>CM040124.1:345467764-345808271 GCA_022559845.1 Amorphophallus konjac
ATAGTTGCCTCGAAAGTGGGGAAAATGAATGTATGGGTTTGAGGGTGCCAAAGCTCTACCAGTGCACCCATAGCCGCCCAATCCATGTGAATCTCGTTGTAATGTTTGGCATGAGTTACGAGCTTTTGGAGATGCCACTTTCTGATGATGGCCCTCATACTGATTGAGATGTTCGAAGTGAGTTTTGATAGCCATGGCAACCTTGAAAACTTCCTCGGGCCAGGAAAGAGTGGATACGGCTAGAAATAGAAAAGGGGAGAAGGCGAAAATGAGCGTAAGTCTTGCAGAAACACAAAAAAGGAAATGTTAACTCACCATTCGAGACTGGATTCTCCCACTAAGATGCCCTTCGAAGTCAGTAAGCCACTTGCACTCGTTGCTAGGCTTGCTTTTCTTTACGGGACGGGAAGACTCCCCTTCCATCTCGAACTCTGATCTCTTCCTAAGCTTCAACTTCCTTAGCTCGCCCTTGAATGCATTTTCTTAAGGCCAAACGGGTGATACTTATAGTGAGGAAAGGAATCTAGGAACAGTGTTACCAGTTTCGTTCTGTTGTGTGTGATAATGTGCTTGCATAGTTGTGATCTTGTTTTGTTATGTTAATTATCGAGTGGGGTACCACTGTCCCACCGATGCCCCACCTTGTCCCGCATTGTCCCCTAATCATTCAATCATTGTGGTCCCCCCTTATCATGCATCGTATTATATGATGTTTACGATACTAGAGCATGCCAAGGACCTTACGGTCTGGACGAATCTGGAATCTGAGTTCCCCTTCAACAAAAACAGTGATGATCCCGGAGGAGATCAGGACGTACGGATAGGCCGTTAAGCTGTGATAGAATGGGGACGACGGTTCCGTTCGATGAGTCGGTACGTGGATAAACGGGCCCCGGCTCAGTATCAGCTCATTGGATCGGTATCCTGACCCACTCTCCACAGCTTAGCAATATTATCCTTGGCTAGTTTCTATTTTAGTTTGTTTTAATTTTTCTTTTAAACCCAGCATGCATTCATGTAGGACTTTGAGTTCATTGTGGAAAATCACTCACTTACTCTGATTGTGTGAGCTACTGTGCTTAATTGCTTAAATATGGGATATTCCATTCCGAGTCGAGTACTGAGTTTTCCCGAGGTTGTCTTGGGATGTTTCTCTGGATGAAACAATTGTTTGGATTTGTCTCCAATCATCTGTTTATTTCCCTTGGACCCACCTTGGCTGCAGCACTTCCACAATGGCTGGTAACCGCTCTCCAATGGTGAAACCTGAGGTTTACGACCCAGGTACTTCCACGCCGTGAAGTTGGTCCTTTTAGTTTGTTTGTGCCCCAGTGCACACAATGTCCTTCCTTGTTTACCATCCAAACAATCGTGGATTTCGGAGAATCTTCCTCAAGGTTGCTTCGTGAAACTCGGGAAAGATTCCCATCGCGTGATGTTAGAAGCGTGTCTCATCACACCTTGGCATCGACTTTTCAGTCCACTCCATTTCATTTCAATACACTTCGTTTCATTCCATTACACGCCCTTCCCCTACAAAGTGGATGCCAAGGCGGGGCAGCTGTAGACACGTCATTTCTGACGTTACAATGAGTAAATCCCATATTGTACCGTAATGCCCTGAAGTGGCTTACATTTTCTTTTATTTGAGTGATTTCCGTAATTATGGCTAAATTGCATTTATTTGGTAAGAGGGAGAAAATTAAAATATGGTACATATAAAATAAATAAAAAGAGAAAAAAATAAAATTCCAAAAAAAAATGTGTGTAGTTGTGTTTACGTAAACATAATATAATTGATTTTCTTTAATAAATTTATTTTCATAAAATATAAATATATATATAAGTGTTTAGTATATACATAATATATTTATTAAAAACCAAAAAATATATATATAACCATAAATAATATATATATAAAAAGAATCAATAAAAGAAACAAAACAAATAAAAATAAACAAGCATAAAAAAAAATAAAATAAAAGATAATTAGAAATAATATTCTCTACCCCATCTTTCTCTCTAAGTCCCTTTCTATTTTCTATTTCCTTCACTCTCTCTCACGTAATCCCCTCCTCTCCGTCTCTTTCTTTCCCTCTCACCTCACTGCACACACCCCTTCCCCTACGGCACACACACACACTCCCTCGTCCACACTCACCCCCACTTCATTCTCTCCCGTTCGGAAGCTCACCCCATCCATCTCTCCATTTTCTCTCCCTCTCCACTGTCCCTCATGCGACCACCCCCACTCTCTCTAACTCTACCCACGTAAACCACCTCCACCTCCCTTTCCTTTCTCTTCCTCCCTCTAACACACAAAAAAAAAAACACCTTCACCATCGTGAAGCCCCCGGTCGAACTCCCCTCTCCCGAACATCACACACCCTCCCCACCTTCACTTCCTCTCCTCTACCACCGGCCAGCCACCACCGTGACCACCTCCGCCTTGGACGCACCCCCTGCACCATTGACGCCGCCGTCGCCGTCTCCCGCTCCTGCTGCCGCTCACACCCACGTCCACGAGGCCGCCGCCCGTGTTCTCTCTCCACCAGACGCCGCTGCCGTCGCCCTCCGCCGTCCTCTCTCTGCCACGCAGCACCGCTAACGCCGGAAGCCCCCACGCCGCGACTGCGCCTCCGTCCACGCCAACGTCCACCGCTGCACCCTCACTAGACGCCGCCTGCGAGCTCCCCGGCACCGCCGCAGTCGTCCACGTCCACGCCCGAAGCCCCCACCTGCACCGCCGCCCCGGCCGTCTTCCCTCCACACCGACGCCGCCCGTCGACGGCGCGCCTGCCGTCGGTGTCGCGCTGCTGCTCTCCACCGTCCGTAGCGCCCCACCGCGGCCACTCCGTCGACCCCGTCCGCAGCGCTCCACCTCCGCCGCGTTGCCGTGACGCCGTCCCCACGAGCTCCCGTCCACGAGGCCGCCGCCCGTGTTCTCTCTCCATCAGACGCCGCTGTCGTCACCGCGTCCACCCGCCTGCGCCTGCACCGGTCGCCCTCCGGCCCTGCCTCCAGCCCCGCCTGCACCGCCTCCCCGGCTGCTGCAAGCCGCCCCCGGGCTCCCTCTCTCTCCTTCCCACTCCCTCTCTTCCTCCCTCTTTCTCTGCACTCCCCCCTCTCTCCCGTTGTCTCTCTCTCTCCCCCGCGATCTCTTTCTCTCTCTTCCTCTCTCTCTCTCTCACGCTCTCTCTCCACCTCCCGCAACCTCTCTCTCTCCCCCGTGTTCTCTCTCCCTCTCCCTGCGTCCCACTCTTCCCTCTCTGTTCTCTCACCGTCTCTCTCCCCTGCGTCTCTCTCTCATTCTCTCTCCCCCCGTCTCTCTCTCTCCCGCCTGCATCTCCCTCCCCCATCTCTCTTCCTCTCAACGCGCCCCCCCCCTCTCTCTCTCTTCTCTCTCTCGATCTCTCCCTCCTCTCTCCGTCTCACTCACTCTCTCTCTCTCTTTTTTTAATTTTTTTATTTCTCTCTTCTCTTCTCTCTCTCTCTCTCTCTCTCTCTCTCTCTCTCTCTCTCTCTCTCTCTCTCTCTCTCTCTCTCTCTCTCTCTCTCTCTCGTCCCCACCTCTCTCATCCTTTTCTCTTTTCTTTATTTTTTATTACCCTCTCTCACTCTCTCTTTAAATCTCTCTCCTTTCTTCTTTTCTTTATTTTTTTTTATCATCTCTCTCTCTTCCTCTCATATACATATACTATATATATTATATATATATATGTTATATATATATATATGTATCTTTAATATATATCTTATATATATCTCTTATGTACATATATATATCACATATATAAAAATTAAAGTACAAAAAAGCCTAAAAAAAGAGCTCCCTTCCTCTCTCTCTCTTGACTTCTCTTTCTTTTTCTAACCCTCTTCTACCTTTCGTACATCATTAGTTTTTTTTTATTATTTGCTTATTTATTTATATTTTTAATCATCTTCTCTCAATTTACATATATATATATATATAATATATATATATATATATATTCTTACCTTATACATATATATGTGTGTTTGTGTTCTCCATTTAAACAGTTTCTGAAGTCCACTCTGGAGCTCTTTGGTCGCGTTGTGCTTGTGCCGTTGAGGGCTTTCTCAAAGCTCGTTGCCGATCTCCCTCGATAAGCTTTTCTCCCCTCTCTTATTTTATCTTAGTCAATCAATCATGTTCCATGCATCATTTAGCATATGTGCCATGCCTTTCTCTCCGAGAGGGCCTAGCTTGTGAGTGTCTTTGTGTTTGTACATTTCATCATGTCATTCTCCCACCCTTTTAGTTCCAAAGGGGTTTTAAACACACCAACCAGGTACGTGTTCGTTTATGTTATTTATAGTTTTATTATCTAAGGATTGGTACTACACCGCCGTTATTCTTATTTAGTTGTTTTTCTCTGTTTGTTCTTTGTGTAAGGGTAACCAGTCAAAGGCCCTCTTCTTCGGCCTGTCGAAAGAAGAGGAAGTTGGAGCCCGCATAACCCCGTGTCAAAGGCAAAAGCGATCAATCTGTTCGGGACCCTCGGTCCCTGGCGATCACAAAATTCCTAACGCGCGCTTCTTTAACTTTCTTTATTGTTAATAACACCCGCGGAGAGTTACTTCCCGCAGCGGTCACCTTCTTCTGTCTTTGGCCTCACCCGCACGGAGGATTATTCCCCGCGGCGGTTTCTGTTGTTTACTTTCTGTATATCTAACTCCTAATTGGTGCGGTGGGTCACCTCCCGCGACCGTTTCCATTTCAGCATTTTATTTTCTGCACTTTACTTTTTAACTCCTAACTATTTAATTTCAGCATTCCCCTATCATCGCTTTAAAATCCCGTGGAGATCAACATCTCGCGGCGGTTTATTTCATCCCTTTTCCTTTCCTATCACATATACTTATCTTATAGTAAAGACCCCTCAGAGGCCACAGTCTCGTGGTGGTTTATATATATATATATATATATATATATATATTATTTATATTATTTATGTCACATTAAGACCCCTCAGAGGCCACAGTCTCGTGGTGGTTTTTATATTTATATATATATATATATATATATATATATTATTTATATTATTTATGTCGTATCAAAGACCCCGCAGAGGCCACAGTCTCGTGGTGGTTTATATATTTATGTACTTATATTTAGTATCTATGTTATAGTAAGAACCCCGCAGAGGCCAATGTCTCGTGGTGGTGTGTATATATATTTATATTTATTATTTATAATGCATTAAAAACCCCGCAGAGGCCAATGTCTCGTGGTGGTTTATATATATACTTATATTTATTATTTATATTGCACTAAAAATCCCGTAAGGCCAATGTCTTGCGGTGGTTCCCATATGTACATATATTAATTATTGCTTATATTGCTTTTCCTGTTAAAACCCCGTAAGGCCAATGTCTCACGGTGGTTTCTATATATACATATATTAATTACTGCTCATATTGCAATATTGTTGTTAAAACCCCGCAAAGACCAATGTCCTGCGGTGGTGTGCTCTTATTCATATTGTTCTTGTAACTGTCCAAGGAGTGATATATCGTTGCAATTTTCGAGTCCACGTGTCTTTCCGTCTGTCAATTTCTATTACGTAGAGTTCCAGGACTCGAATTCGGTATATGAAAAGTTATTCTCGGAACGGTGGGTCACGCCTACCGGGAAGGATTTCAGTTTGCGTGAGAGGGTCTTCGGACCCCTATCTCCGCCACGTACCGGAGTTCGGTCAGTCTAAATTCTCCATGTCCCCACTGTTGTCTTATCTGTAGGTCCCCGTCCACCGTTCTTTCCATATCCCCTATAGCGCGCGTTTCATTATTTTATCCTCATTTCTTTCACCCTTTATTACTCAGAGAGGGAGAAACCCTATCTCTCTCTCTCAGTCCACCACGTGACGCGTTCACAGTGACTTGCACTCCAAGTTAAGTTACCTAAAGAACTACTCTAAAAAAAAATTTTTAAAAAAAATTTAAAGACATTATATATCTAGGATGTGCAGCACACCCTAGGTGTGCAATGAGCATTGGGGGGGGGGGATTGATTGAAACAATGGCAACTGATAACTTCAACAACCGGCCCTCGTTCCCATCCCCTTAGGAGTCTCACCAAAATATGCTCCTTGTTTCTTACTGTAGAGGTGGAATTATGATTCCTAGTCCTCGTACCACACTTTGAAGATTTATTTATTGGGAAAGGATTATTCGGTCACCCGTGGAAGTCTGTAAATACCAGGGAAACGGCGTCAGAAGGAGCCCTAGGCGTTACCCCAGGGGACAACCCTCCGATACTTAAGTCAGAGACTTAGAGGAGGAAGATTAAGTAGAAGCAAAGGAGAGCAAGAGAGACGAAAGATGATTGAGCAAGCCTGGAGGGGTGGTCGGTCTTCCGCAAGAGTGCTCTCCGAATCCAGTGAACACTCAGGGAGTGCTCCCTGGGCAATAAGGGTGCTCGGAAGACGGCTGGGGCTCAACCTCAAGGCTTCGTAGTCGGAGACTCTCTTGCCGTGTCTGTAGATCTGTATTCTCGTGTCTTCTCTGTGTGTGTATCTCCTTTTATTGCTCGCGGACGAAGGTCCATTTATAGGGGTTGTCCTGGCAGTGAGGGCCTATCCCTTAGTAGGGAAGGGCGCAAGCAGTGAGGTAACGCCTCTCCGTGATCGTGGGTAGTTTCCCACTGAGAGTCCGTTCCTCCAGAGTCGGGCGGTTCTCAGGCGAGTCTTACGGTGCCTGTAAGGCGTGCTCGCCTTTAGTGGAGTTGAGGCCGATGTCGTAGGAGATAACGATCGATCGCCGGAGGGTCGTCTGGCTTCCGTTGCGCCTGGGTCGATGTCATGTGTGACTTGGCGAATCCGAGGGTTGTCTGCCATGGGTCGCCTGTTGCGGGTTATGGTTGTCAGGGCCCGTTATACGCATTGTAGATTTCTGGCTGAAGCGGACCTGTCGTAATAGGCCTTACATGGGCCATATTGATTTAACCTTCCTCACCTACGCACTGTGAAGGACAAGTGGGATCATCACATGGGTATAGATTTGCACATGACATGTGAAAATAAATTTTAACACTTATTATATTGTTTTATTTTTATTCTTCTTTTGGTAAGACTTGTTGATGAGGTCAAATTGGTGATGCAACATACTATGTCCATCTTGCATTCCAATATGAGCACAAGCTTGCTAATAAGGATGAGTTGATAGTAGCTATCACCACTATGGTGGATAGGATGCCACGAACTTCTCTATATGCCGCAGATGCATGAAACGAGATAGCAATGGATTATGATTTCTTTAGATAAAATCATCGTTACACTAGCCACTTACAAAGTGATGCATCACTTTAATCATCCAATGACAAAATAAACACTTTTAAGATGGAGTTGATTCATTCGTTGAATTGTCGGCCATTGCAGGAGAAACTTGATCTAGATAGATGTACCATCCACTTACTGCTTCATGGATTTTAAACTTCTGTCTTCACTTCATAGTGTTCATTTATATTCATGATCTTCTTCTTTTTTATCATAGTAGAGTGGTGGCTTATCTATAATATCATGACACCCACGTTGTGGGTGATTGCAAATTAAAGTATTATCTCGAACATCATTCTCCAGTGAGTGCGAGAAGAACTTGAGCATGTTTACCTTGACCACACCAAGTTGAGGAATAGGTGGTCACACACAATGTAAGATAGGGTAGTGTACATGCATTACAATATAGGACTAAGGGTGAAGAATTTACAGATAATTGCAAAGAAAGAGAGGGAGATTATGATCACACAAATATTACTTATCTTAGAGACGATGAAGACCCCATGGTGTTATGGGTTGCCAGGGCAACTACTTAATAGATTGAGCTAGAGCTTGATGAGGATGTAGATGATCTGAGAGATCCACCACAGTCCAACACTTTCTTAGCTTCAACTACTCAAGGGCATTCAACTGTACAAGATGCTGATGATGTAAGAGAGCCAACTCAGGCTCCAATGTATGTTGTAGATGGTAAAGTGGACTTAGGATGATGAGATCATTGTAGGCGACACCATGTTCCATAGAGGTAGGTGGTATGTGGATGGTGATGCAGAATTTGAGAGAATGATGTAACCCCCTTCTCTAACTCGGGAGAATGATGCTACCATGACGTCTCATACTCCAAAGTTTCAATAGCACCTATCTCCTCCTCATCCTTCATAGATGTGCTAATAGATGCACTTAAAAGTTTTCTTTAGTGAGTCCAACATATCATCAACTGGCCGCACATGCACCGCCTTTTATCCCGTTGGTGAGAACTATACAAAGGAAGCTCCGTGCAACTCCACCCACTAGAATAGAGTTGGAGGTCATAAGGAAGATGTAGATGTATCTTTATCTAACTTTGAGATGAATGCTAGCCTTTTCTATCTTATTATTGACTTAATGCCAATGGTGAAGCTATTGAGATCATAGGCTTTTTAAAAATTTTAGTGGTTAGCGAGTTTACATAAGATGGATTTCATTGACAAATTGACCTTACGAAAGAGTACTCGTACATGCTACAAAATAAGTTACAAGGCCTTAAACTTAGGAAAAAGAATTTTTGCATATAAGTCCCTACAATCGTAACTAATTGTTTATTGGTCCTTGAGTTTTTGAGATGTGTATATATGTTGTAAAAAATTCATGAATTATAATATTTTATTTTTACGATAACAAAATATATATTGTGTGATTATTGGGCCATAATCTGTTGTGATGATAGCAAAACATATGTGATTGCTTAATGGGCTATTATCCATCTCGAGGATAATCAAAATATAGTATGAATGATTAATGGGTTGTGTCAATATTATTTGAAAAGTATCGTCGATTGATTTAGATAGTTGGAAGTCAAAAATAAAAGGTCAAAATCGGAATCAACTTTGAAATGACAAAGGGTGGGAAAGAAGAACCTAATTATGGCGATCAACCGATAGGTCCATCGTGAAATCCAGTGCCTAGAGAAAATGCAAAAGCTAGTGGGGTGGTCCATCGATGGGTCCACCGCCATTCACAGGATGTAGCCTATTTAGATTCCAGTCGGCGCGATCGAACGCTTCTAGGCCGCAATCCATAGCTAACGACATGCAGAACTTTCCAGATTTACTCTGGATCCAAGATTTGAGTTTCCATCTTTTCTCCAACGGCTCCAAACTTACTATTGAGGGTTCGGAACTATAAATAGAATATTATGGGATCCCTAAACCCTAAGAGAGAAGAGATCTAAGTGCATTTAAGATAGTTCTTGTGAAGAAAATTCGTGTGTGCTTCATTAGGCAAGTCTTCCTGTTCCTTCTTGCACTTCTACGGCATTCCACTACGAGAGGAGGGCTCCACATTGTGTCTACATCCATCAAGATTTTTTCACAATATTCTAGAAGTGACATCTATTAAGGAGGAGTTTCTTACACAACCCTAGCTTCTTTATTTTACTTTTGGGCTTCATTGTAAATCTAAAAGAGAAGAAGAATAAGTGTACAAATTGTGGGTGTGTGATCATGGTGGCTGTTGGTGGATGTAGCACCGTATGGTATTATGGTTTGTGCATGTGGCACCGTGTGGTGTTGTGATAAGTGTTGGTAGCATTGTAGTTGCATTGTGATTGGTGCTTGTGGCACCATGTGGTGTTGTGGTTGGTGCGTATGGCACCGTGTGGTATTGAGGTTAGTGTGTATGGCACCGTTGTGGTTGGTGCAGGTTGCACCGTGTGTGAGTGATCTTTCACCCATGTGTTCACTTGGATAATTGAGTGAAAAATCCTCCGGGTTGGGGATAGTGGATGTAGGGTTCACCACGGGATGAATCCGAACTACTATAAAAATTATGATGTCTCTTGTGTGATTGTTCTTTGTTTTCCTCTCCATTCTCCACGATTTTCTCGCACGTACGATCTATCACTTTAGGGTTAATTGCATGCTACATTGATAATCTTGTAATAAGTGAATAGATTGCCTCAAATAAGTAGATCTAACTATACATATATTTTCTACGAAAATTAAACATTATTTTAAACAAACCCAATTCATCTCCCTCTTGGTTTGCCACATCTCGACCTAACAATATAAGTCCTTACAATCTTCTGACTCTTACTAAAAAGTCTCTGTGGTCCGTGACCATCAAAAAAAGAGAATATCCCATAAAATATATATCTTAAGGGTGGAAAAAGATGAAAATATCCTCCATCAATATGAGTCCCCTTCTCTCTCTCTCTCTCTCTCTCTCTCTCTCTCTCTCTCTCTCTCTTTCTCTCTCTCTCTCTCCGTACATGTTGCTCAGGGAGGGGTGTTTTGCTCACCTGGGCAGGTGGTCATCGGAGGAGGGGGAGACCGGGTGGTCGACAAAGGTGTGAAGAGGGGGTCAAAGACCTGGGGGGGGGGGGGGGGGTAGTGTGTGCCGACAGAGGGGCAGGGGGTACTGGGATAGGTGTGAGGGGAGGGAGGGAGGTCGGGCCTTCTCGCCCTAGCTGCCATCTGCCCGTCCAGCCAAGGTGCGCCACCATTGTCGTGGTGGTCACTGGACCAGTGGGAGCCCTCGCCCTCTTCTTCTTCTTCTTCCTCCTGCTCCTGCTCCTGCGCAAGGCGGCAATGGCTTCTCACCGACCTGGGGCAGGAGCTGGGGCGGGGCGGCGTCACATTGGATACTTGACTAGGTGGGGGTTGTTGTTTGCCACGGTGGCCCGCGACTAGCTGCTTGGTGAGGGGTTGGTGGTGCTGGTTGTTGTAGTCGCCGGGGAGGGAGATAGGGGGTGGGGGTGTTTACCGGAGGGGGAGATGGGGGCGGGGAGGGGTAGGGGGGGTTGGTGGGGAGAGAGATGGGGCCAAGAGCGGTGGGGGTCTACATGGCCAGAGGGGGAGAGGGCCTGGAGGGTCGGGAGAGGGGGTTTGTGGGTCTACTCACCGGGAGGGGGAGGGGTGCCAAGAAGGGAAGGTGGGAATCGAGAGGGGTAGGGGGTCCTCGTTGGAACTCACCGAAGGTGGGGGAGAGGGGCCCTAGGTGGCACCCTTCTCTCTCTCTCTCTCACCCGAGACATTTTCATCATTTGATCACTTTGGGTCAAGTTAACCAGAGTCCAATTAACTTTTGTTGAACGGAACACTTACTCATCTAACAACGGAGATCATAAGAACCTATATGTACGTCTCAAGAACTTAGGTACTAATAAATAATTAGCTACGATTGTAGGGATTTATATGCAAAAATATTTAAAATGTCATTTACAAAATAAAACTCAATTAGGTGACTTGAGTTGAGTCAGACCATCCCGTACCGACCATAATAGATCCGAGTCAATCCATCTCGTCAAGTCGGCAAACCTGATTACAGGAGGAAAAAAACATTGGCCTTTTTGACAAACTTTAGCCAAATAGGATATGTTATTAGTCATATTTAAACCTCTTGTGGATGCATGCTATTTTGCATCCAAAAGACACAATTACTCATCCCCCGTATAAACAAGGTGGCTTCTCCGTGTAAATATTCACATTCCGCGTTAAAATTAGGAAACCCAAGTGCCAACCACTGGAAATACGTATTATAATAAGGTAGCCCCACCCAAGTCAGCCAAGCTCGTGCATCACACTTCACTACAACAATTGGATAAGAGTAATGTCAATAGGATAAGAGTAATGTTCATAGGAAAAACATGAACTTGTACATAAAGCAACTGCAGGGTCTTCTTGGTTCTTCCATGAACTACACACAGCACCAAGACCAAGCAAAGTACCCATAACTTGTTCATGACACAAACAAGCTACCAAGCTACACTCGGCATATATAGTACGCTAGAAAGAGAGAGAGAGAGAGAGAGAGAGAGAGAGAGAGAGGAGAGACTATGGCTGTACAGCAAGACACAAGCAGGTCCTTTGTACATGTGCGGAGCAAGACTTCATAGTTCATAGGCCGGAAACCTCGACTCAGATGGTTTCGCCATGTCTAGAAAGAGAGATGCCATGCCACCCTGACCTTCAAAGAGAGAGTAAGGTCGATCGCCACTATGCATTTCGCCGTCGGCTATTAGCTTCCTGGCCCTGTCTAGAAGAAAACTCGCAAACGCTTTAGCTCTGTACAGGTACTCCACCTTACCGGTCAGCCGATAGAGTGAGAGAAAGACGTAAGCATTCCCACTCACACCATGGCACATCCCCACGCGCTTCAAGAGACCTCGGTTCCAAACCACATCTGCGGCTTCCGTGGCTGCATGCAAAAATTGCTCATCGCCGAATGCCTGATAATATTGATTGTTTACGTGAAATTAATCAATATGTAGGAAGAAGCCCGTGCTGGATGGATTGTTCCCACAGTAATTCACGATGAAAAAGCAATCTTTGCTAGCTCACACTAACCTGAGAAGCTTTTGCGAGAGTTAGAGCAACACCAGGTGCACCGTGGCACCAATGCACTAGACGATCAGATTCAGAGCCTTCACTTGAAGGGTAGTTTCCACTCCGGAAGCGATGTTGTATCATGTAGCGAAGGGTACCCTTTATGTATTCTTGCTCCTCCGGGTTCAATTCTACATCCATCAGGACATGCATGATCCCAGCCAGGCCATGGGCAGCACCCCAGTATTTTTTCCCATGCCATTCATACATGAGAGGGCAATTGCTCTTTCTGGCTAATTCTCTTCCTTCTGCAATCATTTCCCTTGCAATAGCAACCTGAACGGGGGTTAATTATTAATTTCGCAAGTCAGTGCCTATCAGAGGTGTAGAAAAATTGAATTTTGCAAGAGCATGTGAAGATAGGGACGACTCACGGCATGGGCAGCAGGAATTGTCCCCTCTCCTATGTGTTTATTTAAGAAGGAGCACGCCCACAGATATCCTGCTCTTCCATACAGAAGTTCATTGGGAACTCCTGAAGGTAAATGTATCTGAATTGGAAGAGTAAGTCATCAAAGACGGAACTCTTAGTGTGACATTCCTATGATTACATGCAGCTTACTTGCAGCCAGAAGTAGAAACCTCCACAAGAAAGTACAACTTACATGTTTCACAGTATGCACAACATTGAATTGGGCACAACCATTACTACCATAAGAGCTCTGTGAACGCAAATCATGCAAATAACCCTCAAAACCTCTTTCTAATGACGATGACCATGGTCTTTCAGCCTAGCAAACCTCGTAATAGACACCCATAAACCCTGCAGATAAATTCAACTCTGTGGTTTGTTGAACTCAGTGAGGAGAAAGTCAAGAGCATGAGCGAATTGATCACCTGGGGCAGGGAGAGACCCCAAAACTTGGCTGTCGCATCCCAAAGCCCGTGGTTTTTCTTTTTATTTTTTTTCAATTTGGCTAATAAGTTAGCTGAATAGGTGTCTCTTGTCGAACTTGAATATCCTGGTTTCCGAAGCTAAAGAAAACTGCTTGGAAAGCTTCTTTCATGGGATCCCCTAGTTTCTCAACCATCATGGAAAAGAATTGAATACGCCAAACGGCAAAGTGGCATGGTTCCCTGGTATTACCTCCTCAAAGGAGCTTAAGTAGTGGTTTAGTAGCTTGTCATCTCCAGCATACTTGGCAGCTACGGCCCCAACAGCGCAGACACCAGCCCGCCCACAAATAAATGTTACATACCTGCAGCCATATGCAAGCAAATTAAAATGGGTAAACAAAAAAGGGAAAAAAAGATTGACATTATAGTTAATAAAACCACATGCTCAAGAAATTGAGAGAATGAAGTAAAATAAGAGAAAAACTTAGTTAAGTGACTTTGATCCTTGGGAGGCGGTATCACAAGCTCTGACGATCTCGGAGCACAGCTTGAGATCGTTCCCATTGTTTGTAACTTGGTAAGCCTTGAGAAGAAGGAACGCGGTTCCTAGCGCACCCGTGTAGAGTGTGAAATCTCTCACCCGTTGGCCATACGCAATCCACGTCTCCTTTAAGACCTATCACAAGAAATAACACAAACATGTTGCATGCACAACAGATTAATAGAACACACAACAACACATGAAAGTTCACTCTTTACCCCCCGTCCCCATCCGTCTGGCGATCACAAAT
Source organism: Amorphophallus konjac (assembly GCA_022559845.1). Lineage (NCBI taxonomy): Eukaryota > Viridiplantae > Streptophyta > Magnoliopsida > Alismatales > Araceae > Amorphophallus > Amorphophallus konjac. The sequence goes on from CM040124.1 coordinate 345,481,775, forward strand.
CTTCATGAGACAGCAATTATATGAACAAGAGACCAACAAGTCATGCAAACTGTTGATGGGCTGCGGTGCCCATTGGGCCCGCCAGCGGGGCGCGCCCGCCACGGCGGCCGAGCGTGCGCGGGGCGCGTGCCTGCATGCGCCCGCGAGCGCCCGCCCGCGAGCGCGCACACGCTCCTCGTGGCACGCTCGCGGGGCGCCACCGCGGCCCCCCCTCCTCTTCCTCCTTATCCGCCTCCGCCTCTCTCTCCCTTATCTCCTCCGCCCTCTCCTCCTCATCCTCTCGCCCTCTCCTTCCCCCTATAAATACCCCTTAAGGGGGTTGATAATAGACAAGAAAAATAGAGGAAAAATATGGAGAGGAAATATTATATGTGGAGAAGAGATGGCACTATGTGTGCTAGGCAAAGGGAGACGACGTGTCGGTGGACGACGTCACGATGCCTGCGTCGGTCCGTTAAGTACGAGGACCCCGGGAGATGTACCATGGTGGGAGTTCGTCTCCATAGGCCAAGGTATGTTTGTGAGGTGACGGATAAGTGTATAAGAGAGAGGATATGTGCATGTGTGTATAGAGAGAGAATTCGAGAGCATAGCGCCCGTGATGACTGTAGCAGTCTCATTTCTCGATTCTCTCTGTCCCTTCTCTCTCCTCATTTTCTCATCTATATGTTAGATGGAATAGTGACGAGGGTAGTGCGTCGGTGTGCCGACCGCGTGATATTAGTCGCGGGTTAGTCCCGTGACGAGTATGGTCTGCATCTCTGGGGGAACCATCACCGTAGTCCCTAGATTTGGAGTGTGGACCCTTGGAGTCGACTCTAGTAGCCGGCTCTGTGACTCCGCGACGATTCACGGGTAGGGGTCGACTCTGGTAGCCGATCTTGTATCCGGATACTGCAGGTACACACGTGTTTCTATTTCCGCTTCCGCTGTTTCGTGTGTACGTCTCGTTTTCGCTGCGAGGTACGTCCTCCCACTCTGAACTCGTTTTGGTTATATAAATTTGTTGTATATATCCCCGAGAGGTTTTTTACCCAACACAAACAATTAAGCTGAGTAGCTCGGAGCACAGAAATGTTCACACTATACTGACACCTGGAAACCTACTCAGAAAGCGCCCTCTCCCAAGCCACATGATCAGCATAGCAATACCACACACAGATGAAATTATTGTCCGCCGACTTCTAAAACCACGGGAAAACCGCTACTTTTTTTAAAAAAAAGGGAAGAATCTAACAGCTGTTCTCGAACCCTCAGGCTTCCGCACAGGCTGGGCTGGGTCTCAACGTCCAAGCAATCCGGAACGAAAGGGCGATGACTACACAAACCAGAAGAAAGGGGAGCAGAGCGAACTTTTTCTTTGAGATCGAGCGCCGCCCGTAGGAACTGGTCGGCGGCCTTGCGGTAGGGCAGAGACAGGAGCATTTGGAGGGTATTGCCGCCGGCGGCCTCTTCTCCTTCGGCTTCCGCCACGAAGTCCGGCATGTCGTTGGGGAAGTAGCGGTCGGCCATGGCTGCTCACCCCTCACACTACACCGTCGGACCGAAAGCAAAAGAAGAAGCGAGCAACTCCTAACGCCCTTCCGACTTCCTAGGCATGGGAGCTTTTTTTTTTTTCCCCGTGTCTTAATGGATCGTGGATTCAAGAGTCACTAAAGACCCTGTTTGCTAACCGATTGGGGTTAGCTTACTCGACTCTGAAGGGTCTAGTAAGCCAACCGACCCTGATTAGTATGCATAAGTGTGAGGAGGAGGTGGGTTCCGCCGCGATATTCTCTCTCATCTGTTTGTGTAATCGCCCGATAACTCTGTTGTCAAAGCGGCCCTAAATGATCAAGCGAGATACGTGAATTATCGTGGAGTCTCGTTGAGTACACAAAGAGTATATATGGACAATGGTTCTAACGAAGAGGTCCTTAGAGTTGGTGTGTACCAACTCAACCTAAGGACTGGATTGACATTGACACTGCACGACGTACTCTATTTTAACCATCATTATATCATACAATAGGCATACTCTTCAATAATCTTGATCCATCCCCTTGCCTGATTTTTTTCTCTGTTTTATTGGTTCTTCTTATAAAACACTGGAGGGCATTTCTCCTTAAATGAAGCAGAGGTGGAGGATTAGATGCACGAGAATGAACAAGAGGAAGATCGTCTCCTTGGGGCCACTGTAATTAGTAAATCTTACCTCCCCTCTTTGTGAATGCTTAGAAGTTCTCATACTTCTGTACAAATAACTGTAAAATGATCTCTGATGTTCTTCTAAACAAGACATGCTAACATATTTGTACGAGTGGACATCTAGTATACAATAGATTCTCATTTCCATGCAAGTCACTACGGCAATAACTCATTTTTGAAAATTAATGCACACATTTTGTCCAAAGAAATTATTTCTAATTGTTAGTGTATGCTATTCCCCTCCTCTATCCCACATCCTGTAGCAATAACACATCAACAATCACATCCCCCCCCACCCATATATCCTCTCTTCACCCTTTCTCTGTGAACATGTTCAGCAGTAGCTCCGGGTATGGACACGGCGTGACATGTAACAGGGATGACAAAATAGAACATGGGAGGCAATTTCAACAAAAGGAGCAAGTCCCCATTAAACAGAGAAAAAAGTGGGACAGTGGTCCCTTTTGGACATGATGATCCACATCAACTATGCAATAGTAGGCCCACTTTCTGGGGAGAACCCTAGATCTACTACTAGGTTTCAATTCCTCCTTGACAAACTATTTGTGACTACATTTTACTGAGAGATAAAGATATTCCTATCTAACCAATTTCAAATTCTTACTTAGAAGGAAAAATGTACAGAAACATTCGATTTTTACCAGAATCAGATGGGGACACTCGTTCCTTTTTGATCTTGTCAGGAGAACCCTACGCACTTCCTCTTGTGCGTTGTCCCGCCTTTGTCTTCAACATCGTTTGTACCAAACTTCCCTTCCTTCTTCCAACGGTTACTGTGTAAGGAGTGTGAAGGGCGCAGCATCGTCGGTAGAGGGAAGTGGAGTCCTTGCGTTGTCAACGAAGGGAATGAGCACTGTCGTGATCGACGGGAAGAGAAATGGATGCCTCGTGTCTTCGACAAGGGGAATGGGGGCTGGTGTGTTCGACGAAGGGGGGAAATGGAGGCCTCTCGTCGTCGGCGAGGGGAATGGGAGCGTGGTCAACGGAGGAAATAGAGCAGTGGCTTGTTCAGGGAGAAGGACCTCGCATCGTTGGGAATGGGATTGGGGACTGGCATGGTCATCAGAGGGGGGAAATGAAGCAATGGCTTGGTCAGGGAGGGGGACCTCAATCTCGCATCGTCCACAAAGGGGGATCGAGAGCTAGGAGTGATTATTATTCAGGTTCTAACTTGAAAATTAAATTAAACTGATATATTTGATTTGAATTGAAATTTAAAAAAAAATCGATTTAGATTCGAATCGAATCGTATTAAAAATTTTAGTTTGATTTGATTTTAAATTTTAAAAAATCAAATCGAATCGAACAACCCGAATTTAAAGATATTTTTATCAAGTTAATATAAGTGTATATATAACTATAAACTCTAATTCTAAAAGTTCAATCCCCGCCATCCTGATAGAGTTTTCGACTCTATGAAATAAATTTCAAATCACCTACCATTTTAATATAACTGAAATTCTTAAATTTTTAAGAGAAAATAATATGAAACTTATTCTTACAAATTTTAACTTTTGACGTTATTTCTTTAATATTTATTTTATTTGGTAAAAATTCTTTTACTCTATCTATCTCTACTCTTATTTGAATCCGATCTAATTTTTAAAAAAGATATAAATATGATTCAAATCAAATCAAATCGAATTAGTTCAGATTGATTTAATTTCATTTCAAAACATTTCAATTTAATTTGGTTCAAATTAAACCTTTAATTCGATTCAATTCGATTTGAAAAAACTTCTCTTCAACTTAAACCAAATCAAACCGTACTCACCCCTACCGAGAACACTTGTTCCGGGAAGAGGGTCTCGATCTCTCATCGATGGTGGAGGAGAACCTAGAGCACAAGCTTGTTCCTTGTTCGAAGAGGGGGAAATGAAGTTCGTCGTCTCGGCGGTAGAAATAGGACGAAACCATTTTCCCCTCGGGAGGACTCCTGCAGTCATCATGCATCCAGCCATGGCTTCCTACGTAGTGGCCACCTCATGCCACCTACCTCATGCACAGCTGGCCCAATGGGACGGTGGTTTGCAAGACGACAAGGACGAGCCGCACACCACGGTGTGCAGCAAGCCTTCCTCCTCACAGAAAGATTATACCATCACCCCCCACCACCGCTGCCCAATAGTTTGATCTGCCCAGATCAACAGTCAAATCTTGTGTGGGCTAGGAGTCTTGTCTGTCTCCTTGGAACAACAAATGCAATGAAAAGACCAAATCACTGATAGGCCAAACATCAATCCGTCCAGAGTCTTCAAACATAGTCAATCACTTCCGTAGATCGATTCAGATAACCTTCAGTCCCCATCACGTACCATTCGACCCACATTTCCACATTAAAGTTTCGCTAGGCTTTTGGTGGGGGAACCAAACTCATCCCTGTGCTCAAAATAATACTTTATACAAAGACGACAAGGTACATGAACAATATCACTCTTTGATTACTTTGAGGATCCGCGATCCTCATCATCCTTCATTAGAAGTCCTTTACAGAGTGTAAATGAATAGCAACAGAACATGAGGGAACTCCCACTGCGGACCAGAGCAGCTTCGACTACATTCAATTGAGACCATAAGTGGAAAGGAAAAATTGAACAAAGAAAATACACTAATACAGGCTTCGGGGATAATTACATTCAATGGTCTACCCTTTACAATGGCCTAAACCAGCAAGGAACATGGTCAGAAAAAAACCTAAGAAAAACTTGATCAAACAAAGTTAGTACACTGTGATTAGTCTCTGGATCACCAGTGCCCCCCCCCCCAATTAGCATTTTCTCAGGTTCCGGAGGATGTGCAACAAGCTTCGAGAAAGAGGCCAAAACTGTACAGGGCATCTTCCTGCTCTAAGAACCTTTACAAGATGCAATAACTTCATTGACAATTGAATGGGTTTCCGGTGATATCATGTTTAATGACACATGAAATGCCTGAACAAGAAGAAAGTGTGCACACCGTCATGTTGCAGATTCATTTCCAAAAATGCAGATATGAAGTAAAAGATCAAGCATTCAACTGAAAGCAAACAAATTGAGAACAGCCTGAGCGGATTCCACATATTTGACATGGACATGCAGGAGCTTTTTTTCTCGATAAACAGTGAAGTTATAAGAAGGTACCATGGTTTAAACCAAAGCAAAGAAATTTTCATTGATGCAAAGAGAAAACAGTGACTTTCCTTGATGCGGAAAAGAGGACTGCAGAAGTAAAAGCTTTTCTTTTGGCAGTCTCTAACAGTGGCAGAGAACAGTTCAAATAAATCAGAGAAAACCATCCCTACCCAGATTTGAACCTGCACAAACACACCCAACCTAGAAAACCCCAATACAAATTGAGCCATTCTCAACTTACAAAAATCAAACGTTTTGAAAGAATTACAAAACAGATACCCTCAATAGACAAGAAACAAGAACTTTGTCAACCAAGAAAAATGTCTAATTGTCCATCATAGGGGGGGGAAAGGCATGGAATATATAAATTCTAGTAAATAACTAAGACAACAATAGGTTACATTGTACCATTTGGAATGACCTACCACAAATCTCTCCAGAACAGGCACAAGGACTTCCAAGCTGTGATCCGGAAGGCAACCAGCAATAGCTTCCCGTGACTTCTTACTGCTGAAACTAGATAGTTAGGGACCTATATCTGAATATCAATGAGAAGTGAAAAATTAACAGTACACGAACCTTTCCGTAGAAAGAAATGCAAGCAACAAAGCTGAATAAGCTTCAATTATCATCATTTCAGCTTCTCTCTCCCCTTGTAACAAGGCAGCTTCCTCATCCTGTTTAGCACAATTGCAGACTCAACCATTACGATTATGTTAAAAACTAATGCATTCCAGGAAGACAATACTAAAGTAGTCCTCCAGGGCAAACTGACTTGAAGACAGACGATAGCTATGTTAAGAAAGAATTTAGACCATCCAGATGACATGTATAAACTCAATTCACAACCCTTAAAGTATATACGACCCAATTCTTTTTTTATGTTAATGTGCCGCACAGCTATATTCTTGATGCTTAGATCTAACATTTAACTGCATGTGACTGATGATATCTTTGGGTCAAGATGGCACATTACAAAATGTAGTAAAATCATGAATCACACTATGTGCTATTTACTTACGCATGGCAACAGGTTCCCCTCTCCTGTGACCTCACCAGCACCTCGATTAGCCAGAAAAATGGAGCACAAGAATGATATTACATCCCTGCGACTACCTCTATCTTCTGGTCTTCCTGAACGAGCCACTGAAACACTTGCAGAAGCAAGCCGTGACCTGCCAATGAACTTTGAGATAGTAAGCTTTACCAATTGTCTCCATACATTTCAGCGATGTAATGAGGAAAATGCCAGCACATTGCAAAAGAATAAAGAATGATATTCGACTTCTAGATTGTACCCAAAAACAAAGAAAAAAAAGAAGTAAATGAAGCAAAGCAACAAAAAAAAAAATCACATGAGAGCTTCCCGAAGAAAATTTTGACAACAAACAAAAACCAGGTGGTGGCTCGTTTGGCACATGAAGCTCACTCAGTAAGTGAGGTCATGCTTTCAACTCCCAACTTCCACAACCCATTGTAAGACAGAATAGGAGGTTCACAGGCCAATGCACTTGGACTTCGTCCTGGCCAAGTGTGGCGAACCACCTCAGGGGTTCTTTCACCAAACCCATCGTGACAGTTGGCCTTCCAGATAGGGCAAGAGCCCATCACCTGGATGAAGGATGACACGTTTTACCTCATAGTCTTGAAAAACTACATAACAAAAGAGAACTGTTGCTTATGTTCACCAACATTCTCTAACACTTTTCACTACAGTGGGAGGCACCATCACCATAGACCAAACTGATCACATCCTTTCAGTAACATGGAAACAAAATCACAGATTTATCAATCAAACAGGGGAAGGGGAAAAAAAATATCCATGCCTTGTTAATAAATAATTTGGAGATAGAAGAACATCAGGATAAGAAATTGTAAACCACTACAAGTAGTAATGAACAGGAAATGATAGGATGACCTGTTTTGAATGTCCTTCTCCACCAAATTCACCAGCAACCCCAAGATAGCCACAAGTAATTCTATCTCGTGATCATTAAGATATTTGTTTTTCAGAGGTCCTGCATCAGCAGGTGTCTTGAAGACTGACATACTCTCCTCCAACTGATTATGAACAGGTTGGAAGAAGTCAAATGATGGGAAGTGGCCTGTAATTAAGGAAGCCAAGGTGTCAAGCCCTCCACATGAAGCAATTTGTTGACAGCCTACAGGGTTATCGTTGGTCAAGTTCATCAGAACCTGCAAAAAGTACAAAGTATCCTGCATTTAATATATGATTGTATGCACTTTCATGGGAAAAAGTACTTTCAAAAGAAAAACCATTGGATGATTTATCATGAGAGAATCAGAAAACTTATGATGAACAAAACAAACTGAATCAGCAAGAGCCATTTACAAGTTTTATCAAAAATGAACTCAGCAATGTGCTCCAAGAGTATGCTGAACTTGATGGTGCGTCCCCATTTTCCACAGGGGAATTGAAGTTAAACGAATGCTTGGAAACTGGAGCCACAATTAGAATTGTCAATTTACTTGGATTATGAACTCTAGAAATGATAGGGTGGGATATGAAACTCAAAAAAGGTCAGCCACCATTAAGAATGACACATGATTTCTGGTTATCTAACAGAGAATTGAAAAGGGCGTACATCGAACAAACCGATGATGAAATATGAGAATGTAGTGGAGAATAAATTATTCATATAGAAAAATTGATGGATGACTGAGAAAGAGTGCAAGTGACATAAAGCAAACAGAAATTTCTGGATGAAATCTGTACAGCCAAGGTAGTTTGTAGTCAGATGAATAGGGAAAAGAGACAACAAATGAAGAAGCATTTGGAATTTCATGCTTTACTAAAGGTAAGGTGCTTTCTGGAAGTCCAGAGAAAACAGGGTTCATACAAAGCATTGTTTTTTTTATGAAAGTTCATGCAAAACATTGTTGCAAGTCAAATACCTTGGGTACAAATGAAGAAAACTGGGAAATCAAACAAATGAAGAAAACAACATTTGCATGACACTGAACTTTTCAGCACTTGGTCTGTTGCCTTCAATATGGTTCGCAGGGCTAAAAACAGAATTTGCTTGCACATTCAGAAAGACTATAAATAGACATCCTGCTGTGTCTCTTTTGTCGCGAATACAATTCATGTCTTCTATTTGGCTTTGTTAGGGGTTTATTGAGTACCACACCCCCTTGGTGTGGTCATTTTGTACAGGGATTTTTTGAGAGGTCACACTTTACACTTATATACCACCTCTTTTACTTTTAATACAATTTGTAGTACCAATCACTTATCAAAAAATAAATTCATGTCTTTTAAGTAATAAATAATCATGCATAAAAATCATCCAGAAATGCCATGATCCAGTGCAATAACCAGCTTTCATGCTGCATCAAACACCAGATAGCCTTACATTGATGATGGTTACTATGAAAAAGAGTGGAATACAGATTTACATTCAGCATTACAAGAATCATAAGAAGCCCTTTCCTTGGGACTACAGTTAAGGTCTTTTAAGAAATAATGCTGTAAAAGAATCATCAGGAGATTCCCAATGATCTTGTGAACTAATCAGCTTCCATACTGTATCTATTACCAGATAGCTTTCTGTAAGCACTGGTTACTACGTAAAGCACAAAATGAACTTATGTATCATCCACCACAAAAGAATCACAAGAAGAAGGATAGCATGTGCTACATTAAACAATTATACAAATCAAGAAAACTATCTCGGAGAAGAATAACTAACAGAGTAGAATTCACTAATCTTGATGTAATCAAACACTAAAATGGTAATTTGCCATTATTTGTGGTCATGGCATACTGAAAATTTTAGGTTGGGCATCTAGATGATGGCTCTAACTGAATATATTTTATTGGAAAACAGCACGAATTTCTAGATACTAAGAGGAAAAGAAGTTATATCCATTAACATAAACCAATGTTGGATTCATTCTTCCTCCAACAATCAGTCCATGGTACAACCTAAAACAAGAGGGAACTGTGCAGGAGAATAAAGTAGAAAGTAACAAGTGAATGAGAAAGACAGACCAAAAGCACTTGCGCTTAATAAAAACAGTCAACCAAAGGAAAAGATCCCGTGTGGAAAGAAGCCTACATACGCTAATTGTGGCAAGGAAGTCCAGATATCTTAATGACTAGCATGTTCAGATTTTTAGCACTGTCTAGGCACAGTCAAACATTTGTCTAGGCAATACAATTATGGTTGCTTAAGAAGCCAGAGCTCCTTAAACCCCATGTCAGTAAAGCAATATGACAGTCAAATACCACCTGAGGGGATTACCACAGGGGGGATATGACACTTGTGAAAGTAACTTGCATCCATGACAACACCGAAAGCAATATATTTCTGATGCCTGCACATGTGACATGTGAAGTAGAATTTACCTTGACTGCAGTCAGGAGACAGTCTTCTAGAAGGTTGGGATCTTCTTCGGGCACAGATGGGAATAAATTGTCAGAATTATTGTTTTCTTCCTTGGTCAATTCAGGATCACTACTCAGGAGTTCTGGTCCATTTTCCAACTTCCAGTCAAAAGCCATGTTTTGACTCTTTTCAGACGTTTCTTTCCTCATTGCTAACATCTCCCACTTTGAAGGACCTAAATCATCCTCGTCAAATGCAAATGGGTCATGGGAACTTTTTGTGTATTTTTCCGTTGTTTCTTCAGAAATGTCAGGCCTCTCTTCTAGACTGGCAGAACTTAGCTCTGAAGCATTCCAATCATCTTCATCAAATGTGAATGGGTCAAGGGCATTTCCCATGCATACATCCTTTTGTCCCACAATAGAAAGATTCCTCTTCCTCAAATGCACAGAACTCATCTTTGAATCACTACAATTCATAGAAGCATCACCATTTGACCCATTCAGAAAGGTCCTTCTTAATTCATTCCTATTGGTGGTAGAAAGCTCTGCTGAATGAGTTACTGAGTTAACTTTTGATTTACTAATGTTTATGGATATCCATCCATTTGAACCTCTTGTAGGGTTGACATTTGAAACTTTAGAATTCATGGTAAGCCCTCTCCTTGAGCCAACAAATTTCCCATTACAAGAGACTAGTGGAGGATCGGTCCTTGCCTTTGAGCTGGAAACATCAGCATCATATGCCACAGTTGCTTTTGAATTAGCAATAGAAACTTCAAATTCCATAGCGGATGTTCTTTGACGCTTTTGACATGAATCTGATCTCTTTGTGTAAGATGATCTTTGAGTGACACAATGGTCACCTGAGTCAGCTGATGAAGTACAAGTACAGTCATCTGCACATTTTCAAGAAGAATAATGTTAAAGAAGAGAGGCCAAAGCTACCAATTCCTATTCACAGAAACACAGAGCTGCATGATACTAAGATATTTACTGCCTGAATACACCCATGGGGGAACAGGCAAGTACACACCCCATCAAAACCAGGGCAGCACTCAACAGTCCAGATGAGGGGATCTCAGCCTTTTGAATCTTTTTTTTTAAAATAAGCTTTTCCAACTGCAACTATTAAGCACAAAAATCACCACCCCTCCCCACACCCCCCCCCCCAACAAAAAAAAGAAGGAAAAATCAGGGCACCAAAGGCATCCAGCATGCACTGCCAGCAGGGCAGCAAACAGTAATACAGCCCTACATACATATACAAAAATATGTATGGTCAGGGTCCATTGGACTATGTTCATTGATGAGCTAAGGCAAAACAACAATTCATGTTACATAGCCAGACCCTAGAACACAGTGAGATGCAAAGTAAATAACTCAAATCCAATTTGTGAGATGATTGGATGACATCAGAGTAACTTACTTCCAAAATGTTATGGTACTTCCAAAATGTTATGGTACCTTAATGTTTCTTCTTATCTTTTATTTCAAATTCCATGTTGAGTGGCAAAAAAAGTATATAATGAAAATATAAACAGCAAAATGTTGGACAAGATCAGAAATCTTCATAAGTTCACACCTTATATTAAGATGAAACCAGAAAATGAGATAGTTTAGACATACCTTTTGAGAAACAACTTGACCTCTTCACCAAAATGCAGGGATAAGTTGGATGCAAAGAAAGATCTGGTACCGAATCCAGAGTGCATCAGCATGAGCAAACAGACAAAAAAGGACAATTTAGCATCAGATACATAACATCTTTAAAACATAAATTCCTATGCAGAGTTCAACCACCTGAAAAAATTTTCATCGCACTTATCGCCAGCCTGACAAAGGAAAGAGGCAATCTTTCATTGTCTACCTTTGTGGTCATTGCAAGTAAATGATCCTGACAAATGAATATGATGCAGGGAAATAAGAAAAAAGGAAGTAAAGTGAGCTGAACCCAGAAACTGGAATAAACAGTATCTAAGGAATTATTTTGCATTACCTGGTTATCTTTACTCAGAAATGTGGCATTCTCCATGACCTTAAAACATTTCAAGAGAAGCATTATGCTTTGCAAATCCACACTTTTAAACTCCTCAACTGAAGGAAAGCCATTTTTTAACAATCCCTGAGAGGAAAAACAAGAGTATATGACACTGGCTACTGCAAAGGCAGAAACTATCACAAAATGCACATATTATTTTTTTAAAAGTGGTTGGTACCACACAATGTATAAAATAAAAAAGGGATATACAAGTATGATCAGAGTGCTGTCGAAAGATCCCTGTACAAAAAACACCACTCCAAGTCGGTATGACATCCGCTAGCCCCCCAGTAAATGCAAAAAAGAAGGATTTTGTGATACCAAGATGGTATGGCACCCACAAAATGCACAGATTTGCAAAATCTATGCATCAAGTTATGACAAATAACAAAACATCCATAAGATTTCTTTTCTGAAAGTGAATATCCATTAGGTTTCATGAACTAAGAAAAATATATATCAGACTGAACCTGAATATTATCAAACAAATGCGAGTAAATAACATGTAGACAACGGCTTTCATCAAGCATCTGCATTTACATCTAGTGTTTATGAATTCTACGCCATTATCCACAACCTAGCTTGCACTAGATCTTTTCTCACTTTTTTTTTGGAAAGTGGACTATATCTTTGCTCACTTGCATCTTGAAAAACTCAAGAGTCAACTAAAAATACTAAATAAACTTAAAACTATAAATATTTGCTGCCCGTATTTACTGAAACAATAGCAATGATAACAGAATCGAATGGGTTAGACAAAAACACTCACCCCCATTTTTGAGTAGCAACTTGCTGCAACACTGAAGATTGCATCAAGCCCTCCAAGTTCCCTCAATCTTTCCTTGAAGTTTCCACCAATCCTACTCACCGTGCCAGATGTATCTGAGAAAAATAACAATAGGAATGGCGGTCAGCAGAGCAAACCTTTGCTGTTCGAAAGGTATCTAAAACCCATCGGCAACTTAATTATCACAATGATGATTAAATGGCAGATAACTTGTCCATGAATCCTCCACCTAGCAACTGGCAATCCAGTTCCTTTTTGAAAGTAACAACTGAGAATGCAGTTGAAGAGATGAGGTAAGCAGTATAATCTGAATCATTAACTAAAAAGAAACTTTAATGCAAAACAAAACAAATATCAATCTATGTTATCGAAAGCGCGCCTAGGCACTCGCCTAGGCGGTTTTTGAGGCGAAGCGGCCCCAAACTGCCTTTCTTTCTCCTCAAATGCCTCACTCCCAGGAGGGCTGGTTTCATGAGATCTTGATTGACTTACCCTATGTATTTTCGCTTCAAATCTTGATTGTTAATTTTATTAAAAATCATGATTAGACTTGTAAACGGATCGGATACGGAACAGATAGTGTGATATCCGAATTCGTATCCGATTAATAATCGAATTATCCGATACCCGATTAAATTATCCGTCGGATACCTTATTCGGATAATTATCTGATTAATACGAATTCGAATTCGGTTCTAATTTTAAACGGATAATTACCAGGTCTACTTGGAGGTGAGTCGTGCGAGTCGTGCGAGAGCATCGTGAGTTGTTTTCTCAAATAAAGAAAAGGTGGAAGTTATTTTTACTTTGGGAGAGGTTATCAAAAGATTAGACTTCATCTTAAAAAATAAGAGAGGGCTTACCAAATGGATGTAAGTAGAGTTCTTATTTCTAAAATATATTTTGAGATAGAAAAAAGGTAAAAAAATACCAACCAAACAACATATTAAGATTTGAGTTACTTATATATAGAATATGTGGATCCTTAGATATTTATCTAAGGGTTCATATTTGGTCGGATAATATCTAACACAGATACCCAAATATCCGAATTCGTATCCGATTAATAATCAGATTATCCGATATCCGATTAAATTATCAATCAGATACTTTATTTAGATAATTATCCGATTAAACGAATACGAATTCAAATTTGGTTTGAATTTTAAACGGATAACTGCCAGGCCTAATCATGATTGTATGTATGTATTTTTTGTGATATTTAAAAAAATATTTATATTTTTTGAATTGCTTTTGAGATAGAAAAAAGGTAAAAAAATAGCAACCAAACAACATATTAAGATTTGAGTTACTTATATATAGAATATGTGGATCCTTAGATATTTATCTAAGGGTTCATAATCGGTCAGATAATATCCAACACGGATACCCAAATATCCGAATTCGTATCCGATTAATAATCAGATTATTATCCGATTAAAGGAATACGAATTCAAATTTGGTTCGAATTTTAAACGGATAATTGCCAGGCCTAATCATGATTGTATGTATGCATTTTTTGTGATATTTAAAAAAATATTTATATTTTTTGAATTGCGTATGTATATATATATATATACATATATATATATCTATATCTATACATATATATATATATATTACTAAAATGCCTCAAAAGCCTAGGCCATCGCCTAGGCATTTGAGGCATGAGGCGACCCCTTGGTCACCTTGGTCGCTTCACGCCTCTAACTACACAGATATCAATCAATTTGATATGGAATACAGTTACCCAGTATGGGGACTCAGGAGAGAATAGATGAAATATTAATAGCACGGTTGTGACTGACATCATATTAATGAGTTCATAAAAGAAAAATGAACAATGGGTTTATTTTTTAATCCCTGACTGAAGATGTCTGTATCCTGCAATCATGAACTATATTAACAAATAAAAAAAGTTTTTCAAGGACAGTCCATGATACAATTGGATGATTTGTCATTATTCAAACTTGAACAACTGCAGAAGTGAAAATCAAAGTGATACAAATGAATTAAGCACTGATAGAGGAAGCATTCAGAATCCTCCAGAATTATTGTAAGTTTATTCCCTGACCAAAATATGTTATATCTACAGGTGTGAACATACAAGATTTCCCTTTTATGTTTCTGCACTAATGCAAACAAGTTTTGAGTGATACCTTCGATGGAGACAGTAGATAAGCATGATTTCTCTAGAGTTAGTAACGCAATCCATTTTGAGCTCAACTCCGGTCTCCCAGCTGCATCATCATCTCGACTGCTTCGCTTTAACTCTTTACAACTCAAAAGAATCTCCTCAACTTTTGACATGATCGAAGTTGAGCTCGAATCTACCCTTTTGTTCATACCATTCAATGTGATGGCAATACCTATTCCTGAAATCCTATGACCAATGTTTGGAACCTTCGGTTGAATAGATTCAACAGCAGGTGGATTCAATAATTTAAGCAGAAAGTGGATACATGATGATGAATCCAGGAGACAGTCATCCGGAACCTGGAACAACACCACCCAAATCATGCAGTTTATCAGAAGCAAAATGATATCAACTAAAAGACCAACTGGAAAACAACTGCTGCATATGCATGAGAATTTCTTCTCTTTCACCAATTTATGGGGAACACAGGATGTGCGAGAGGTGAACTACCCACAGCTACATTATAATCTCACTTTCCAAAAGGTGTAAATCAACTTTACCTTATTCTTCAAATCTTGAGGTTGGACACAGGCATGGAGATCATAGGGCACAGTACAATAATCTGATCATTATAAAACAGAAACTAAAACTACAAAAAGCAATGGTCATGTGGAATGTTAAATATTGATGGAAATGTCATATGTCTAGTATGCATGGTATCCAAGCAGATGCTCTATATCTGGCTTTGTAATACATTAAACATTAAACTAAAATATTATATACATACATGTAAAGCAAAATAGCTGAAAATATTCCATCCACCCAGTTTTGGTTTTATGGATGCTTCTTTGGATATTATTTCTTTGTTGAAGGCAGTCTCACAAAAATTTCGAGCTTCTTGAAAAATCATATTTTAGTCATATTTCATATCTCAAGATATTTTTCAATAATAGATTACAGTTTATTTAAAAAATTAAAATCTTGATGCATTCAAAAAATCATAATTTACTTGCAATTTTATCATGTGCTTTTAAAAAAAGTCATGATTTTTATGAATTTGGCATGCTACCGATGTACATTTTCAAACACCAAATTCCTTTTGTTTATTAAAAAGACGAGAAAAGGTATACAAAAGGCATGATGTAACCCATGTCCCCTGTTCTAATCTAGCTGTAAAACTCCAATACCTTATATGAAGTGAGCAAACCATACCCTCATTTCCATTCTTTCACAAGCTCAGGATGGAAGAGAATCATTCCAACAAAGCAAAATCCCAAATAAAATTTCTGCCCAACAGAAACTGAAAAAAGACACCTTGTGCACAGTGAACTTCCCAAAATTTCATTGTAATATATACATCAGCTTACTCACAATCTTTTTTTTTTTTGAAAGTAGCTTCCTCTCAATCTTTCTATGAGCATTTCTGACATTTTCTAATTTGAGATTACTTGGTGACATTGGTTGAAGGCTGTTAGCTATCCAAAGGAACTTGGTGAATCTAATTTATCTTAGATCATGGCATAAACTGCATATTACACCCATGCCCAATCCGTGCTTCAAAGGCTGGGCATACCTTTATCCCTAGAGAAGCTGTATGGGGTGAAGATCCCAAATATGGTTTGAAGCCAACCGTTTCCAGCAATTGCCCCATTACAATTGGTTTACATAGGGCAGCTGGTACTACAGGCACATGTAGGGACTAGTACGTGAGATCACTGTCCATAAGCGTGGGACTCGTCTCTGAATTTAGATTCCATCTTCTATTCTGCCCAAAGTTGTAGAGGTGTGCTATAGAGGCCCCTTGCTGCAGTGCACCGCAGTGAAGAGATGGGAAGGTGTTAGCCAGGGCATAAGTGTTGAGCCAATCAAAAAGGTCATCTTTTGCCCATTCCCTATCATAATTAGGGTACCTATGGTGTTATATGGCTTCATGGATCCCCTTGCTTAGATGAAAATTGTAGATAGATGTGGAAATTGTTTGCTGAGGGGGTCCTAGCCATCATGTAAGCATAGTCATCAGCACAGAAAAGCCAGCTAGTCATGACGCTCTATCATCTAATGTACTAATTACAGCTCCTTTCATTTCCTCGTCTTTGGAGGGCTCAGAAATTGTTGGACTCTTTGCATTAAATCAAGAACAAGAGGTCTTCTACAAAGTCGGACTTCCAGTTTAATTTTTCTTAGATGCATAAACAGAATTTGACAACAAGCCTATGGATCTCCTCCTCCTCAACCAACCATCGGATTTCATTCTTCAGCCTCCTGACTACATTCGTCATCCAAAAGCAACTTGCTAGAAACAAGCTGTGTTCTTGTCACCTTTGTGCATCTCTTAATCCATGATGCTAGTAAGTCTCTTCTCTGGCCAAGAGCTCTAGCATGTTTAGAGGTCAACGTAGATCATCTTTGCCATCTTTCTTCTGGTTCGGCCCCAAAATTAAGAGTCCACACCACAGTTTCACATCTCTGCGGAACTCCATCTCTGGAAGAACTAAAGACGGTTTTTTTTTTGCCCAAGGTGACAAATTGCTTTAAAAAGGTTACCCTATTGATCCAAAAATATTGTTGATAACTTTCTCCTTTGACCGCAGTTGCCAATTTTGTCCTGGCCTTCACATGTCCCTCTCTGTCTCAATTGTCTCAGCTGTATTGTCTACCCCCCTATGGACACCCTAGCCCTTGTTACATTGTCTGATTTGATATTTTCTTCTTTATGACAGAATCATAATGACTACTGGCCATTATTGTTGTCTTTCACATTAAGTCTTCATTTTAAATTAGAATGTATTGAGATTGTAATATTTTCACGCAGCACATTTACTTTGATGTTAAATGTATGTGCATCTACACGTATTACGTATTTTTTAAATTCTTACATGAGAAAAGAACTAAGATGGGATGCCTGGATTGTTCAATGCATGTAGAAATCCCATCCCAATAGAAAGTGAAGCAGGGACAAGGACAGGATTGACAACTATCCTTATAACCTCCCAACTCCCAGATGATGATGAGAGGTGAGATGGCAAAACATGATTTATAACTTCCCTAGAAATCTGTCTTCTGGTCTCTTTTCTAATAGCCATCTCTTAAGTGGTCTTGTAAATCAGGGGGAAAAAAGCGGGCATGCAAGGCAAAAACTGAATATATGATGGTTTCCTTGGTTTGTAGAGAAGATTGAAGTAATATTAGCTAGCAATGGCGATAAATCCTCCCCTTCTGGACTGTAATGTGATTGTGTATTAGGTAGCCAACACAATCCAAAACTGTTGTCAAGAAATGATAACAATGAGCTCACCTCCATGGCAAGGACCAGAAGAGTGCTGTAAAATCAAACCATCTATAGAACGCTTGACATAACATTTTTTTCCTTTTTACCAATAGCTAGAATTGAATGATAAATAGCTTTAATTCCTTTCCATCTTCAGTTTAATACAATTTGTGGTACTATCCACTGCCAAAAAATAAAGTATGATAAGAGAATGATAAATAGCTTTTAAGATTTCCACCCAGTGAATGTCTCTGAAGCAAGCAATCCTGAATAAGAGAATCTCCACTATTAGAACTCCGAATCAACAAGTATGAAGCAAAGTTCAAATTTTAAACAAGTATCATCATATCTCTATTAGACTCTAGTAGACCCAAGATAACACATTCACATGATATCATGTAGGCATAGTTAATAACAAGATATGCCCACCATAAAAAAAAATCAATTTCTTCTCTGTTTCTTTTCATTCCTATGTCCACTGTTCCATAAAATGTTGATTCTAAGGAACAACGACTTTTGGGTTTCAAATAAAAATATAATAACTTACATCACTTGCCAGGACATAGAAAAGAGCTGCAGCAGCAACACTGCTGGCAGAATCATCAATGCTTAGACCCACAATACCATCAATTATCCTTTTTGACATCCTGAAAAAAAATAAAAGAGCGTTACAAGCATGGAAATTACATGCATGCATGCATAAGCGTAACAGACCAAGGGGAAATGCCAAGTGATACATGAAAAACATCCACGTTGATAAAGGTTCTCTTATTGTAGAACGAAATTGCTACACTGACAAAAATAAAATCTTGAAATGCAAATGCCTATGCGGGATGATATTCTCAGATTGCCCAAAATGGAGGCAGCCATGTGAGGATGTACATCTCCAAATATGAATGGGAAGGACCCAATACCAGGTTTCTAGTCACCTAATCAGAACCGATTGTGAAGCGCTTAATGACCAGAAAGCAATTCGAATAAATCACAAACTAGGAAAATATTTGCAGAGATACTTCAAAGAAGGATGAATGGCCATTAGGCGGCTGATAACCAGTATGACAATACTACATGCAACCATGAAGAGAATACCAGTTTCAATGGGATGATCATACATGCGGTAAACTGACTGCATGCACTAACAAGTCGGGGCACAAAGTTTTCCTCTTCCTTCTTTTGGTTTAGGGGGGATCCGGGGAAGGGCACTAAGCTGTACCCGAGTTCAGATGTTGATTTTCTACCGTATCCATGGGAAGAGAAAAATTGAATCAATGGGGTAAAAGTTGTCACTTGATGGCACATCAATCGCAGAACCATTTCTTTCTATGATAATCTAAGCTCTTCTAGAATGAAAGATGTGGATCTCAACTGGAATCTGAAGTCCCCTCCTGCAACCAAAATTTCCCCACAAAAAACCAACAAAACAAGAATACAAAGTTTCGGAACCTAAATCGCCGCCTTTTCCCTTACCCCTGGGCCCTGAGAAGACGCCGCCGCTGAGCGGTCGCGCAAATATTCAGCAGCGACAGCAAGCTCGCCTGCCGTATCCTCGCCGGCTGCCCCGCCCGCAGCCCATCGAGCGCGAAATTCACCTCGTCCACGTCCTCCATCATCTCCCCGAACTCCTGCGCCTCCATCAGCGTCGCCGTCGCCGCCGTCGCCGTCGGCCGCGGCACCGGCCTGGGCTTCACGGGGGCGGGCAGCTCGGGGGGTTTCTTGACCTTCACGCCCTTCCGATCCTTGGGCCTCCGCATCCCGTTCGACGAATTGCCCGGCGGCAGCGGCGGGAGAGAAGCCCCACCCGCAAACTCATCGTTCCCAAAGAAATCCGAATCGAGGGACCAGGGCGAGGAGTCCTGCGAAGAGAAAGCCGCGAAGCCGTAGGGATCTTGCTGGGAGCCGCCGGCCTCTTGGGAGGAGAGGGACAGAGGCTCGCCCACCTCGGCGTCCCCGTCGAGGAGGTCGCCCCCCTCCTCCAAGAAGCTCCGCCCTCCGCAGCGGGTCCGCCGGCCGTATGTCCGTACGATCATCTTCCCAGGGTTTGCTGCTGCGCGATGTCACATGGGATGGGAGAGAGAAAGGGGAGGGGGAAAGAAACCTCTTTGCCGTGGAATTGCGGAGAGGAAGAGAGGCGAAGGAGATGGGGAGAGCAGCGCCTGGCGAGAGATCTTTCGAAGAGGAAGGCGAGGCGAGAGGAGCTCGCTCGAGTCACGGCGCACGCGAGAAGGAGACCTCGGATTTGGAAGGCTTGCTGTTTCCGGGTCGGTCTCTCTCTCTCTCTCTCTCTCTCTGGAAGTGGGTGGGTAGGAGAGGTTGATGGGTGAAATCGGACGCATATTGGAAGAGGTCTGCCCGGACCGTGGTCCAACCCGTGGATGTTATTGGATAAATTAACGATGTAGATTTTTGGGAAAATTATCTCTATATTTTTAAAATTTTATAAAATTTCCTTTATAATTTTATCTTTATCATATTTAATGTAATATCTTTAAATTCTTAAGAAAAAATTTTTACCCACCGATATTTTTAAACATAAAATTATCTCTATACCCCTACAAAGAGGTACAATGAATATTTTTTTAAGAATTTGAGAAGTGTTACGGTAAATACGATAAAAATATATGTATAAAGATAATATTAAAAAAATTTAAAGGTATAATGGTAATTTTTCTTAATTTTTTCCTCCTTGATTGTGTTTTTTTATTTGTTTAGTATTGATTTTTTGCATGACAATTAATTTATCTTGAGTTTTAATATGGTTTGAATATACTTGATTCATGTCCACGTTGGCCAAGAATCTAGACAAGATTTTATGCGAGATGAGTATTTTTGACCTCAAAATTTTGATTTTAAAATGGATTTCCTATGTTGGGTCTGGGATAATTTGAACAACCCTACGGAGAAGGGTATTTTCTTCCCTCCCCCCCCGGTAGATGTGTGTGATTTTGCAACTAATGCAATTATTTTTTTCTTCTTCGTGTTAAATACTCATTGAACCAATTTTTATTTTTTAATATTCATTGTTCAAGATTCTTGATAATAAATTTTAGTAATATTTGAAATTGATATTTTGATCCTGAAATATGCAATTGTGATTGTTTCCTCTTGTACCTTAATTTGGTCTTGAGTAATTTTATTTTGCTAAATAAGTGGATGATGCAGAGCCCTCTTCAAATTTGAATTGGATCATTCAAACGGCACTATACCTTGTGATACCTCTTATTTTATGCAAAAAATTAAAAAAAAATATTATTGCACCTTGTGAAGATTGCCACGAGATTATTTGCGCTTGAGCATACACCGGAGTTTAATATTACAAAATTGCACATATTTCTATAAGATAAATGTAACGGTTATTTAATTAGGATCGAATAACGGTTGATATTGTTTGAATGTTAGCATCTTTCACATCACATCGGTCATAAAAAATGGTTTTTTTCCTGTTTGCACGACTTGTGTACCGTACCATGCGGCCCCGTAGTTTTCAACCGGGATGGCATGATTGTCCTAGTCCAGTCTCATTGATATCCACGTGCCGAAAGTGTTTTAGATTTGGACAGAAAATGTTATGAAATATTATAAGATTATATATATATAAACTATTATGAGAAATAAAATAATCAAAAAATCATGACTGCAAACATATTAGTATTCATATTATTATTTTTAATAAAAATTATTACAAAAATGATATTGTCACGACCCTTTTTTACCGTCCATGAATTTAACGGTGGTTATCTTTAACTGAATCTGAGAAAAAAAAAGACTATATACAATGTCCGTAGTCATCTCCCATAGAGTTAGAGAAGAACCAATCACCTCTCTCTCTCTCTCTCTCTCTCTCTCTCTCTCTCTCTCTCTCTCTCTCTCTCTCTCTCTCTCTCTATGTGCGCGGGCCCACATGCACAACTCACCCCCCATTGGGTGAGTTATCAATGTTGGAGGGGGAAGTCTCTTCCAACATCTCTTTATCTCTCTCTTTCTCTCTCCTCTCTCTCCCACCTCTCTCTCTCTCTATGTAACTCACCCCTTTGGTTTGATTGTTACTACGAGAGGAGGAAGTCCTCTCTCTCTCTCTCTCCGCACTAGTGGGATTAGAGGCGTCATATTAGGCCTTTTTCTGGGCATTGAGGGAGGAGGGGGGACTTACTAAGTGGTTGCTGGATGAGTTGGAAGGAAGGGTGGTCGGGTGGGGCCTAGTGGTGTGAGGGTGGGCATCGTAGGTGACGGTGTTGGGTCACTCAACAGTGGGGGCCTCTGGAAGTACTGAGCGCGATGGCACCTACCTAATAGTAGATCTGCTCCAAATGGGGATGAGGGTGTGCAGTCGATTTTAGAGCCCTATATTGAGAAGGCAACACATGGGCGATGGTGAAGGCAGAGGTCATCGCGCAAGTGGCAGGACGGTTCACGGACAAACGATGAGGGGATGGCTACTGGGTGGGTTGTCGACACCTGAGGTGGAAGTCTCTCTCTCTAGAAAAAGGGATATTTTGGATATTTCACGTAATTCAACAACTACCGTTACATATTCTTATAAATATTTCACTCGCGTTGACAACTGGGAACCATAAGGATATAACCGTAATCATTCGAGCTATTTAGAGGATATTCTTGATAATATGTCCAAACGAGGGATATATTTGACAACCTAAAATTTTATAGGGATATGCATGCAATTCAACACAGGTGGTGGTGAAGGCAGACGCAGGGGCATGGCTATTGGGTGGGTTGCGTGAGGTGAAAAACTCTCTCTCTCTCTCTCTCTCTCTCTCTCTCTCTCTCTCTCTCTCTCTCTCTCTCTCTCTATGGATATTTTGAATATTTCACATAATATAATGGCTACCGTCATATATTCCTCCTAATATTTTACTCATGCCGACGATTGGGAACTGCACGATATAACCATAGTTATTCGAACTATTTGGAGGATATTCTTGATAATATATCTAAATAAGAAATATATTTGACAACCTAAAACTTTAGAGATTAATACATGTAATTTTTTTCTAAAAAGATTAAAATTATTTTTTTTTCTTAAAAAACTGAAACCAAAATCCAATATCATGCTCTCCATAATTTCTCCATGTTCCAACCTTCATATTTTTTTCTGCAGATGCAAGCCCAGCTGAAAAAGAAGAGGGCATCTTTAAGCTACCATTATAATAATTATCAACGTGAATGTTGTGGGTTGAATTGGTCCCAACTTATTATAATAAGATGCTGTGACGTGGGTAAGTTACCTGGGGGTAAGTTTCACGTTTCTTTTTTTTAAAAAAAAACTTGCTTCTAGAATTAGACCCCAAAATGTTAGAAACCCTATTTACTATATCAAAGTTATATCATCATAAATGAGCAATAATTTAAGTTTATTGACAAAATCAATAAGTTGTCCACAACCATATAACATCATAGTTTGGTTCGAACAACCGAAACTCTGACATTTTTACACATGGAGGAGTGACCTCACTAAATCTTAAACTTAAGTATTAGGGGGACTTTGTTAACCGGTTGCAGTTAGCGCACTCGACCTTGGGAGGGTCGAGTGCACTAACCGACCTTGTTAGTGGGGTTATGTGTGAGGGAGAGGTGGGGCCCATCGCTCTCTCTCTCATCCGCTCTCCTATCTTAATCGGATGTCAAACAGGTCCTAGGTGTGTGACTAGCTTGAGCCTATAATTATCGAGCTAGATTTCAGGTCAATAAAATTCAAAAAATTGAATTAATCTGATCTTTAGGAATAAAATATCAAGACATTCTACAAAATCAAGTTTTGGACATAAATTCATTGTTTTAATTTGATATTTACCCTTTAAAAATGTATTTCAAGAAAAAATATTTACAACAATGATCATGTCCATATAAACCATGGACTTTGATTTAAATGACAACCTTCATAGTGAACGTAGGAGACTTAAATACGTTAGATCATGCTCACATAAGTCGTGAATTATGATACGTGAAATATTACAAAAATTTATTGGCCAGGTGAAGGTAGCTTTATGTTAAAGAGTATACTTTGTGTATCGAATTCGGTGCACAGAGTCACGTCAACTTGTAACATTTGTTCTCATTGGCCTAAAAAAAAGGTGAAAATACCATTTATGCGTAGAAAGGACAACTCGCGTCATAATGGTACGGCTCACTTTTTCGCGTATTAAAGACGAAGCGCACTCGGTGGAAAAATACATAATTGAAATATTTTGTAGAAGAATGAAATATTTTGTTATATGAACGAAACATTTAATATAAAATTAAAATATTTTATTATTTTCATTCTTATAACAAAATATTTCATTTCGTATTTCATTTCTATAATAAAATGTTTCATTTACGTAGTGTTTTATCTTGATGACAAATGTTTCATTCACGTAACAAAACGTTTTATTTGTACAAAATATTTCATTGGTTTACTTCTGAATTCAAATAAAATATTTCATTCTTATAACTAAATGTTTCACTCAAATATAAAAAATTTCATTCTTCTACAAAATATTTCAGTCACGTACTTTTCTGCAAGTGCGCTTTATCTTTAATGCGTGAAAAAATAGACCGTATCATTCTGATGCGGGTTATCCTTTCTACGTAGAAATAATCTTTTCACCTTTTTTTTAAACCAATGAAAACAAAGGTTACGAGTTGACGTGACTTTATGCACGGGCACAAATCATTACTCTATGTTAATGCTTGCAGCACCTATTTCTCCCTTTTAGATGGTGGCTTTGGGCATGAAGCCTGAAGCCTCCATACAGTCTCGAATGTCAGCCAAAATGAGCAATAACTGTGTCTTTGACATATCCCGGTCTTCAAAAGGTATGGGCACACCCCTCTTTCCAAGTTCTCTCGGTGGCAGCCCTGAAAGCAATTCTTATCAGCTGCGTAGCTGGAGAGCCTGAAGCCCAACAATACGAGTATCCTTTGGCATGCACTCGAAGAACAGGTGATCAGTGGCCTCTTCCCCCTTTTGGCATAACACGCATCTGTTAATGATATAGAAACCTCTTCTTATCATGTTGTCTAAAGTTGAGAGGTGATGGAGTGTTGCCTGCCAAGTAGATGAGGAGAATCTTTGACATGTAGGTTTGCTCCATATCCAACTGTGATCGGACATGTGAGGGCTGTGTGTTCTGATTTCCTCCCAAGCTCCTCTAACAAAGATTTTTTCCATTATTGTGTTTCCATTAGATTTCATCACCGTCATCCCTTCTAATTGGTACGCACAATATGATCGGCCATAGCTCAATCGTATCGGGGGATGTGGGTGGAGGAAGGTCAGACCATAATCAAAATGCAATTTCTGTTTTTCTTCTAGACGAATACGATATTGTGATCTTTTACCAGAGCACATCGCATTCAAGATAAACAATGATATGTGGTGGCGGGGTTGAGTCCGTCGATCACCTTTTTGTTGGATGCCCCTACTCTCAGGGGGTGTGGACAGAGATTACTCGGAGGATTGGCTGCGTCGTCGTCTTGCGGAGCGAGGTTCGTGACCTGCTGCGTGAGTGGGATAGGCCATGGCACCTCAAGCTGGACAGGAAGGTGTGGTGACTTATCCTCCATGCCACCTTATGGGCGCTTTGGGGTGAGCGGAATCACCGTATCTTCAGAAGGGGAGTCACGCGCCGGGGATGCGATTGCTGACATTGTTTGGGCCAGCGTTAAGGAATGGGTGTTCTCTTTTTCTGATGTAATTTCGGGTGGATCCTCTCTTCTTGGGTGCTTTGGGGGCTAGGTCTTCCACACCTTCTTGGTGTGTGTTTTGCTGTATAGGTTTTTGGGGGATATTTTGTTGGGACTTTGGCCCACCTATGCATGTACATTCTTTCGTTCCCCTTTATTTATTTATCTTGGTGATACTACCCACTTTCAAAAAAAAAAACAGTGATACCTTTGCAGATCTGGAAATCCCCAAGTCCTACATAATCCAATCTCCATACAGCTGAAAAATGCTCTTCCAATGGACCAATGGATGGAACCACATATTGGTGCTACACCCATCTGCAATAGAAAAAGAAATGTGGTTTACTAACTAGTCCCTCTGACTCATAGTGGCTTTCCAGCCACTAAAATGATAGGATTTACTATTGATTGTCCAGATAATATTTCTCTGTAAATATTTATTCCTGATCCATGAGACCCACGAGGATTCCTTTTGCTGAACAATTTCTCAGAGGAGCTTGACCATAGTAGGCTAGTAGCTCTATTCTGGTCTTTGATGCGCCTCAAACCCAGGCGTCCATCTTCCTTTGGTTTGCATATTTGCTCCCAGTTCACCATATGGGCAGATTGCTTGTCCTAAAACTCCATTCTAGAAAAAAGAACATACCATCCTCTCAATTTCTACAACCAATCCATGTGGCAAGGAGAAGGATGCAGACTACTACATAGAGTAAGAGGATAAAACTGCTCAGAGGAGTTACAATCAACCTACTCTTGACGACAATCTATTCTTTCAGGCTTCCAGTGTCTTCTTATTTTCTCAATGATGGGCATGCAGTGTCCTTTCCTGAGAGAAGTGGAAATCAATGGCAGACCCAGGTAAGGAGTAGGTAGAGTACTTTTTTACACTGCCACGATGTTAACAACATGCTCCCCTGATGTCAAATGTACTCCAATATAAAGCTTACTTTTCTGATTACTCAATGTGAGCCCAAAACATTGTGAGAAGGTTGCAAGAGCCATGGACATCTTTTGCACAAATGGAATGAGGTCCTTAAGAAAGATGACCAGGTCATCAACAAAACTGATATGAGAGATGTTTACATTCCCTGCTGATGGTACTTTGATTTCCCCTTTCAAGACAACATCATCTATAAAAATAGAGAAACCTCCCATTGCAATTGTAAAAAGATACGGGGAGAGTGGGTCACCTTGCCTGATCCTGTTAGAACTCTTAAAGAATCTTGTTGGTGAGTCATTAAACAAAACTGAGAATGTGGGAGTCTCCAAGCATTCACTGATCCAACCAATCCAAGTAAGAGAGGGAAGCCCATTTTCTACATAAGATGATAGACAAATTTTCGATTGATAGAATCAAAAGCTTTCCTTAAATCAGCCTTCAAACGTATGCGCTTCCCTTTGACATTGTCATAAAGATCTCCCATTATAAGTTCATTTGCAAGTAAAATATTGTGCTGGATGGCTCTGTTCTTAATGAGGTGAGGAAGAAATGTCTACATTTTGTTAGCCAACATCTTCGATATTATCTTGTAAACAAAGTTGCACAGGGAAATAGGTCTATATTGGTCTAAAGAATCAGCACTTTCAGTCTTTAGAATTAGTGATATGAATGTGCAATTCACCTGTCTAAGCAATTTTCCTACAGAGAAATAACTCTGAATTGTCTGGATCGCCTAATCACTCATAATGGACCATGCAGCTTGAAAGAAATCAGCAGGGAACCTATCAAGACCTGGGCTCTTATTCTCGGGGGCATCGAATACTATCCTTTGAATCTCCTTAGACTGAACTGTAGCACACAACTATTGCTTATCCTTTTCAGCTAGAGTATACTTATGTTTAATTAGATAGTGCTAGAAATTATTCTCCACTTGTTCTTGATTCAACAACCTATTAAATAAGGATACAACATGACATTTAACCTCCTCCAAATCCTCGATAAGAGCACCATCCTCCTTTTTACATGTCCTTAAAGTGTTGAATGCCCTTTTTTTTTTTTTTTTTTGGGGGGGGGGGGGGAGGGGAAAGCGGCTCGAAGCCCTTTGAGAGAAGCATAGAAATATCTTGTGTCAGAATCCACCAAGGATAGCCAGCACTGTCTTGATTTTTGCTTGCAACTGATTCTTCCTCTAGTAGTGCTTGATTGTAAACTAACCTAGCTTCTCTCTCCATATTCACAGTGGTATCATCTAAAATGTTTAATTGGAGACTCTCCTGCACCTTAATCAAATTGCTTCTGCCTTGGGCCATCTTCTAATGCACATCCTCAAATCCTTCCTCGTTCCAGATTTTCAGTGCTTCTTTTACACTTTTTTTTTTCGCTAGATACATTTTTTGTTAACGGGGAGGGGATAATCGGGTTGGGACTTGGGACCTCCCCAAGTGAGAGAGGGTGACGAGCCAACTGCACTAGACAAATAGTGCAGCTTAGTGCCTTTTCCTTTATACTGATTTCAACTTAGTGCACAACACAAATGTTGGGGAACCAGTGACTCCTATATCCCATGCTTTCTCCACAACCTGTAAAAGCTCAGGGTGATATGTCCACATGTTGACAAATCTGAATGGCTTTCTCCCACTCTCAATTTCCTTCTGACATTTAATCATCATCAAATAATGATCAGAAAAAGGCTCGGGACCATATTCCACATAATTGTCCGTAAATGCATCAATCCCTTTATCACAATGAAAGCATCTATCCAGTCTAGCAGTGTTGTGGGTGATAACTGGGGGTAATTTTCATAACGCATCCGGCCCCCTTCCAAACACGCATTGCTACTTCCCAATCGTGCCAAGAGGGGAAACGTAAAAATAGAAGGCCACCATGATAAGAGGATCCTTTTTCCTATTTCAAAGAGAAAAAGGACTCTGGCTCCTTTAAAAAGGGGGGGGGGGGGGGTTCGACTCCAACAAAGGGGAGGAGAGGAGCCCTAGGCAGCCGCCACCACACAGGCCCTCTCAGGACCTTTCTCAATTGCTCGCCATGGCTGCCCAGTGACCCTCGCCATGATAGCCCTCGCCCTGGTCGCCATCGGGTGGCCAGATCCGATGGCCCCGCTTCGTGCTCGCCCTCAGGTGACCTGTCCCTCCTAGGCCGCTCACCTTCAAGCTTGGCGCCCAAAGGCAACCTCCAAGTCACCTGCAACATCCCAACGCCCTGTTGTCCCTGCCATTGCCAACTCCACCTCTAGTACCTTGGTACCCTACGACCTTGTTACGGGTGGGTGGTGTGAGCACCCAGAGAGAGTGTGATAGTGTGAATCTCTTAGCCAATTAGAGTTGCCAATGACTTTAGTCCCATATTAGATTCCACAAAGAGTTGGACTAACTTATAAGAAAATGAATCCTCTACCTCAATGCCTAGGTTTTGGGGAAGGATAAATGATTCCTAACAAATGATGTCTGAGCCCAACCTTTGTCGGTCTAATGTGGCGTATCAATACACCCTTTATCTGCTGCGCATGAACGGGCGTAACCTCGATCGACATCTAGCCGATGAGGGTGACGCCTTGTAAAGGGGGAGGTATTGTTACGGGTGGATGGTGTGAGCATCCGAGTGTGAGTCTCTCAGCCAACTAGAGTTGCCAATGACTTTAGTCCCACATTAGATTTCACAAAGAGTTGGACCGGCTTATAAGAAAAGGGACCGGTTTATAATAAAAGGAATCCCCTACCTTAATGCTTTAGGTTTTGGGGAAGGATAAATGATTCCTGACGTCCACCAAAGTCACCCTCAACCGTCTCCGCCCTCTCAACTCAGCCACCTCCGGCATTCCTCGGCCTTGGACACCTCCGGTATTCCTGGTCGCCTGAGTTGCCTATGAGGCCAAGCCATGGCCATCTCCAGCTTCCTCAAACCAAGGCCAACACCCAGATCCGCCAGGCCGCCAATGCTCCGTGACCCCCTGGCCGCATTCGCTTAGATGCGGTGCCCTAGAACCCAACCGTCACCAGCTGGAGACCCCTACTCGCCCAGCGACACCTTCAGGCCCCTCAGGCCCATCCGGCGACCCCTACACGTCCAGTAGTGCCCTCAGGCCCCTTCGGCGACCCCTGCTGGCCTAGCATCGCCCTCAGGCTTCTCCGCCCAGGCAGACCCGCCTTCGCCCTAGCAATGCTCTGCTGCTCACGCAGGCAACTCCATCCAGACAGCTCCGTCGCCCTGCAACTCTATCCAGATGCTGAGAGTGGCGAGCAGGATTGTCATCCTTTTTCCTTGTTTCTATCCATTTTATCCTTTCCTCTATTGGGTGGCTGATGATCGGAGTTGCCTATGAGGCCAAGCCATGGCCATCTCCAGCTTCCTCAAACCAAGGCCAACACCCAGATCCGCCAGGCCGCCAATGCTCCGTGACCCCCTGGCCGCATTCGCTTAGATGCGGTGCCCTAGAACCCAGCCGTCACCAGCTGGAGACCCCTACTCGCCCAGGGACACCTTCAGGCCCCTCAGGCCCATCCGGCGACCCCTACACGCCCAGTAGTGCCCTCAGGCCCCTTCGGCGACCCCTGCTGGCCTAGCATCGCCCTCAGGCTTCTCCGCCCAGGCAGACCCGCCTTCGCCCTAGCAATGCTCTGCTGCTCACGCAGGCAACTCCATCCAGACAGCTCCGTCGCCCTGCAACTCCATCTAGATGCTGAGAGTGGCGAGCAGGATTGTCATCCTTTTTCCTTGTTTCTATCCATTTTATCCTTTCCTCTATTGGGTGGCTGATGATCGGAGTTGCCTATGAGGCCAAGCCATGGCCATCTCCAGCTTCCTCAAACCAAGGCCAACACCCAGATCCGCCAGGCCGCCAATGCTCCGTGACCCTCTGGCCGCATTCGCTTAGATGCGGTGCCCTAGAACCCAGCCGTCACCAGCTGGAGACCCCTACTCGCCCAGCGACACCTTCAGGCCCCTCAGGCCCATCCGGCGACCCCTACACGCCCAGTAGTGCCCTCAGGCCCCTTCGGCGACCCCTGCTAGCCTAGCATCGCCCTCAGGCTTCTCCGCCCAGGCAGACCCGCCTTCGCCCTAGCAATGCTCTGCTGCTCACGCAGGCAACTCCATCCAGACATCTCCGTCGCCCTGCAACTCCATCCAGATGCTGAGAGTGGCGAGCAGGATTGTCATCCTTTTTCCTTGTTTCTATCCATTTTATCCTTTCCTCTATTGGGTGGCTGATGATCGGAGTTGCCTATGAGGCCAAGCCATGGCCATCTCCAGCTTCCTCAAACCAAGGCCAACACCCAGATCCGCCAGGCCGCCAATGCTCCGTGACCCCCTGGCCGCATTCGCTTAGATGCGGTGCCCTAGAACCCAGCCGTCACCAGCTGGAGACCCCTACTCGCCCAGCGACACCTTCAGGCCCCTCAGGTCCATCCGGCGACCCCTACACGCCCAGTAGTGCCCTCAGGCCCCTTCGGCGACCCCTGCTGGCCTAGCATCGCCCTCAGGCTTCTCCGCCCAGGCAGACCCGCCTTCGCCCTAGCAATGCTCTGCTGCTCACGCAGGCAACTCCATCCAGACATCTCCGTCGCCCTGCAACTCCATCCAGATGCTGAGAGTGGCGAGCAAGATTGTCATCCTTTTTCCTTGTTTCTATCCATTTTAACCTTTCCTCTGTTGGGTGGCTGATGATCGGAGAAAGTTGCGGCTGTGGGCCCCACTTTTTCCCTCTGATTTTATTCACGGGAAGAAATAAGGAAGCGTACCTGACACCGGCTACCCCGGTCATTAAACAGTTCATGCCTTCATGGGCCGTCGGAAGGCAATGGCCAATGTCATACATGCAGGTGGGCCAACAAAGGTCGAAGGCCCAAATTCCCCTCTGCTTGGATGTGTTCAGACGACACGACACCGCCCTCCGCCGCCTTGTTCCGACAGCGCAGCGCTGCGGGAGATCAGAGGAGAGAGAGGAGCAGCGAGAGCAGCAGCAGCAGCACCGGGCGACCTTATCCGCCATAGCCGAGGGCGGTGTAGCTCGGTGAGGAGGCGATGTCTTCCTCCTTCGACGCCTTCGGCAACGACGAGGAGGAGGCGGCCGCCGCGAAGGGCTCCTCCACCCGCCCCTTCGACGACGACGGCTACCTAGGGTACGACCCCCGCCTCCCCTCCCAGCGCTTCGAGTCCTACGGCGGCTTCGACGCCGACGGTGACGAGGACGCCGGGGGTCCTCCCGTTGGAATTCCCTTGGAGGAGCCACCCTTGGGCTTCCCTGGTGGCGACGACGGCGGCGGCGTCGGCCACGAGGAGGATGTAACGATTCCTATCCGCCACGTCGCGGGGGAGAGTAGCATCCCTCCTTCTCCGGATAATTATGGGTTCCGCTCCGATGCGCATCAAGACTTCTCGTCGGAGCCTTCCCCGTTTGTGATGCCGGAATCCAATGGGGAGGGTTACGAGCAGGTGGACGACGGTGGAGTCTTCGCTTCCGAGGACCCGATCTTTCCACCTCCAAGCGAGATGCAACCCGAGGAAGGGTTTATCCTCCGTGAGTGGCGCCGGTGAGGATTTACATTTATTCTGGAGCCACTAGAGATTAGGATCTGTTTTCATATGATTGGACGGTCTCCCTTTACCTGTTTTGTCTGACTTCGCCGTCGCCTTGAGCATATTGTTCTTCCTGGCTCTGTGTTTCAGGCCAGTGCTTAGATCGAATTATTTTTCACCATAAAGGCTTCAGGAATCATGTGGATCTCAAAGACTTGTCTTTTTGCTGTTTTCGCATGATGTTAAAGTTCTCTCTTCATTTACGTTTACGAGTTTGGTAATGTTGCTTTTATTTATGCTGCCCTGTTACTTTCTTTCCCATTTTGTTTTATGTTTGCCAGTTTTCACCGATTAACCAAACTTATTCATCAAATGTGAAACAACGAAAATTGGGACAATGTGTATCCTTCTGTAGGAAATTACGAGAATGGAAAGGAAAGAATGGATAATACCACAAGTTTACTAAATAAAAAGGGAATTTACAAGTATAGGACCTGGGAGCTCTCAAAAAATGCTCTAGAAAACCCGCCAACGAAACTAACCCTTCAAGTAAACCAGAAAAAGAAAAAAAAAGCAAATTGAATTCATTTGCGTTGTCTAAAGGCATTGCCTATCCCTGCACCCTGTCGCATAAATGAAATGCCCCATCCACCAATGGGGCCTTTGTCATGGCGCATTACAGGCTTGACATGACCGTGCTGGCCTTTTACGAGCCAGACTAGGCCCGCTGAGACATCCAAAATCGAATCTGCAAACTAAAGTGAGCTATCTTTGTCACTGGAAGTAGGCTTGGAGAGGTGCTTTTCTTGTGATTAGTTGGCCAAGAAACATACAAGATTAACGAATCCTCATAAAGATTGAGTAGACACATTGTAACTTAAATGAACTCTGCCAGATGGTGTTGGGAGTTTCAATAACAAGTTACAACCTTCACCCTATTGTAAGTCCCTCGTGGAGGGAAGTGAAGACAATTCTTTGAAGTCTCAACAAACTGCTGATTAGGAATTACTGGTTATACTATTTGTTCCTCCCCATCCTTGTTTTTACATTTTTAATCCTTTCAATTGCATTTTATTCAGGCTCTAGCTGAAAGAGCTCCGATACAAAATTGGGTTCCCTTTTGTATGGAGAAAAATATATCAAAATATATTTTAAGCTATATGCTTTACCTGGGTACCACATCTGCAGGATGTAGGGAGGTGGTGGTGTGGAACAAGGAAAGCACAATGTTCTCTCTCGCAAGCTAGGTATATTGAGTCCTGTCGGTGCCTTTTGTCTGAACGGGCAGTGAAACTTGCTACTCATTTTCTGCCAGATCCCAACTGGTGGTTTTTGGGTAGCATTTCTTGTCATAGTCTGTGATTACATCTGCTGCGGTTGCTGCCCAAATGGTAGCACTGCATTTCCTGCTGTACAGCTTGGATACATGGTGAAGCAGTTGGTTGAGTCAGTATCTGACAGCAGCTGTCAGATGCAAGACAGCAGGGAGGAGAACTTGTGAGGAGAATGGAAATTACAAGATAGGAGCCGGCCTTCTGAGGCATTTTTCCTTCTTCTCATCTCTTCAAAAATGGTTAAACTAGATAGAGGTTTTATGTAGAGAATATTATCTCCTTGGTAGTGTCACATGGTGCTTTTCTTCTCATCTCTTCTTCTCTTCGCTCAAATGAGAATGAGATGTGGGGTTGTGTCCGAGACCTGGGCAGTGGAGGTGTCAAGGAGAGTGTCTCAGTTGGTGGCACCAAGGGGGAGTCATTTTTCGGCTGAAGTAGTGACAGGGGAATGCCACAGCATTGTCTCAGAAAGGGGCCATGAAACCTAGATGTGGGAAGATGACTGGCTCTTGTCAGAATGTTGTTGCAGAAGATGGTTTTCTCTTCTCTGGAAAGTATTTCCTTGGTGCCTCTTGTTTACCCTGGCAGGATAGTAACGTTCCTGCATATACCGCTTGGGTTGAGCTCAACACCTGTGATCCCAAATCCCAGCCGGTAGGACAATGTATTGCAGGTGGATGTTAACTTGAAACCATTTCCTGATAGAACTCCATGCATACACCAGCATTTAATCAATGCAGCTGTAAGTATTACTATTTTCTGGCATTTCTCAACTGCTGTTAATTGGATTTTCTTCTATCTGTGCATTATCAGCTACCTGTAATCTTTAAAAGGGTTTGAAGTATCAGTTTTTGACAAAATTCTGGTATAGTCATGTGCCTATTAAAGTTACATCTTTCTGGTACTCCACTATCATATATTATCTTGCACTGCACCTAATCCAGGTGGCATTTTGGTTTCTATTAGCTGTAATGATGGGATCTGAAGCCATTTTTTGAACCACCTTTTCTGTTAAGCATACTCTGAGCGGTTTGTAAGCTAGACCTTTGCACATGAACAGACAAAATGCCATCCGTCTTGAGGACAAGGAGAAGAAAGAAAAAGAGCTGAGAAACGAAATCATTGATGAAGCTGATGAATACAAGAGGGCTTTCTATGAGAAAAGGAGAGTAAACTGTGAAACTAACAAGGTTCAGAACAGAGAAAGGGAGAAGGTAGATTATCCCCCATGAGATCCTCTTGGTCGAAAACAAATCAACGATATATTCCTGGCACAGTTGATCTCTACGTTGCTATACTCTTTTTATTGATTTCGGCTGTTTTTTGTCTAGCTATTTCTTGCCAGTCAGGAGAAGTTCCATGCAGATGCAAATAAACATTACTGGAAAGCTACCGCAGAACTCATTCCATATGAAATACCTAACATCGAGAAGAAGAGGGGCAAGAAGGATCAGGAGAAAAAGCCATCAATAGTTGTTGTCCAGGGCCCAAAGCCAGGAAAGCCCACAGACATGGCCACGATGAGGCAGGTACTGTTAAAACTGAAACACACACCACCACCTCATTTGAAGCCCCCTACGCCACCTGCTCCTGTTAAAGATGGTGGCGCTGCTGCTGCTACCGGTGGAGGCAATCCGGTAACAACTGTCAAGGAGTCTGTAGAGGAATCATCTGCAGCTGCAGCTCAGGGCCAGATATCTTCAGCTTCTGAGTGACTGAGTCCTCTCCTCTGCTTAGGGTGACACATTTGTAGGTATTCCCCCTTATATCTTCCCTATTACCGAAATTGAAACTTGCCTGCTCTTCAGTTGGCCCTTTATTGTTGCAGGGGGGCTCTTCCCCTGTTCAAAGACGGCATCTTAATTTTCTTTCTGTTCCTGTAGAAAATTTTCGAGAAACTTTACACTCTCTTGTTTTGCTTTATGGGAATTTTATGTGTATCCGTGACTGTCAACTTTCTATTCGAGTGATTCACCCTTTTTGTAGCAGCAGTAGCACATGCATATGTTTTATTGATGCCTGTCTGGTGTTTGGCCCCGCGTCTATTATCGTCTAATTCCATGCTGGGTGTTGCAGGTCGCGCTTTCTTAGATGACAGTGGAAAAGCATAGGGGGATGTGGAAACGAAGTCTCACGACTGCAAATTTGTGCAGTTTGTTCTGATAACATAGGTTCCTTAATCATGTTGACGTAGGTATGTATCTGACCCCTATCTTTAGGCTATGACTCCGGCTACATGTTGACTTAGGAAATTTTCTTGACAAACTTGAGAGCCTGCTGGTTGGAAAGATCCTCCGTTATGGTGCTTTATTAGTATTATTTTATTTTTTGAGAAATGGGAAAAACAGTTGTGGCCCGTGCGAACGCTAGTGTTAAAAGGCCCTGTGCTTATAAATGTGCGTTCTATATGAGTTTTGTTCTCAAGTTTATTGTTTTTGAATGAGTAATATTTGTTGTACATCATATTGGACAATTTGTATTGTAAATGCATCTTTGATTAATTCACAGAAGATAATGGGACTTGGTGATAAGAAAGTCTCCGATAAAGAAATCAAAGAAACGAGTGAGCCCACGTCTCTTTAATGGATTTTTTTTTTTTGTTTTTTTTTCAAGCCTCATCATCATATATAGATCAATAATAGGTGAATTTACAAGATGACCGGACACAGATTGCGTATCATGGTGTGCACTGTGCAGGAGGTATTGCTTTATCTTAACTGGGACCCCGAAATCTTCTTTTAATAAAAAGAAGAAAAAAAAAGGAAAAAAACAACTCTTCCTTCTCCAGCCGCCTCTCCTTCTTCATCTCCCTTCTCTCTTCCTGCAAAAGGGGGAAGCAGGGCGGGGCTCCGCCTTCACCGTCGTCCTTCCACCCTCGCCGTCGCCAGCGGCCTCTGCCCCCCCATGCTTCTTGCATTCCCTGCGAGTAGATCCCACCTACCGTCGATTCCGCCTCCACCGCTTGTCGCACAACCATGTTAGATGCCCGGAGGGGTTGGCTGGCCTTCCACATGCCTGGAGGAATTCCCCCTCTCTCCCTCTTTCTTCCTGTGGGTTCGCCTCCAACGATGCCCGGAGGAACTGCAAGAGAGGGGCGACCCCTCCTCCTCACTCTCATCCTTTGTCTGGCCGGCGACTGTGGGGAAGCGATGCCCGGACGAGCGATGCCCAGAGGAGTGAGATGTCGTCCTCCCGCTCCCTCTTCCTCTGGCCGGCCAACCAGCTCGCGGCGATGCCTGGACAGACCCGGCCGCAGGCTGCCCCTCTCCCTATTTCTTTGTTATGAGGTAAAGCCCGGGGGAGTTTTTTTCCCCTTCGTCGGCTGGCGGTCACCGCTTTGTCCTCTCCCGCTTCAAACACAATGCCCGGGGGAATTGGTGAGGAGGCCTCGCCTGTAAGGAGCTCTGTTCCGTCCTCTCTCTGACAAAACACAAGAAGAAAGATAAAGGGAGAAGGAGAAGCTCGGGGGTAACATTACATTACAGCCCTCTCCTCCCCTTTTCTCCCAATGCTCGGGGGTTAAAAGCCCCTCTTCTTACTTATATGACCTTTGGGGGGTCACAAGGAAAAAGAGAAGGGGTTTTCCTCTTTGCCCGGGGATTCTAAAACATGGTTTGTCGACCCGGTGCATCTCGCACCGACTCGCACGACCCGACCCGACCTAGGCCGGGACCGGGTCGGCCGGGCCGTGGGTCGCCACCGGGTCGGTCTATTATTTTAATATTATATTATATGATATTTTATATATAATTAATATTTTTTTTTATTTTATTATATTATTATATATATATTATATATATATATAAAGTGGTGTTTTAGAACGAGATGGATCGGGTCGGACCGAGACGGGACCGACCCGACCCAGGCCGAGACCGGGTCGGCCGGGTCGACTGGGCCGGCAAACCATGTTCTAAAACAGAAAAACTCTCTTTTCCTCCTAATGCCCGGGAGAATTCAAAAAAGGAGCTAACTTTTTCCCTCAATGCTCATGGGAGTCTTTAAACTACCCTCTTATCTTTCCTAATATGCCCCTCCCCCTTTCAAGCCTGAAGAGTTCAAAATGTCCCAAAGAAAAAGAAACCCGTTCACCACCTCCGGACATCTCTCCCAACTCCTATCCAGGGGAACCTTTGGGGTTCTTCCTCACTTGAGCATCACCCACTTAGAAGCTTGGAGTTTTGGAGAAGTTGTTGCCCAATGACTTGAATCCTTGAAGACAACGAGGAGGCAAATGGGGAGCGATGATTTATTTGAAAATTATTTTGTTTAAGATTATATTGGTGAATATCCCCTTCTACGAAGGATGTGCCCAAAGAAATCACAAAAAAGGTAAGAAGCGTGAAGTAATCGTGGAGCATAAATATCATCTACTCCAGGCGACACTATCCTGAAGCACGTCCTGCGTAGGTGATAGGCGTCAAACTTCGTAGACGTGATTCATCGAAAGAGAAGATCCATTCCATTCGAGAATGTAAATGAATATGTTAAACACGTCTAGCAAGGATGATGCGATTCACTTGAAATTAGCGTTACCCCTGGGAGATGTAATTTAGTGGGGAAAAAAACCCATTTTCCTCGAGAATTGTAGAGATTTATAAAACGCGTCCAGAGAGGATGACGCGGTTCAATTGACCATCTTACAGTAGGCGTCTGTCATGGTGGACGCGATTTAGATGGCATAAATTATAATTTTATCCTGTAACTTGGGAAAATTATAGAAATATCCTTGATAATTGAAAAATTATAAATACGCCTCCAATAGTGAAAAATTATAAATATATCTCCTATCGGTGGAAAACTATGGGAAAACTTAGGAAGATATAAAAAATATAGAAATGCTCTTACTTGCGACAAATTTACAGACAAGCTCACGGAAGACGTCCATCAAAGACTAAACCCATGGAAGACATTTGCCAAGGACCAAACATCCAAGGAAAGACGTCTAACGAGGATCGAGAATGAAGATTTATCCATGCGCCTTGTTCTCGAGATTGTCAAGAAATGACGGGAATCCCCAAGATCTTCCAAAAATTACAAACAACATCTAGCTCGTCCAAAGGTTACTTAAAAAGCCTGAACTTTGCAAAAATAGCATAAAACCCTCGTTCTGTCCCGAAGTTCTCAAAATACTCTCTAAGGTCACGCCTCATCCACAACTCAGTGGAACATGGTCATGTCACTTTCCTAAAGTGATGTGCGCTCTCCTGAGCTCTGCATAAGACAGACCATGAGATGTCTGACCTAAGAATCTTGATACTCAAGAAGAATATGGGAATACTCCTACTGGTGGAAAAAATTACAAATTAACCATAAAAAGTCAAGAAATGTAGGATATGCACGGGGAAATTCAAAAATTGAAAAGAAACCCTAAAAGGTCAACAAATGACTGATCAGTTCAAAAGAACCAAGAAATTGAATTAGGAAGTTAACAAATGATAGAAATATCTAGAAATGTCAAGAAATTACAAATATATCTTGGGAAGTTAATAAATGTTAGAAATGTCCAAAAATGTTAAGAGATGATGAAAATGTTACGAGAAGTCAATAAATGATAAAAATATCTAGAAATGTCAGAAATATTTTGAGAAGTTAACAAATGACAGAAATAATCAGATATGTCAAGAAATCATATGAATGTCCAAGATCGATAAAAAATTACAAACACACCCGTCTTGTGTGAAAATATTTTTAGGGACATCAAGTTAAATGAAAGGTTCGATCACAGTCAAAAAAGTGATCGATCACCAAGTGACAACTCAGACGACCCGATAGTGATTAAAGTAAAATTATTTATTCACTGAAATAACTTAGCCTCCGTTATAATATTTAACCTATGATGCAAACAAACATGGGCTCAGGAACATCAGAATTACTGGCCACATTCCCTGTCGTTTGGCTTCTGGGTCTAAATCAAAACGACTGGCCAACCCCAAGGCGTCCCTCATGTGATAATATGGAGAGAGAGAGAGAGAGAGAGAGAGAGAGAGATTTCTGGGTCCAAATCAAAACGACTGGCCAACCCCAATGCGTCCCTCATGTGATAATATGGAGAGAGAGAGAGAGAGAGAGAGAGAGAGAGAGAGATTTCTGGGTCCAAATCAAAACGACTGGCCAACCCCAATGCGTCCCTCATGTGATAATATGGAGAGAGAGAGTATCTGTCCTTCTACCAACTGAATCGTTGCTGTTGATTAGACGCATTCTTGTTTCTACAAACTTGGGAGGTGAGTTCGCGCTTTACTGGTAGGACTTGAGAGGTCCCCCGGGAGAAAAAGGT
The DNA here is from genome assembly GCA_022559845.1 of Amorphophallus konjac. NCBI lineage: Eukaryota > Viridiplantae > Streptophyta > Magnoliopsida > Alismatales > Araceae > Amorphophallus > Amorphophallus konjac. Next base: position 345,521,440 of record CM040124.1, read on the forward strand.
CGACTCTTTTTCCTACTCCAGGTATCTTTAATTACACCCCCCTCACTAACCAATTAGGGTGGTACCAGCCTCCTCTCCGGGAAGGGGACATATATCTACGCTGTACAGCTGCACTACACACACCCACTAAACAGCAACCAGGGTTCAGATACCCTACAGCTGAAAACCTGAGGGCTTTTCCCGTTTTAATTGGCTCCCTCTTCTCCCACTCTGATGTTTCCTCTGCCCAAATTCCTCTCTCTCTCTCTCTCTCTCTCTCTGTCTCTCTCTCAACACGAGTTGGCCAGTCGTTTTGAATTAGACCCAACAGCCAAGCTACATGGAATGTGGCCAGTAACTCTGATGTCTCTAAGAGGTGTGAGTTAAGATAAGAGACGGACATTATCTACAAACCCTTCTTGTCTCTTATATATGAACCCCTCCTCAGCATCATCGGGCACAGACGTCAGTTTCCACTACCCCCATCCACTTCGATCCAATTTCGCAGTGCTCCCCTGGCCGCCCGATTCCAGCTACTTTTTTATGGGTCGAATCATCTCATGTTGGTGTGCAATCTTCCACCTGATCAAGAACGACTCGTTAAGATGGTATATATATATATATATATATATATATATATATATATATATATATATATATATATATATATATATATATATATATATATATATATAGATGCATAGAAGACTGGAAGCTCCTTCGTGCCTTCTCGCCGGTCGTCGTGGTCAATCACGCCTCTTAAGTTTCGTCGGATCTTCGTCGAGTTTAAATCTAACGGTCAGATTTTGACTCAGAGCAAATTCAAGAGTTGGATCTTGAAATCTAACGATGAAATTTTGATTCGTAGTAAATCTAACGATCGATCAAATGTTTATAAATTTTAAATTAAATAGTCGGATCTTGATCAAACTAAATTTCAACGATCATATTTTAATAGAGAGTAAATCTTACAGTTGGATGTCGATAAATTTTAAATCAACGGTCAAATTTTGCTCAAACTTAAATCTAACTTTTTTGATAGGTAATTATTATTTTTTAAAAGGGGAGGGGGAACCAGGTATATATTGAATAAGGGATCTCCCTCTTGCAAAGGGGACGATGTATGCTTCGCCGTTAGCGGGGGACAAAATCTATCTATTATTATAATAATTATTAAATTGTTACTATAATTTATTATTATAATAATAATTAAATAGTAATAATTAAGTTTGACCTATCGACAATATATGCTTATTTTATTTATTTATTATTTTAAAGTTTAAACTATTATAATGTAAATGTATAAATTTTAGACAATTATGATTTTTATTTGTTTTATTAATTTTTAATATATTTTATTTTTGCAAAGGTTACTAAGTTAATAATAATTGTTATCTATTTAAATTATATTTATTTTTATTTTTATTATAATCATAAGATAGTAGATAATTATGACGAAAACATCGATAGATAATTATACGTAGTAATATATTTTGCGATAGAATAACGACATGTTTCTGTACGTCGTTAAATATCTTGCGACGGATTTTGCAACACATAGGTTCTTTGTCACAAATATTTTAGAGACGTCTTTGCCATAGATTAGCGACAAATATGTCATCCATCGTTGATTAGCAGATCAATCATTTAGAGATAGATTTGAGACAATAGTCTAATCCGTCGTAAATTTACGATAAATTTGTGACGGATAAATTTCAGACGGTAATATACGACGGGAATAATGCGACTGACGTTCTCTGTTTCTAATCGATGTAGGACGCCGCTTTTTCTGGCAGTGGTGATCTACCTCGGCGTCAAAAAGAATCCAAGTGAACCCCCCACGTACTTCCCCGTCGGACAGAACAGGGTGCAAGAGAACACCTTCCCATGGGCTCGACCTTCTGCTTCGCGCATGGCAGGCCACCTTCCACGCCATGGGGACATTTTATATCCCCTTGCTTGGATCTTGTATCCCACTTTCTCTTCTATAATTATTATTATGCCATGTTGCCAAGTAATGGCCGTGCATCCAGTCGTGGAGGACCCATCCCTTTTGCCAAATATGCAATTAGGGATCAACCTCCATTGTTCCAAGACGACAGACAATGGTAGCCATGTGAGCCACGGATGATGGTTTCAGTGTGATTTTTTAATGGTCTCGTGCCGCCGTGCAGACTCTGAGGGCATGGAGAAGGGTTTGTAGCCCACGCACCACAGCAGAACAAAAGGCGTTTAAAGGCTCAAACGCAGCCACCTCGAGCTTGTCTGGCGGCCAGCATCCATCCACCTGCCCAGTCTCCATCAGAATCCCACACCAACCGGCAAGCATCCCCAGCGACAGCATAGTGTGTGATGGGCAGTTTGTCTGACAGGCGAACAAAATTCCGCAGCATTACTCACTGAAAGCGAAGCATAACTTAATGGAGAAATGTAGCCTGAGGGAATTCTACAGTGTTACAAAGTAATATATATCTATATGTTGAGAGAGTGATCCCACGACATGTAAGATCAAATAACCCAAGCCTTACAAATTAACATGACTTGGGTGCTGCTGGACCACAGATGCATGGAGGTCATCGTCGTGGGGTTTTGCCGGATCACGGATGGACAGAAAAGATAAGCAAAAGCCAGCAATGTGATTACTGCAAAACAGAAAGGAGGAGAACTCACCCATCAGATGTGTCAAACCACAAAGAAGGCTGGAGAGAACCAATGAGAAGCCATCCCGTTAGATATAAAGATGATTGGACATTATTTTATCTACAAAGGCACATCAGCACTCTTACATTGGCCACCAAAGAAGAACCGGATCAAAACACATACTTAGACTTACAAAAAATGAAAGGCAAAAAAAATGAAAACTTTCTACTTGGTACACACTTGGACGAGGGAGGGACAAAAGAACAGATCTTGCAGAAGCACAATCACAGCTTCCATGGTGAATTTGAAGGCCCGATTTTAGCTGTCGTCTACATAACAATCTCGGGCTTCAGAATGCTGGACTTGATCTCCTTGTGGGGTAGCACAACTCCTCCATTGCTGTAAATTTCGTCGCTCAGATGGACATCCTCTCCCAGGATGGTCATGTTCTCCACCCGCGCCCACTGACCCACCGTGGAGTGCCAACCAATGATGCTGCTGGAGATGCAAGCATGCTTCTTGATGCGAACCCCACGCATCACCGTGCACCTTGAGAGCCTGACGCCGGACTCTACAATGCAGCCGGGGCCAATCGCCACATCAGGGCCTATCAAGCACCCCTCGCCAATCACAGCGCTCTCGTGCACGAGGACATTGCCCACAATGTGTGGCCCGGTGGCTAGTCTGGAAGGCAAGTTCTTCCGGAGGGAGTTGAGGTAGAGCCTGAGGCCTGTGATGTAGTCTCTGGGTTGCCCGATGTCCATCCAGAAGCCAGGCAGGACCATGGCGTACAGCTTCTCCTCTGCTGCAATCTTGGGGAAGATCTCTTTCTCAATTGAGGTGGGTCTGAGCTCAATCCTGTCCAGAACAGCTGGATTCAAGAGGTAGATCCCGGCATTGATCTTGTTGCCTACAAATGTCTTTGGCTTCTCCACAAATTTCTCCACCATCCCTGTTTCCTCCTCCATAACCACGACACCATATTTTGATGGTTCATCCACCTATACAAACAGCAAGGATAACTGGATGAGCTCATGGATCAAGAACTCAAGGATCAGAACATGGCGTGGGACATAGAATTCTACCTTGGTCACCATTATTGAGGCCTCTCCACCATGAGCTTTATGGAATTTGATCATCTCAGCAAGTGGGTATTCACTGATGACATCGCTGTTCAGGACGAAGAACGGCTCACCCGAGTCATCAATGAGCTTCTCTCTGGCCAGAGCCAGGGGGCCAGCAGTCCCAAGTGGCTCGGTCTCCTGAGAGCAGGTGATCTTGATGCCCAGCTTAGCTTCGTACTCCTTCAGGAAATTGAGCATAACCTGTGCGAACCATGGCCTGCTGGTAAACGACTGTAGAAGTTTACAAGAACATGATATGAATGGGAAGGCAAAGTCATTTTCAGATACCTCTGGCTGGTAGTTGATAGCCAAAACAACTTCGGTGACCCCAATAGCCTTGAGAGCTTCGATCTGGTCGTCAGGGAAGCAACAATGGATTAATACAGACAGCACATTCAAGTACTACATGTACCAGCAATTGCCAACTCCCCCACACTATGAGACAGAAAAAGTAGGTAGCACCCATAAGTTTGCACTGTCACGTAGTCCAAAGGATAGAATCGTGGGCTCCTCCATCAATGATCCACAAAAATCAGAAAAGCGTAAAAGCCAAAGAGGTGAACTTGAAAAAGAAAATGTCCGTGTCATCCCCATATATTCTTACTTCAGATAAAGTTGTTGTTATCTGACAAACAATCTTATACAGTGGTAGAAGATAAATCCCCACACAAATGAAGGGGAACAAAGAACACCAAGAAATTTTACTGTCCATGTTAACAAGATTAGAAGAAGACCAGCTCACTGATTATTAATCTTGCGGGTAGAGGCCCATGTGCTATTTCTGTAGATATGGCTTTGGTTTTACCTGGTGCAGGATCATGGGCTTGTTAGCAAATTCCACAAGCGGCTTGGGGACGCTGAGCGTCAGCGGCCGGAGCCGAGTACCAAACCCACCGACAAGAATGAGAGCCTTCATGATGCAGAGCTAGTTTTCCTGCAAACCAAGAGCACACCAAAAGCTGAAAACTGAGAAACTACATGGACTATAAGCGAAGATTTAATGCCAGTCCTGTTGCAGAATGATATGCCCAGAAGATCCACAAAGGTTTACAAGAAAAAAGAAAAAGGGATCTGTCAGCACGAACTCCCCGTGTCCATAGCAAGCAATCTATCGGGTGCCGGGGGAAGGGTATAGCACCGGCACTAGATCTACAAAAGATGGAAGCAGGAGACGCCCCTCGGAAGAGAGTGGGAGGTTTAAAAGGAGCGAGGAGCTGGAGCACTGCAACGACAGCTCTCCCGAAGCGGCTACAACACCCGCAGCCGTGAGAGAAGAAATACAATCTTCTGTTCCAGGTGGAGGCAAGGGAGGCGAAACTTCCCGAGCGGCCCGCAAGCTGGGTCCTTTTCGATCCCCCAGAAGCCAAAGGAAGCCTCTTGGATTCTTCTCCTCGCCCTCCAAAGCACACCTCACCTGGTTTCGCTAATTCTCGCATCAACAATTCGGATGAAGGGTCGAAAATGACGGCAAGACCGGGAACCGGGCTTCCAGTGGGCGCCAAATAACAGGTGCTCGAACAGGTGGAATGGGGAAAATTGGAGAAGGTGAAAAAAAGGGCTACGGGCATCCAGTTTCGCATGTAGAGAGGTCACGAGAAACGCTGTTCCTAACAGATCTGAGCTGAAACTAAACGCCCCGGGACAGAAGAACTTTGCGCGAGAAGACAAACGGTCAAAATGGAGGAGAGAAAGACAGAGAAAGCAAAAATCCCGAAACGTCTCAGGGTTTTCTGCAGAGGAAACGAGGAAGGGGCGGGACACGAACAGCCACCCCCCTCCCCGCCATGCACAGGTGTCGAGGAAACAAACGGACCGTTCGACGGCAATAGCAACAGAATTCGGGGGAGAAGCCACCCCCTCCGCAGAGAAATTGTGGAGCCAAACCGAGGCGAGTTGCGCTCGAATCCGGCGCAGAAACAAGCGAAGGAACCGAAAGGGTCAGCAGAAAAAGAACAGAACAGCGAGGAAGGGGATCTCGACGGTGTCTTACCGGCGATTCCCTCTGTTTTTGGACGGCAGCGGGGAGCGGGACGGCGGATTCCGTGCCCCCCTCGCCCTCTTCTTCTTCTTCTTCTTCCGGTGGCCTCTCCCCCCTCGCCCCTCGCCTGTTCACGGTGGTGGGAAGGATCGGAGAAGGGAGAAGAAGAGGCAGAGGGAGGGAGAAGATAATGCAAAATTACGAGAGAGTCCTCCCCGCCAACGGTCCTTGTGCGATTCCAAACCCCCATCCTCCCTTTTATAGCCGCCTCCGTCTCTCTCTCCTCTCTCTCTCTCTCTCTCTCTCTCCACAGTACAAACTGTACTCGGACAAGAGTGATTAGAATAGAACAGCGTTTCGATTAAGGAAGAGCTTTCTATTAATTAGAATTCAGTGAAAGCTAATCAAACTAAGAGTGCCCAAGTCAGTAATTAAAATGCTTTTTAATGGGTCCCTCCCATCTCCAGCTGTTAAATTCTTTTGCGATCGAAATAATGATCTATCTCAAATAACAAATCTAATTCTTAAATTCTATCTTTTAAATTGTTTTAATTATCATTTAAAATGTCAATAGTATAAAAAAAGATTACAAGATAATCCCACTTGCACACGTTTAACTGTTTAAGTTATCTTTAAACATACCGAAAATAGTGCAGAGTTTTGTTTGGGATCTTCCGACACTCGATGTGTATGTAGCAATATGGAGGTGACTTTAAATGTAAGAATGATCACAATAATGTATACCCAAAACTCTCTTTAAAAATTAGGCGCACTATACAGATGATCTCTCTCTCTCTCTCTCTAAGAATAATAACAATAATATATACCCGAAACTCTCTTTAAAAATTAGGCACACTACACGGATGATCTCTCTCTCTCTCTCTAGAATAATAACAATAATATATATCCAAAACTCTCTTTAAAAATTAGGCACACTACACGGTCTCTTTAAAAATTAGGCACCTCTCTCTCTCTCTCTCTCTCTCTCTCTCTCTCTCTCTCTCTCTCTATATATATATATATATATATATATATATATATATATGACAGGGTTTTCAATGGGCCGAGTCAAGTGGCAAGATCTTCTTAGACTCATAGATCTTTCATCGGATCTAAAAGGTCAGTCCGATTAAGTTCACACATTAAATTTGAGCTTTGAATTTAGCCCGCGTGTCAGTCCGTTCTTTTTTTTTTCATTTTTAAAATTTTATAAATTACTTAGTTAAATTTATGTTATTTTACATAATCATAAATTTAAAATTTTCTTTCTAAATAAATTAAATAATTAATATCAAAACTTTAATTAATTTTATGAGGTTATAATTATTATACTATTACATATATTATTTTTATTTAAAATTTCAAAACGAGTCAAGTCTTCTTCGGGTTTTATATTTTTTTGATAGTGTTAGGTCCGATCCGACGTAGTCTGACTTAACTCGAGTCTGGATCAAAATTAAAATTTAATATTAATAAATCTAACTCAAGTTAGACCCATCAAAATTTAATTCAGATCCGATCTATTGAACTCTAGTTGTTTGACTTTAATGGTGTGCTTTACTTCAGAGGGGGGGGGGGCTGCTCGCGTTCGCGTGTGGCAAAGGGGCCCCACAACGCCGGCCCACCTCCTCCTTTTCACTTACTCAACGTTCTCGATCGCCATGACAATTAAAAAAATCATAAAACGCGATAATTTTTGCGCGTGGAACGTCCAAGGGGGGGGGGGGGGTTGGGGGAGATGGGAGCTGCCTGCCTCCCAAAGCTTTTGACCATCCCAAACACGTGGTCAACTTGGATCCCCATCCATTATGACTTGTTATTTCTTTTTCAATCTTTCTGATGATAAACAATTATAATTCCCGCCCGTTGTTAATGAGAAGATTTATGGTCTCATTTGGGTTTCCTTTGATTCGTTATAAGCATACTTTAAGTTAAGTCAAGCTAAGAATTTGGAATGTTAATATTGGAGAGGGGGAAATCTGCGGCCCAATAAGATGCCCGTCGCAGGTAACCCAGAAGCTCCAAGGTCATGGCTCGCCAAGTGATAACCTCACGGGGCCCACTTAGCCCGAAAGCCCCAAGTTCATGACCCGTTAAGTGATAGTCTCACGAGGTCCACTTAGTCCGAAAACCTCAATTGTATGGCCCGAGAACCAGATGAGAACTTAACTCGGCTACCGATCACTCGGCATCCCGCTCGGCTGACAAGAGCTGAAATGACGACCGAGTTAAAATCGGAGATGTGCAGATCAACTGTTCGCCCGACTCCCTAGGAGATGAAGAGCCGGAGGTTCATAACCACCTGAGCGTTACGCTGGTGGATAAAGGAAGGGCAAGATCACTCGACCCGAAGGAAACGTCTCCTTTGTCTACTCTCCTCCCCAACGGAAGAAATGAACAGTCATATAAACTCAAGAAATCTCTCCAAAAGAAAAAAAAGTCATTCTGAGCACTCTCAACCACTCGTACCGGTGGAGAACAATATCATGTCCCCTGTCTCCTTCTCTAATCTTCCTTCACGTAAAACTCTACTGTATTGTTGACTTAGATATCGGGAGAATTTTCCTCAGGGTTATCTCCCCGGCCCCCTAATCCTTTTCTTCACTCGTTACAGAGTTCTACTGGAGTGTGATTATAAACAACGATCACCTTACATCGAACGACTCAGACTTCAACACGAGATCTCGTCTCTTTTAAATATAGAATGCCGCAGCCCCTGTGAGGCGTTTTTGGCACATGGGAGTACCCCTTCCCACTGGCTGATGCGAAGGGAAGATTCCTTTTCAAAGATTATTTTTGCCGAGACCACAAGATCTGCCAACATGGTGTGAATCTCTCCCTCAGAGAGATGCAATGCTCTCTGTCGCCAACCTGTCGACACCCTAATTTATCATCTATTTATTTCCCAACGTTCGCGACTTATTTTCTCTTCGCTCGCCTTCGTAAAAAAACTGTCCATTTGCACGAGTATTTGCATCAATCAGTTCAGTTGTCGATCTATCACCTTTGTTTTTTTTTTTAAAATATTATTTTATTAATTTAAGCATACGCACAGTTGGTACGTAGACACATTAAATACGGAACGTACCGGAACGATAAATCACGTGAACGAAATATTTTATAAGATTAAAATATATTATTATATGAACGATACATTTGATATAGAATTAAACTATTTTATTAAAATTTATTCTTATAACAAATTATTTTATTTTTATAATATTTTATTCTTATAAAATATGTCGGGTCATTAGTAAAAAATCACGAAGATTATTAATTCGATCTTACTTTGTCGAAACTTGTTTCAAATTAAGACAAACTAAGGTCAAATATGCTGGGAGAGATTGGGTCGAGGGTTTAGATTATATTTGTCAATCTTAACTTGGCCTATTATCAAATTTGACCCGCCCGAACTTGACCTAATCATCAAGGGTGTCTTTGTTTTTCGGGCGAGATACGGTGTTCGACTCTCTGGAGTCGCATAAGCCGCTCGGAGTTGAATAAACCTATTGTGTGTGAGGTGGGGTGTGGGTCTGCCGCGCCCTCCACCCGACATCCACCCGGCAGTTCGGATATCAAAGAGGGTCCAAAACTTTTGTTTGAAACTCCTTTGGGCCAGGTTAGATTTTGTTGATGGGCCAAGAGAGGCGCATCTACTAAATATGTTACTTAGCCAACATACATACATGGTATATATTATATGCATGCAGGAAACGTGCTGGCAATAAAATTTTAGCGTACATATGTAAAAAGACAAAAACCTTTTATTTTTATATTGTTTAATTAATATAGCATCTTTTAGTTATTATTGGATTATTTTTAACAAAAAAAGTACCGAAAAGTGCCTTCAAGAGAACGTATCCTTTGAAATTATTCACGAAATTTATACCGTTAGACATCACGTGTGTGATCTAGTTAAATCACTAACAACGTGCCGTTCTGCGCCCCGGGGGGCACACCCTGGCTCCGTAGAAGGCGCGTGCATGTATATGTTAGAAAAATGTCTAGTGACGCGCAGCCACGTGTACAGTTACTTTTTTTTTTAAAAAAAAATTGTGACTTGGGATTCACATCTTTTTAACGTGTCATACATGTCACACTTCTATCTAATGACTTAAAAAAATTAAAAATAAAAAATAAATTTAATGAATAGTATTATATTTTTTTTTGAATCTGTCTTTTTTATTTTAATTTCTTTTAGACCGTGGGATGAATGTGTCTTGTACGGTAATATTAATTTCTAAAAACGGCCGTCAAATTTTTGCACGCAATGGCGATGTTATTCGGCGGCGGAGTTAGGAATATTAATTTCAAGGTGAGGAATAAAATTAAGAAAATAAAAATTATTTATTTATTTTTTAAGTAGAAGACATATTATAAGTAAGTTGTTCACGGCGGATCTTCATATTCTAAAAACGTTGTATTATTGTCTCGTTGTCAATGCTCTCGACTACCTCCTTCTCAATATATGTCACTGAATTATGACGCATCCATTGATCACCCATTCTATTCTGTAATCGATTCTTCGTAATTCTAATTGCTAAAAATGCTCTCTCCACATTAGCTGTAGCAACCGGTAGAATCAATGTCAAAATATGTGTAGTCGTAGAATTAACACGGAAATAAATTTATCCGTACACCTTTTGACGTCCATGCACTATCACAATAATTTCTATGCCATCCATATGCAGGTACTCGAGTCGAAAAATCACCAAACCAACACAAGCACGATCACACACAAAATGTAGCATATTTTTAACGTCGAAAAATCCCAACGGTATGGAGGGAAAAAAATCACGGGACAAACCGACAACACTCTTTTATGAAAAATAGTAGTACACAGTTCCTCTCTCAAGATTTGCCCAAATCTTGAGGATTATAAATAAAAGAGTGGAAGAATACGAGATTACCTTACACAGAATAAATCTCCAAATCAAAAACTCCAGGGCCCTCTTTGATTGAAGAATAAGGTGGGGTATCCCATCCTTATTCACGCTAACTGATTTGATTGTAGAAATAAGGTATTCCGACAAAAAGGTGGGTTAAAGGTCAAAAAGGTGGGTTAAGTATATTCTAGCAAAAGGGTGAAATAAGCTAACCCGATTACAATCAAAGTAATATTGTTTATTTTTTGATACACCTTAACCCGGGTTATGATATCTCCCTTAACCTATTCTCTAATCAAAGAGGACCCAGGAGAACAGACAACACTAGAAATAGGGCTCACAAGATCTGGCTCATTCTCTTCTCGGTCTTTCTCCCTTGCTTCTTCTTCATTTTTCACTCTCTCTCTTTCTCCCCCTTCAAGAAGGAGGTTAGAGAGAGAACCGCTGCCGCTACTGCATTTTTCTATTTCAGGTTCGCAAAAGACCCACCAAAAAGCTTGTTCATGTTTTTAGGGTCTTAATTTAAGATGTGGTGGGGTATAATGTACCCCACCCCTCCTCTTTTAACATGTTCTAGACCCACCAAATGGGCTGGATATCATGGGCCCCAAAAACCCAACATAGGGTGGGGGGCATATGTAAAGAATTCAAGAAATTTACCCAGGTAAAGGGGGGGCCCTTGCCCCCCCTTGGCTCCGCCACTGATGTTATTTACATCTCTCTCTCTCTCTCGATATATATATATATATATATATATATATATATATATATATATATATATATATATATCTCTCTCTCTCTCTCTCTCTCTCTCTCTCTCTCTCTCTCTCTCTCTCTCTCTCTCTCTCTCTCTCTCTCTCTCTCTCTCTCTCTCTCTCTCTCTCTCTGCATATATATATATATGTATGACAATCGAGGAGAAGAAATTTATGTGAATTAACTTCAAAACTATCAAATCAAAGGGTAATTAAGAAGATAAAATTTATCATTTGCATAAGATATTATATGGGTTAAAACAAACTCCTCAAATATAGAATAACAAGATTGATCATTATTTTCAACAAGAAGATTTTCTAAGATGTCTAAGTGAGTCCTCATTATATATAAAGAAGAAAAGTATGGATTTCCTCATCTTTTATCTTTATGTTGATGATTTCATCTATTTTGATATTAATCATGAAATGTTAGAAGATTTTAAGAAGAAAATGATGAAAGAATTTAAAATGAATAATCTTGACATGTTAAGTTATTTTCTTAACAATCAAGTAAAATAAGTCAAATATGAAATATTACTCAACCAAAAAAAATATTATGAAAATTTGTTGAAAAAATTTAATATGGTCAACAGTAAAATCGTGACTATACCTATGTCAGTAAACACAAAGGTCTCGGTTCATGATATTACAGAGAAGAATAATAATTCAATTTATTCAGTAAGTATAGTATCACGTTTCATGAACGAGCCGAACGAGCTACACCTTGCAACATCCAAGTTGAGATATCTACAAGGAATCACAGATTATGACGTCAAATACATCTCAGAAGAAGACAATCATTTTATAAGGTACATCGACAATGATTGGACAGGCTCGATAGATGTCCGAAAAATTACTTCTAAATACTTATTTTATCTTGGAATAAAGTCTATTTCATAGTCATCTAACCAACAACAAACAATTGCTATCTTCGGCTGAAGTTGAATATATATTTGTTAAAAATATTGCATAGGAATCAGTCTAGTTAATAAGAATATTATTATAACTTTAGCAAAATTGAGAAGAACCGACTATAATATTACGTGGCAACATATTAGCTATCGCTACGACAGAGACTTCAGTATTTCACGCAATGACGAAATATATATCGAGTTACGACAGCACTACATTCGAGATCTGGTTTAAAAAAAATCATTCTAAAAATTATAAAAATATAGGAACAAGTTGACGACATCTTCACTAAACCCTCTATTATTGACATACTTATCTATTTTAGAAACTAAATGCACATTACATATTAAGAGATGATGTAAAAATAATTTGTAATGTGTATGGATCATTATGCACGTATCTAGAACATGGAAGAATCATCCAGCAACGTCACCGAGAAGAAGAGAAGTCAGTGACGAAGATTCTAAAATGACGGTAAAAAGAGGCGTTCAGAATAGCGGTGAAAATAATTCTCCACCGACGTTAATGCCCATAAATAAGTTAGAGTGATAGTTGAGAAGGTAATCGACGAAGTGAGCAAGCATAAGAGCCAATGGCTCTCCCCCTTGAAGCCACTCCCAAGAGGAAAGTCTTCTTTGTTTGTTCTCAACACCGTACGTAACCCGGCCTTCTCTCTTGAGCATTTAATGCTCATACTATTTGTATCTCTCTCCATTTGATATATTTGACATATTGATCGTATTTGTACGTTCAAAGAGTTATTATTATATTTATATTACTTTTAATATAAATTAAATTTTTATCTCCTTTTATGTCCGTCACCAGTTCTGTTTGCTCTAACAAAAGACAGTCATGTATTCTTACACTAGTACATTTGTGAGTGTTAATTCAAAGAAGTGTATCTCTACAAGACGTGATCAAGTTCTACATCAGTGCATTGGGTATGCATGCAAGAAGCATTTATGCTCAGTTCAGAAATCTACAAATCAGACTACAAAATCCATATAACAATACATTTTTAAGCTTAGTTCAATAAAATGGATCCATGCATGGCTCAGGCAAAGCACAGGATGCAGAAATCATTATCTCACTCTGAAACCGGAAGAGGACGGAACGATGAAATCCCTAAATATGCATGCTTCTACGTAATCGACTCTCTTCTTTCTTTATTGTGTAAGCTCTTCTTCCTTCGTCCTCCTAGAGTAACTCAGCTTGTTCATCTTTCTCCATCTTGGTGTTGAAGTGTGTTGTATAACATCACAGATATACATAATAAATATATATAACAAATTTAATGAGTTCAGAGTCGAAGGACGTATTTCGGAAGCGTGACGTACACACGTAGTAACACAAGCGAAAACATAAACACATGCGTACATTTGTTATCCGGATATAAAGTCGGCTACCATAATTGGACCATTACCTGTGAATTGTCACGGAGTAACGGAGTCGGCTACTAGAGTCGGTTCCAAAAGTTCACGCTCCAAATCCGGAGATTATGATAATGCTCTCCTGAAAATGCAGACCACAACTGTCACGGGACCGTGACTACCGTAGTAACTGCAATTGACTCACGAATGCTCCAGGTGAGAAAAGTACTGCACGGCAACCGAAAGGATGTTCAGGTGCATTCCATATCTCGACACCAAATGCTTCCTGGAAGACGTCACCACCCGTGTAAGCTGAACCTCTCCTCGATCGCTTGCTCTCAGCTTAATTCTTCAGCCCCATTTTTATCTTCTATGTTGTTCTGAATCTTCTGATTCCGTGTCGCGTAATGAACTAACACGATATCTGTTCACTGCCATAGCCAAGCGCAGCCCATGCAGTCGTCCGGATCGAGCCCAGATTCCGACCTGACCGTGATAAATGAGATGGCGGAGGCGGCCAAGGGACTCAAGAAGAAAGCGGCAGATGGCGATAGGCGATGATGGTCATGCGGAAGGGCAACATGGTGGAGGACCTGGAGAAGAGCAATTAAGACGGTGGGGAACTGAAGGAAGAGGAAGAAGAGGAGTTCTGGGTGGCGGAGAGGTGGGCCGAGAGGTTCTCATAACCTACATTTCCTTGCCGGGTGGAGAGAACAGCATCAACAAGATACCTTTCAGGTTTGTCATTCGTGTCTTCCCATCTTCCCCCGACATGCTTACTTGCTTGCTTTTCTGATCTCTCTCTCTCACCCACACACATCTGACGAATACTAGTTTGAAGCACGCACTTCGCACATATTAACTTTCGGAATTAAGAATAATTTGTAAACAAAAAAATTTAAACTTAAAAGCATGCAATCTTCACATTTATAAGAAATGATTAATAATCCGTGATATTATCATGTTTACCTCCATGTTAAGGAATATCGTTAAGTTATATCACTTAAGCCTGGCGAAACAGTATTTGTAGAGGTGAGCACGGTTTGGTTTGATTTAATTTGAAGAGAATTTTTTTAAAATCAAATCGAACTGAATTAATGGTTCAATCCGAACCAAATCAAATCAAACTGTTTTGAAACCAAACTAAACCGAACCGAATTAATTCAATTTGGTTCGGTTTAAACCATATTCATATCCCCTTTTATAAATTAGATTGGATTCAAACTCTACCAAATAAAATAAATATTAAAAAAATAACATCAAAAGTTGAAACTTGTAAGAATAAACTCCACAATTTTCACATAAAAAATTAAGAATTTTAGTTGCAATAAAATGGAATGTGATTTGAAACTTATTTCATAGAGTCGAAAACCCCGTCAAGACAAGGATTAGACTTTTAGAATTAAGGTTTATAGTTATATATATTTATATTAATTTGATAAAAATATCCTTAAATTCGGATTATTCGATTCAGTTTGATTTCTCGAACTTCAAAATCAAACTAAATCAAAATGTTTAACACGGTTCAATTTGAACCAAAATCGAATTTTTTTTAAATTTCAACCCAAAACAAACCAAACGAAATCTATCGGTTCGATTTGATTTTTGAGTTGAACTCAAATTATGATCACCCCTGAATACTTGGGCTTCCATGTCCTTTGGAGAAAGCGGGCCAACTTCAGTGGACCGCCTAGGGCTAATGGGCCGTGCAGCTTTGTTGGGACATGGGGAAGCAGGGAAACCCCCTCTACAATACGTTACAAAACAATTAAAATTCTCAAAACAAATGAAACTTCCTCGGACAAGTCACCTCATCGGTTTAGGAGGTCAAAATTTTGACACGGAACTAACCAGACAAGCATCGATCAATTAATCTGTCGACAAGGTTGATGAATATACTATATGAATGGAACAAAAGTATCCTATGTAGATGTTATTGACTTCATGGCTCAGAGTAAGACGATGATTGAAAGTTGAAACCCTCCCTCACCAAACTCTCAACACAAATATTCAACTTTGACGAAGATCGCTAGACTCCGAAGTAAAACTCTCTTTAGGTAATGAGCAGGTTGCAGTGGGTCCAAAAGAAGCACTCCACACCACAGTTTTGCTGCATCGACAAACTCTTTACTCGAACCGACGACACCAAGAGTCGAGACGAGCATCATCAACTTCGGCTTAAATCCTTATGGGCCACACAAGGAATGGGCCGTTTTGAAAACATCATGCAACGGCCCATCTGGAATACGAAGCAGCCTGCAGCAGTCCTCACCTTCGGACTTTCCGCTCAGCTTTTGTTTACACACCTAGTTTAGCTTGGGTGGCTGCTCTGCTCCTCGAGGCTGTGGCCGGCCTCGATGCTCATGATGTACTCGATCTCCTCCGCCACCTCCTTCATGGACGGCCGGTTCTGCCGCCGTTCCTCCAGGCACCCCATCGCCAGGAAGCCCAGCGCCTTCATGGTGTCCAGCGAGACCTGGCCGGCCCCCTCCCGGAGCGCCTTGTCCACCGTCTCCATCAGCCTCTCCTCCTCCACCCGCCGCTGCACGTACACCACCAGGTTCACGTCGTCGGGGCCCCGGTTGAAGTCGATGGCCTTCTGCGAGGTGAGCAGCTCCAGCAGCACCACCCCGAAGCTGTACACGTCGCTCTTGTCGGTGAGCTGGTAGTTGCGGTAGTACTCCGGGTCGAGGTAGCCCAGCGTCCCCTGCGCGCAGGTGGAGATGTGGCTGAGGTCCGACTCGACCAGCCGGGACAGCCCGAAGTCGGAGACCTTGGCGCTGAGGTTCTCGTCGAGGAGGATGTTGCTGGACTTGACGTCGCGGTGGTAGATGGGCGGCACGGCGGAGGAGTGCAGGTAGGCGAGGCCCTCGGCGGTCTGGTGGGCGATGGCGAGGCGCCGGCGCCAGGTCAGAGGCTGGTCCGGGGAGCTCCGGAGGCCGTGGAGGTGGTCGAAGAGGGTGCCGTTGGGGATGAACTCGTACACCATGAGCGGCTGCTCCAGCTCGACGCAGCAGCCGAGGAGGCGGACCAGGCTGCGGTGGTTCACCTGCGACAGGATGCGCACCTCGTTGAGGACCTGGTCGGTGGACTTGGTGTTGCCGAGCTTGGCGCACTTGACGGCCAAGAGGGTGCCGTCCTCCAGGGTGCCCCGGAAGACCTCGCCGTAGCCGCCAGAGCCGAGGAGGTTGTCCCGGGAGAAGTTGCCCGTCGCCCTCTTGATCTCGCGGCCGGTGAAGTTCTTGGTGGAGCGACCGCTGGTGTTATTGGCGTTGAGGATGTCCTCGCGCTCCTTGGTCAGACGCTCGCGGGCGGCCCGGATGCGGCGCTGCCGCCTGTAGAGGAGGAATACGGCCACGCCCACCACCAGTGCCGTGCCCAAGCCGGAGGTCAACCCTGCTAGAGCATCAGATGTTCGAGGTTATGCCCAAACGAGACGCTGATCACAGGAGGACAGGGTTGCGCTAGCCAGCAGGCGCCATTGCCTACGCACCTGCAATAAGAGCGGCATTCTTTGAGTCGCCGCAGCTTCCCGTAGCCTCACAGCCGGTGACATCTGCGGACCACAACCCGAGCTATTCATGGATTAGCATCCGGGGGCATTGAAGTAAGAAAGCAAAAGGACGGAAAGAGAAGGTGATCCGGCAGGAACGGGGGATCCTGATGTGATCCACCCACCCCATGTCCTCACGTGTTAATGGGCCTTCCGGTGGCCCACATCAATCCGCCTCTGATCCAGCGGGAAACCGGGAAACGAAACGGCGATTGGTTAGTGGTGTGCGAGGTAGGAGGAAGAGGACTCACTGTTGGCGCAGGTGCCGCTGAAGGGGTCCCACCGGAGGCCGGTGTTGCAGAAGCACCGGCGCACGCCGCCGCGGCCCGCCGGGTCCGTCCGGCAGGTGGCGTTAGCGCCCGCCTCGCAGTCGGCCTGCGTGCTGCACAGGGGCTCCCGCGGCGTCGCCCACTGGATCTCCACGCCCTCCCGCCGTGCCCACTGCGCTACCGGCGTCGACCCCGCGTCCAGGCTCACGAAGCTCCGGTAGGCGCTGCACCCCGTCCCGCTCGCCCGCAGCCAGTACGACGTCGACGACCCCCCCCACCCCAAAGGTGCAGCAGATCGGCGCCGGGCGGCACGCGGCGGCCTCGGCGGTGGCGTTGACGTAGGCGTGGCATGGGCTAGTGGAGGTGCAGTTAAGCGGGGAGAGCAGCAGCCGGCTGGTGCAGTTTAGGTAGAAGATGGTGTTGCTGGGGGTGATGTTGAAGGGGAGGGTGCGGTCGAGCTGGAGCCCCGCGGTGGGGAGGTCCTGAGTGACGCAGGCGCCGCTGACGAAGGGGGAGGGACGGATCACCAGGCGCTGGGACTCCGGGGTGATGGAGATGACCGGGTAGGAGGAGCCGTTAGCGGAGTCGAAGAAGAGGGAGCGGGAGGCGGCGTCGCAGCGGATCTTGTAGGCTTGGTCGCCGCAGTCGGAGGCGGTGCTGAGCGGGTAGGGGACGGGGTTGGCGCCGCAGGAGGGGCAGACCCTGGCGCGGGACACGGCGGAGAGCGAAGAGAGGACGAGGGCTACGAGGAGGGTGAGGAGATGGCGCTGCTGGAGGTGCGGGGTCGCCATGGCCGCTGCTGACGCTGCTTGCTGCACTGCGGAAGCGGATTTGGGCACAGGAGGGGGATGTAGCGAGGACGCGGATGGGGTTTGTTAATAATTTAATATATAGCTTGAGTTGCCGTTGTGCGTATATTTTGATAATCAATCCCTACAATTTAGTATATTTCCAAGCGTATCCTTGTCATATTTACAATACCAAATAAGCTCTTAAAATCTATTTCATTTTCCAAAGAAGTCCCTGCTTTTCTAACATTAGTCTATAACAGAAAGTTAAATGAACTATTGATAACATTTAACTCTAGATAAAAAATTACTTATTTACCATTAGATTTTAATCGTCAAAACACAGAGAGAGGGAGAGAGAGCAACATCAACAGTGGGAGGGGCCCCTTCCCCTTCGATGCTGGCATTCCTAAGTAATTAGTCACCGAATGACTTATTAGAGCAATTGAAGTTATACGCTGACCAAGTTGTGACGCTAGAGTTGCGGGGATTCTTTCGCCAGAGAGCCTCTAGTCACTTCTAGAGCACAGATACGACCAGCCTAGGGTGCCCCTTGGTGATAAACACGTAAGGAGGATTACATGACTTTGGATTATGATTAGTCGAGTCGGAGATCCGTATATGATCTCTGATCTGATACGGTATATTTGAGTCGCATACAACTCCGATTGACTCGGTCTAAATCTACCTCATCCTCTCTCACACTCACTTCGGCATCTCTTTCTTACCCTGCTCCGTTGACCCCTTACTCACAGATCAACCCCTTGTGCAAGGTTTCAAATAATACTCTTTCCATTAATCTTCTAACCGCAGGGTTTTATCTCAAAAGAATGGTTAATTTTAGGGACCTATTTTGTATTACAAGGATTGTGAGGACATAATTGAAGAAATTGTTGGTTATAGAGACTCATTTGTAAAATCCCTTGCCCCCCCCCCCCCCCCGTTTCTTCTGCCGTCCTCTTTGGTCAACGTCGGCTGCGATGTGGCATTGACAAGTGACACCTTGTGAAGAAGACCTTCCACTACATGTCATTGGGTTGGTTGGGTGGGTGGGTTGGTGGTGGATGTGCGGGAGTTTACGGAGTCGTACTTTCCGAGAGGCACCGGAAGTGCGCACGCGCCCGCTGCTCTTCTGCCACGTTGGGCGCTGGATGAGAAATTGGGGAGCCTGGATTGCTACCGTTGCACCAGATCAGTGCGACATAAATCTGAATTTCCTATATAAAATTATAATTTTATCCTATTTATGTTACTCAGCATGTTTTCTGAATAAATTAGCACGTGTAAATCTATTAGATTTTGAGGAGGGTAAATATAGTTTGGCCCATATTCAACCCAATAACAATCGGCCCACGCCCACAAGTTTTCGATAAACGTGTAAACAGACAGATGCGACCCAATCCGACCCGATCTTTGATTCTACAGTAAGGGGAAGCACGGTTCTCGTTGGAGAACACTCCGACGACCGACCGTTACCTCCACGACGTCGGCCTTGACCCCGTAACGGACGAGCACGCCTACGAGCGTCGTAAGACTCACCCAGGGACCGGCCGTCGCCGATACTATCATCCCCCAACGGAAAACTCCTGTCAATATAGCGGGAGAACGTTACTCTACTAAGCGGACTCTTCCCTCTCAAGGGATGAGGTCCCTCGCTCCAAGACAACCCATATAAAAGGGACATCGACAGAAGAGAAGAGGAGACGGTGGATACTTCTGCCATAAGAGCTTCCTACTGAGAATAGAATAATCAGACCTACCACGACAATAGAGAGACTACCTACCACGCTCAGAGAGAATATTCCTCTTACACGTCTTTACCACCCAACGAGCACTCTCCGAGTACCCACTGAGAGCGGCGAGCACGCGTGCACAGGACCTACACTCCTCTCGGATCATCTTCTACGAACTCTATTCCTCTCTCACTTCGCTCTTCTCTATTACTCATTGATCCCTTGCTGAATTAAGCATCGGAGGATTCTCCCATGGGGTAACACTCGGGACTCCTTCTAACGTCTCTTTGATTTCTTGGTGTTTGCAAGTCTCCACGGACGCGAGATGACTTCCCCAACAAATAAATAGAGAAGGTGACATAGGAACCACTTTCCTATCGTTACATATTTAAAATTTATCGTTTATAACTGTCAGACCGGTAGGATTAAATATAAAAATCCATAGGTGGTGGGGTCCGTAATAAATTTATTTATCTCGGTAAGACCTCGTAATATATGTTAGTCATGTAATCAGGTGGAATTGTCGCATGCATTACTATAATTATGACAACTATATGATAAAACCCCCCTATTTAGAGAAATACAGGTATGCGGTACCATCTCATGCTGAGACCGGAGCGTATATGATCCGTGCACATACGCCCGTACCGTGGGGCGGGGTACCCGGATTGGTGTTCCTCGTTGACCATAGTTATGACTTGTCAGTATTAACAGCTGGGACGCCTACCCCGGTGCCGTGGGGTCCACTCCAGTCCCCACTCCCCCACCCAAACCCAGCCTAACCGTTGAACTTGAAGATCTTGCGTGATCATAGGAGAACATGTATTTTATGGTTGATAAGCGGAAATTTTTGCTTCGCGGGGATTGCATCGAAGTAAAATATTAACATCTGGTGATCTCTCCTGATTTTTTTTTTCATCTAGATTGATATAGAGTACATTTCTTATGGATTGCTACGAAATACAAAGTAAAAAACGTTTCAAAAACTTGTTGACATCATCACCTCTATGTAACTAAGGAGTTAACGTTGTTTTGGATGAAGAATGCGCATCTAGGAGTTAATGTTTTACGGAGTTTTATGTCAACAAGACACGTTCTTCTTTTTTTGATAACGGGGAATCTAGCAAAGTGGTACGTAGAGTTGAGCGATTATAGGGTCACCCGAGTTTGAGTCTTACTCAACACATCAAATCACTCCTTTTTTAGACCACCGTCATAAAACTCCGGACTCACATCCCTCGAAGATTAAATCTGAGCCAAGTAAACCCCCCGGGACTAGATCTCGGGTCCCCCGGGACTGTCATTATTGTTAGAGTTTTTGTACAAGACACGTTCTTCTTGTATAATAAACTATGTGATTTGACTCACAACACTAGCTTTTACGACTAAATCCTCCGCAATAATTGAAGCAATCGACGTATGATGTGAAGTTGACATTTGGACGTGAGAGGATGTGTAATACCTTCAAACCTGACTTGGGTTTTTAAAATCTACGTTGAATTGGTTGAGAGCTTTGACGATC
Source organism: Amorphophallus konjac (assembly GCA_022559845.1). NCBI lineage: Eukaryota > Viridiplantae > Streptophyta > Magnoliopsida > Alismatales > Araceae > Amorphophallus > Amorphophallus konjac. Next base: position 345,542,949 of record CM040124.1, read on the forward strand.
CATTCCGAGAACAGCAAGGCCGGATGGTGAAGAAATACATGGTTCCATACATAAGGTTTCAGATAGTTCTAGAAGAATCTAAGCTGGGGCTCTCCCTTGAGATCGAATGCCTCGGTCATTCGTTGAGTTACAAACATCACCACAAAATTTTCTTGAAGCAGTCCTCTGTGTCTATTTGTATGGATTCCAAGTAAAAATTCAACCTTAAACAACGTTTCAAGTGCCATGTTAGAGGTGATGACGTGGCCATCTGAAACATAGATGAAGAAGACAGTAAACCTCGAGTATGATTATGATGACACGGGGAATTTTGGATGTAAATGGGACTTTCCTTTTGCGTTCAAGGAATTTTTTAAGAGTTATGTTTTATGCATCGAATCCAGAGTACAATGTTACGTCAAAATATGACGTTTGATCTCGTTGATCTAAAAAATAGTTGAAAGGATCATTTTTGTGTAGAAAAAAGACATCCGCATCAGATTCATACGATGCGTATTTTCGAACATCAAATACGTAACGCGCTCAATGAAAAAAATGTAAGAATAAAATATTTTATAACACTAAAATATTTTAAGTATGAATGAAATATTTTGTTATAAGATTGAAATATTTTGTTTGACTTTGTAAATAAACTAATGAAATATTTTGTACAAATGAAGTATTTTGTTATAAGAATAAAATATTTTGTTTGACTTCATAAATAAATTTATGAAACATTTTGATACGTGTACGTAGCATTTATTATCAGGATAAAATATTATAGAAATGAAATGTTTTGTTATAAAAATGAAACTTAACAAAAATATTTTAATTCTATATCAAATATTTTAATTTTATAATAAAATATTTCACTCTTCTATAAAATATTTTGTTCATGTATTTTCTTACTGAACGCGTTCTGTATTTAATATTAAAAAATATGTGTCATACAGATCTGACGCGAGCGCCCTTTTCTACATAGAAAGAATCCTTTCACTTTTTTTAGAGTCCAATGAGATCAAACGTTACATTTTGACATAACTTTGTGTATCAGATTCAGTGCACAAAATATTACTTATTTTTGAACATCATGTTAAACTAGCTAGATGATAAATTATTGATAGACTGCATGTCAAATAAAGATGAGATCTCAAGTTAGATTCATCTCGAGGAGATTTTATCCGATCACATGTTCAATCTTTGAGAAGTTCGTGACTTAAGAGATTCTTTGATTCGTCAGATTTTTTGTCACCCAAAAAAAATATATTAATGGACTGCATTCTCTACCATGATCTCTACAAAATGCAATGCAATTTACGGCGATCAAGCATGCACGAATGATATAGAATGACAATAAACGACGACGTTAGAATAGAAATATGTTTTTGAAAAAAGGGGGAAAATAGTAAAAGGAAAGAATTCCGGCTCTGGGATGGCGCCGTGCGTGGGCAAGCCAACGAAGATAAAGAACATAACATGCTTTAGTTGATTCTGACATCAGACCACCAGTACATTAGATGATCGGGAAGATCTTATTAGTGTCCTGCTCAGATTCTCGAAACTCTCGTAAAAACAAATTTCGTCTACGAAATTATCCGATTAGTCGAATTATCAGTTGGATATTTTATTCGAATAATAATCGAATAAATACGAATTCGAATTTAGTTCAAATTTTTAAACGAATAATTACTAAGTCTACTTAGAGGTGAGTTGTGTTAGTCGTGTGAGAGCATCATATATTATTTTTTCGAAAAAAGAGAGTAAAAGTTATTTTTATTTTAAGACATGTTATCAGAAGATTAGACTTCGTCATAAAAATAGGAGGGAGCTTACCAAATAGGTGTAAGTGAATTTATTATTTTTAAATTATATTTTGAGACACAAAAATAAAAAAATATTCAAATAATATATTAAGATTTACGTTAATTATATATAGAATATGTGTATCATAGATTTTTATCTAAGAGTTCATATTCGGTCGGATAATATCCGACACAGATATCTCAATATTCGAATTTATATCTGATTAATAATCAGATATCCGATTAAATTATCCGTCGGATATATTCGGATAATTATTCGATTAAACAAATACTAATTTGAATTCGATTCGAATTTTAAATAAATAATTGTCAGGTCTAATCACAACTAATAATCGGATATTTGATTAAATTATCCGTCAGATATTTTATTCAAATAATTATTCGATTAAACAAATACACTACGCGATATTATGCATTTATAGAAATGCACATGTGACGAGTACGCTGACCCATTTTTATCTAAGGGTTCATCTGTTCTTTTCTCAAAAACTAGCTATGAGTGGTCTTCCAAAGTCGAGGATATCTTCACGTGGAGTTGGTAATTATCTGTTTAAAATTTAAATTGAATTCAAATTCGTGTATAATTATTTGAATAAAATATTTAATAGATAATTCAATTAGATATTAAATAATTTGAATATTAATCAGATACAAATTCAGATATTAAGTTATCTATGTTAGATATTTTCCAACTGAATATCAACTCTTAGATGAATATCAAAAGATCCACAAATTATATATATAAATATCTCAAATCTTAAAATATTGGTTGATTATTCTTTTTTATCTTTTTATCTCAAAATATAATTTAGAAATAAGAATTCTACGTACATTAATGTGGTGAATTTTCTCTTATTTTTTAATATAAAATTTAATCTTTTGATAATATCTCTCAAAATAAAAATAATCTTCACATTTTTTGTGGAGAAAATAACTCACAACGCCTCTACATGACTCGTGAGACTCACCTCTAAGTAAAATTAACAATTATTTATTTAAATTTTAAATCAAATTCGAATTCATATTGATCGAATAATTATTAGAATAAAATATTTAATAAATAATTTAATTAAATATTAAATAATTTAATTATTAATTAAATATGAATTCAGATATCACACTTTTCGCTCCGTATCCGTTCTATTTATAACTCTATCTCCACTTACAATATCTTCCGACGAAGATCATGAACTCCCCATCTCTCCTCCCCACCCCAAACACCAGCCGTTCACGAATCTTTCATTCTTTTCCAAAACCCATAAACGCATTCGGATGGCAGTAACAAGCAGCAGGAACGAGACATCCAAATGCGAGCAGCTCAAACGCAGCTTCCCATCGGAGGGGGTCACGCCCAGACAGATCTTATCCTCTCCGTTGACAAAGAGAGGGCGATCCTGCTCTTCTTTCTCGCAGCTACCCCATTCGCATCTCCCAGGGTTTGACCAGCAAGGGGGAGGAGGTCCTTTGCAAATTAATGCTCCGCACCCCCAGATGGTGCCTCCCCCTTGTCCTCCCAAGGCCCTAATCAATCGCAGGCATCCGTGTGGGCTTGAAACCACGGCCATGCCAGAACACCCTTCAGGTGGATGCAGATAAAATCCGGAGGAAATAGACCAGAAGAAGCTTCTTGGCCCCCAAGACGACCAACTCTTTTGACATATACCTAATTTGGGAGATGACTTGTGAGATGAGCAAACCCCCGTTGGGATGATGCCTTGTTGACCCCAAGGCCACATAGTTCCTGAATTATCAAAGAGCCACATGTTTCTCATGCCCTGTTCTTTTGTGCAGTGTCAATAGACAGCCAGAAGCTCCGGATATTGGAGCCTCTAATGTAGAGTTGACTTCAGGACCGAGTTTGGAATCAATTTCAAGTCTGTAAGCTAGTTCTTCTCACGTGTGAGTCATGTTCTTCCCTAACACGTGCATAATCTTTAGGCACCGTTAACTTGGAGTTAACCGGGGGTTAACTTGGAGTTAACCTCATCTTTAAGCCTACAAGTGCTTTGATGGGCCGGGTTACATTATAGCCTAATTAGGAACTGGACCTCCTCATGTTGCTGGTGTCGACTCTCCTCCTGTTCTGCTTAATGCCGCGGTTGCTCCTTGGCGCCCTGCTGTTGGTCTTGTTGCTTCCCCTTCGGTGGCACCTGCTGCTGCAGTTGTTTGTCCTTATGTTGCTGCCACTCGAGATGCTTCAATCCCTGTGTTATCTGCTGTTGATCGTGCTGAAGCCACTGTGAATTCTACTACTGGTATTGCACATGATGCCCCTGTTTCTTCTAAGGGATTGCCTCCCTTGCTTAATGCCGCGGCTGCATCTTGGCATCCAGCTTCGGCTGCTTCTTCCCCTATGGTGGTTGCTCCTGATGATGGTGACAAGGTGAGGGCAGAATGCGTCTCCGGCCAACCAGTAATCTCCCCAAACAGTATTCCTCCGGCCTCCCCGGCTTCCCTATTGGGTCCATCTGCTGTCGTCCTTCCTAAGGAAGCGGACCGATCAGCCTGTGTGGTTGCTCTTCGCGCGATGAGTGATGAAATCAACGCTCTTCCAGCCTTTTCTCCGCCTGGGGCTTCTGGCCTTCCTCGGTTCTGTAGTGCTGCAGTGTCCTTGGGGCCATCTCCACTATCTTCTATCTTCGCTCAGGCTGCCGATGATTCCGCCAGTGTCATACCCTGTCAACAGCTTTCCCCGACTACCCGGGAGCAGCCGAAGCTTCCTCTGGTTCATGATGATGCCCCCGACGAGTTTGATGGTTCGATTGGTGAGCAGGGCTCGGAGTTTGAAATTCCTTTCCAGCCAGCCCGCAGAAGCAAACGAAAGAATCGGCGTAAGCCTAATCATCTCGAGTGTTACAATGTCAGGCTATAGCCGTCGGTCTTAAATGTTCTCTTTTTCTATTATCAATAATACACCCCCTTGGTGTTAGGTGGGGAAGTGCTTCCCCGTTTGAGGAGCACCCTCCAACTATTCACTAGGTAGGGCTTTTGAATTAAAAAAAAAATTAGGAAGTGGATAACTCCGGGTTATCCTAACCCATTAGCAAAGGTGTGCTAGATGACTTCTTTGGTGTTGTGGTGGATGATTTGTTGGGTGTGGAATTCTCAATTCTTGATTATACATCTTCAGTTTGTTGACACGTTAGTTGTAAAAAGATAATATATCAATTAATGACTTTACTAAGTCTTGAACTCAAGATGTCAGGTTTCCCGGTTGAGTCATAGGCCATCTATACTAGATTCCGAATCACACACACACAAAAAGATTTCTAAAGTTCTTGACCTTAAATGAAACTAATCAGAATGGCATCTGATTTGAGGGTAAAATAATTTAGAATATCATGAAATATTATAGAATAGTAGTAACTGTAACATGGATCATTGTAAAGTGTCTTTCTTAACATTATTTTACGATATTTTACGAGGTCAAATCATAACGTTAAGGACAAGATAAGCTTGGGATCAATTATTCCCGAAAGAAGCCCATTATATATTTATAATAGAAAGCATGATCCTCTTCATACTTAGCCGCACGTCTCTGTATTTTTCTGTTTTGGTCTGTGTCCGAGTGGTTTTCCTCTTCTGGCCCAATCCATCCAAGTCCAGTCCGGTTGGGACTCATCCGCCAATGCCCATCCTTTCAAAGTCAAGGCGGATATTAACCTAAGGGAAAATGTTTATTTCACACTATGCACTAAGTTTATTTTTTTATTTTTTTAAATTTTTAGATCATCCGCCGAGATTATGACTTACATCACAAGCACTACTAGAAAAATGTTAATATAAGACAAAAATTTTCTGCCTTTTAAAGTGTCAAAATTCGCCTTTTAAAGTCTTAGAAGGCGAAAAGAGGACAGATTATATTATGCCTTCTATACCACTGTCTTCTATGTAAATAGAAAGCGGAAAGTAAATTTTAAAAGGTGAAAACTTTAAAAGGCAGAAATGAAAGTTTTAGAAGGTAATTTTTTTCCGCCTTATAAACTCGTGATTGAAGGCATTTATATGCGCCCTCTATTATTTTTTAGAAGACGATAATTTTTGCCTTCTAAGATCTATATAGAAGACAATTATTTTTACCTTCTATTTCTTTCAGATGGCAAAATTTTTTGCCTTATAAGTTGTTAAAATAAGTCACTAGAAGGTAAATATTTCTGCCTTCTATACTAACATCAGAATATAAACTATTATCTTTTAAAAATAGTCTTATTCTTCATATAACCTGTTATATTTAATGATAGATCTTCTAAAAAAAATTTCTCAAGAATAAAATACATTCCAACTTGCAACATGACATAAAAACAAAACAGTACACATTCGTAATTAAACAACGTTCAACTTTATTTATATTTGTTCAACAAAAAATTTATTTATATAAAAATGTGCTCATACATACATTAGACCTACTATAAGATCACAATGTGCATGCACAGATCATACACAAAATTTGCACCACCATGTGCTCCTCTAAACAAACAATTTAAATAAATACGGGCTATAAACAATTTGATTCTACAATCTTCTTCCACTGGTAACCTTTCTAAATCTTTGAAGTTGCAAGCTTAAAACCAGTGAAGCTTCCACCAAAGAATCTGGAATTTTCTTCAAATGGCATCCTTTGACGCTTCTCATAGTACATAAAAGCATTGAAAATTGATGTCTTCAGTGGCCTGTTGCAAGATGTGGGCCTTCCCCGCAAGATATCTTAATTCATTAACATCTAGAACAAGATGAGTTACCTGGAATGAATGAATAACAAAGCTAACAAGAAAAGGAAAAGCTATTTACCTAAAAATGCTTTGAAGAAGTCGGATTGAAGAACCACTTGTTGATATAGAATACTGAGGGTAAAGTGGCAGAACAACTAATCTAGTGATCTTGTCCTTCTTAATCAGTGGCATTATATTGGAATACATCAGTTCATGAAAATAATACATTCGTTTATAGTCCCAGTTGAAAATAGAATCTAAATTGATTCATGTAGATAGATTCTAACATGATGCATTGCCCGCAATCTGAATTTTATCAGAAGTATAAATTCTTAAAGCTGCTACACACCTTCAAGATACCAATCTAACATAAATCTCCTCACAGGTTGACTAACGGTGATGTATATCCAACATAACTAATAATGAGAATAAAAGTCATACAAACCACATCCACAAGGGCCTGTTTTGCACACCACAACATGATTATGGTTATCATAACTGAGGTTGCGTTAGACCTAACTCCAAGTTGGTTTGCATGGTTTATGTTAAATTGAGTTTTTATAACTATGATCATGGTTATGGTAGTCTAACAAAATCAGACAATAGTTTAAGAAACCATGGTTATCATAAATGAATTTATAAAATAAACATACGCTAACTCTAACCACATTTTCCATGAACTGCAACCAGGCATGCCCTAAAATTGGACAATGCCACATGCACATTAATGAAGAGGAAGAATAAAAGAAGTCCCAGACAAAATGAGGCCTAGAACCAGTAGATATTGTTTAACTTGCAAAACTGCAACCACATGCACATTCATGAAGAGAAAGCACTAAAAAAATCCCGGGCAAAATCTGGCCTAGAACCACTAGAAACTATCACATCTGTAACAAAATTAACTTGCAAAACTAACAATTAAGTCATGGGACCCACAGCATACAGGAACAAACAGAGAGCCAAAAGTAAAGACTGTTCCTAGTTCAAACAAGAATAAATGCCACTAATGAAAGAATTGTGCTTCAACCAATCATTTATAGAATAGTACTAAGCATTTCTATTTAGTTAATTAACAGAAACAGTGATGAAAAAGGATTCCAAAATCATCTGAAGGACCTGGTGAACAGCTTCCTCTGTGAAAGGATACCAGTATCGCATTCCGATGTACATGTTGGCAGAAATTTTCTTTGCTTGCAAGGCCATTTTCAAAGCATGTGCCTGCATAAGAAAATTATTATTCAGGTTCAACTCAGTGGCATATGGTTCACATATTTTATTTTAAGAACACATAATTTCTACATATTTTGATCAATGACCAGAAAAGAGAACATCGACCACCATTTTCCTGCAATCAGCAAAAATGAAATTTTCCAATTGAAACTATGCCGAGAAGCTATCAAGGAACACAAAAGAAGAAAATAGAAGAAAAACCATGGAAAATCCTTCAGTGGGGCATCATCAACTATATTACACAAAATATACCAAAAATCATTGAAACACTCAATTTGGTGGGATTGAAACCTGCACCACCTTCTGACGAGGATCAATGAGCATAGGCTTCCATATGACTAAAAGTCCTGCCACGAATCTGGATCAATTTAAACCCTCAGTAGTTTGCTTATGAACAATCCCAGAAATATCAATTTCCCCCTGATGTTGGACCAATCCAAGAACACAATTGGCTGGACTTTCCCAACTACTCCGTCGCTCCCTCCCTCCCTCCTACACCAATTAGTTGTTTATGAAAAGCACTAGCACATTGAATTAAAAGAACTAATATATATTCAACCACATGAATATCGTCACTTTGATAAAGAATTGGGGAACATGGCACTGCTCTTCAAAGCATATCTCTCTACTTCCTTCTGAAGGAGACCCACATGAATCAAGAAAAGGTGGAACAATGGGAGGCATGCCCACATCAAGGGATGTACTTGTGATCAACTTTCCTACCCATAGCAGGACAGGAGTACCCAACATCGATTAAAGAGTTCTGTAAATCCGTAGATGCATTTGACAAGATACTTACCCCCAAGAAAATGAGTGAGCTGATATGAGCCGGACTCTACCTATTTAAGTCTCTTTTTTTTGACAATTGGGTCTATGTCTATTCTGGACAACAACATTTACAGCCCTAATAAGATAAAGACAAAGAATAAGCTGGGTGAATCATATATACAAATTGCCGAAAACAACACACTTCAGAATAAGATATGAGAGAGAGATAATTAATAGCCATGAGATCAAATTTGTTTATAAATTGAAGGCTTCCACAAAACAAGGCTTGGCATTATCCAACATGACCAAAATGAACGAAACTACTAAAACTTTGGATCCAGGAGCCATCTACCTCGTCATAAGAAGTGCCCCTGGCGATTCCAAGCCTCCCGTAGTGATCCACGTCGGTGATGGCTGCACTCTAAAAACTAGAACTAGGAAAAAGAAAACGAAGCAAAAAACACGCCAACAACATGAACAACTCAATTGACCAGCAAATGCCGATTACCGATCCCTCGGAGCGCCTTCTGCATGTTATCCGCAGAGATCAGCGACGACGACCGCTTGAAAGTCCCCACGGCACTCTCCGACGTCGTACACGTAATGCATCTCCCTGTCGTCCTCCCTCCACGGTGGCGACGGAGGCCGAGCTGTAGCCAAGGCAGCGTCATCCACAACGACCTAAGCAGAGCCATCACCCACCACCAGATCCATCAACAAAAAAGAAAAATTGAAACCCACACATGCATCATCCAACTTTAGCAGCGGAAGCAAAACCCTAGATCCCTAACCCCAACAGCGAAGAGAGGAAAGAAGAGAACACCTCTGCTTTAGTCGGGCCGACGTCCCAGCCGAGCTGAGGGCATTGCCTGGTGCGCACACCCTCCATGCCGTCCCGATCGCCGCGCAGATGCCGCCCCGGATGCTGCCCCCCTCTCTTGTTGCTGGCCGAGGCCTCCGTGTTCTACAAATGAGACAACAAGGGGGGAACAGCCGAAGAGAGGAAGGAGGTTTGTGCAAGCGACATCCGGAACCCAAGGAGAGAGGAGCAGCTGCTTTTACCTTGGAGATGCGGCGTGTGCAAGGGCGGTGCCGGAATGTGGGGTAATAGAGAAGAAGAAGGGGAATATGAGGAAGGAGATGGAGACACATTTGGGGAGAAGGAGAGAGAGGGAGATGGACGGATGTCGGGGAGGTGAGGAGGCGGAGTCGCGTAGGGATATGGATGTTGGCTGGTTTGGGATTTCAAAAGTAACGAATAAACGGTGAAATTTTATTAGTGTCTTTTATCTGTTTAATTTTATAAGGCATATTTTATTATTCTGCCTTTAATATAAGATTTTTAACAGAAATATAAGGCAGATTTTGTTTTTGCCATTTAATCTTTGAAATAGAAGTCGCAGTTGATTTCTGCCTTTTAATTTCTGCCTTATATAGATAAGTTTTTAATAGTGAAGTTAGAGTGAATTGAATCTCACGTCATAAATTTTTTTAAAAATAAAAAATTTAAACCTAGTGAACACCCGAGATGTTTAATAACCCTAGATGTGCATTAAACATTACTCTAACCATAGATGTTGGGATGACAATTAATTGATGGTAGGTTGCCACAGCATATGTTTGTTTCATTACTCGATCAAACTTCTTTTGGGGATCGAGTCATCTGAGCAAAAATGCACCACAAGTACTACAACGCTGATGTCCATTCTAGCTTGCCAAGAATGTAGGTCTTTCATATGATAATAATATATAGTTTCATAGGCCATTCTTAATTAATTTATCCACCTCCACCCACCCACCCACCACTGTTATCTTATTTGCCCTTCTCATGATCATCAGTACTGATCATGCAGGGCATAATTGCTCTTGATTCACTAGATATACCGTCACAGAAGGGCACCGAAGTCTATTGGAACATAGGCCGCCTTGACATCAGAATTGTCGGACGATTGCGCTAACCGATGAGAGAGAAGGGGACGGTGGGTCCCGTCTCCCCCTCGCACACAAGATCATTAGAGTCGAGCACGCTAACCGTGCTCGATTAACAAAAGGGCCCTTAGAGAATTAAATCCGTAGGAACAAACTTTCATATCCCTACAGTTGACATGGAATTAAATCCTCCGTGGATTAGAATGTACAAGTTGGAGATCGAGGCACCCCATTTGGGGGGACCTGCGTACAACAGAAGGAACTCCACATAAGAAGAAGACATGCACATATCTACAAACTCACCTACTCGAGAACACCAACATCGTACAACAGTGCGAGGGCAGGGCTCCCCTTAGGCCGCAGCCCACACCCCTTTATTTGAACAGATCGAAGGAGGACGGTGAAGACTGCCACCACGTACGGTGCATAAAACTTATATCTGCACCATAAGCACAGCCTCCATAGCATCTCAGCTGGTGCAACCTATATATCAGACGGACCTTGATCAGAATGACTCGATATTGCATGATCACCGTACCACACACTTGACGTACGTACGTACGGGGAAGAAAGGCTGCTTGGCTTCCTTCCTCGTGATCAGGCGTGGCGGCGGGAGGTGGAGCGGCGGAGGGGAGACTGCACCGGCGCTGGAGCGGTGTACGTGCCCCGTGAGGGGGAGGAGGAGGAAGAGGAGGAGGAGGTGGCGAAGAACTGTATCTCCTGCGCCCGGAACCTGCCGGAGTCGCCCGGGAGCCTCATGTAGCCACCGGCGGAAGGCGACTCGTCGAACCACGACGCGCCCGCCGGCGGTTGCCCCCCGTTGCGGTACTGGACGATGGCTCTGTAGACGAAGGGGATGAGACCTTCCATTGGGGAGTTGAGGGGAGGAGAGGGGATGGGCTGTAATTCGTTTAGGCTCTTGTTGCTTGTACGTACTTACGTGCTGTTTAATTGGGGGAGGAAGGAAGGGGAGTGGTTGGCAGAGAAGGCGAGATGGAGAAGCCTGTGAAGACCTTTGAATTGAGAGGTGGGGATCGGAAGGGGTGGGGTTTAAAAAGACGAGGGTCGTGGGGTCAAGCTAGGTGACGTGTGGGTGATGGGGGGTGGAGTTGGGTGCCCATTGGAAGCCATATATGGGATTTATATATACTGACATGGAGAGAAGCTTTGACGTACGCAATGGTGGAGGGTGGTGTGCGGGGTGTTCAAGCATTGGAAGGGGCTTTGAAACCGGAGCCTTCCACCTGAGACAACAGCCTACCAAATCTTGCATAAATTAGTTAGGGTTGGTAATATATACTTGTATGTTTCTGAATAACATGGTCGGAGTTTTTAGGGTTCTTGTGCCTGCATGTTCATGCGTTTGGGGTATCCAAATTCAATCCAACCGGCTGTTTTGTCTGGAATTGTAAGCTGCTTTAATTAGGCATGTATGAGATGTGTGGTATACGCCTTCTGTCTCTTGGTGGGATGTCATTTTAATGGAGAACAGCAGGGAAAGACTTGAGGTGCCTCCCACTGGGTGTATCTCTGGGGATCCTACCACTACAGGATCTTACTTCAGCCGAAGGAAAAGAAGAGGAATTGTGCAGATAACGCCAGTGTCTTCTTGATAAGTTTTCACACAGAACTTTAAGTGTGAAATAGGAGAGGGGTACTGCTGGATGTGTGATTAGGAGGTGCCAACTAAAGGTGTTATCGATGTAGCCCAAATGAAGGAGAAGAAAGGTTTTTGCGATCTTCTGGTAGTCGTGTGGATGCTTCAAACCGTGATCCAGAACATGAACTGTACCGCATTGGGGGCAATCTATGCAGGAATACGGATGTGGTGGGCTTGTCTAGAATATTATCTTTGGTAGGATTAAGCTTTCTAGTTCTTGATATTCCATTGTTTCAGATCCATCCATGTCCTCAAAAAGCACCAAACCGGTTCATGCACACACGTTCTTGTGTGCTGGAATGGAGGCAAATGTCCTCGTTGCCCGCAATATATTATATTCTAAAGACTAGAAATATATAGAAAGAAGCCGGTTGTTAGAGTTTTAAACCATCACTAAGTTGTTGATGTGATCATCCCAACTGATGATGAATATTACCTGAACACGGTGGAGATACTTGACACGAAAGAACCGAGAAAACCCCTCCGTTCAAAATGGAAACAACAAGCAACTCTTGGATAGTAACAAAAGAAGGCTGATTCGATATCAAAGAGGGCATTTCCCTCCCTGTCAAGCAAATACGGCCCGGCCCAGCAGGTCAACGGCCGACCCATTAAAGCCGCCCGGCTCGATAATAGTAATTGAGGGCCCACCAAGTGCTGTCAAACCCAGCACGTCTCATTTGCCAAATGGGCTTCTCCGCCCGGCATCAAGTCGGGAGGAAAGCTCAGACCCCTCTGTCAAGTTTCAGGCCGGGAGGAAAATCTCGGGTGAACTGTGCGAAGCCCCTAAATATCAGCTCAGGAGATTTAGAACGATAACTTAATCTCAAGCCCTCTCAGGAGACCTAGAGCGTTAGCTTGATCCCGAGCGGGAGGCCCGGAGACTTTAACTCGGCCCCAAACTATCTCAAGAGACGTAGAGAATTAACTCGGCCCCAAATTATCTCAAGTGTGATAAAATAACTAAAAAATCGAGAGAGAGAGAGAGGGAGAGATGGGGAACATATTTTTGGAAAATAAAATTTAAGGGTATCTCATGGGAAAGAATATTGTTTAAAACAGATGACATATTGCATTTTTTAGATGTTCTTTATCTCGATCGGCTTTTGTCTACAGGTTCGAAGGTTTGGGGGCTTTTAAAAAAATAGATATATTAGGGAGTTTTGTTACCAATTTTGAAATATTATGCGGGTGTAAATACTAAAAAACCTATATTTTAAGTATTAGATTCGACAAAATTTCATGTTTAGATCTATTTAGTGGGGGATTAAGAATTCGGTGCGCATAAATAAATATAGATATATTCTTATTTTCTGACATATGTATATTAATATAAAAATATTATACAAATGATTGTATTATCTTATATTCCCATTATTTTTTGTATCAACAAGTTATGTATAGAACTAATGTTGCCCGATGTCTGAGTATATATCGTTTACCTAATAATTAACTTAATAAAATTTTCAGCAGAAAAGAAAGACGTCTTTGATAATTCATCAAGTTGATATATAACTCATACTTGAACATGATTCGAGGAATTACTTACATGGATACACCAAAGACATCAAGAACACATCGGAAAGCGGAAAACAGCGGCGTGGTGGCCGGGAAAAAATAAATAAATTACTTGTTTATTATCAGTCCGTGGAGGGTCCGGACTCTCTAATCAGAGGGATGAATTCATGAACCGCGCGGCCGTCACGCCCACCATCAGACCGGTCAAATCTTAATATGTTATTTGATCGTTCTTTTTTACCTTTTTTTTTTAATCTCAAAATATAATTTAGAAATAATAACTTCGTGTACTCCCGTTTGATAAGTCATCTCATATTTTTTTGAATAAAGTTTAATCTTTTGATAACCTCTCTCAAAATAAAAATAACTCTCACCTTTTCCTTCTTCGAGAAAATAACTTACAACGTTCTCGCACGGTTCACACGGCACTCACCTCTAAGTATGTCTGATAATTTTTTTATTTAAAATTTGAACAAAATACGAATTCATATTAATCAAATAATTATTTAAATAAAATATCAACGTATTATATTTTTAACGGAGATATATAATCAAGAATTGAGAACTGCATATTAATTAACCTCTCGACCACGTGGGAGGACTAGAAAGTAATCATTCACGCCGTTGTTCCGTTCTTCGTATACACTTACCACCACTATCAACCTTTATATTTACCTCGGTAAAACAGGAGAAATCTAGCTTATAATCTCTTTAACGGTAAGCATCAGTTGGATCTCGGGCTGTCAATGGGCCGGGCCCGGGTCGGGCTTAGGTCGGCCCGACCCGGGCCCGACTTATTAAGAGTAAGGCCTGAACCCGGCCCGAGCCCGACCTATGGGCCCGACATTATGTAAAAAATTCAAAGTCCGACTAAGGCCCGGTCCGGCCCGACTACTTAAATAAAATAATAAAAATTAATAGATTTAATACTATAAAACTTATAATCTCACTAAATAAATTAAATTTTTGATATTAATTACATAATTTGTGTGAAAAGAGAATTTTAAAATTTCTAATTAAGTAAAATAACATAAGTTTGACTAAATAGTTTTTAAAATTTGAAGTGAGAATAAAAAAAGGGATCGGGTCGAGCCGGCCCGCGGGCCGAACTCAAAGCCCGAGCTCGGCCCGCGAGTCTAATCAGGCCGGACTTTTAGACCTGACTAAAAACTCGCGGGTTAAAAAAGATCTTACGACCCGACCCGAAATCGGGCCAAACCCGCAAACCTATCGGGCCGGCCAGGTCCATTGACATCCCTAGTTGGATCTTACCACTGCTCTGTCAGAAGATCTCACCGAACTAAACCGTTGTTGGCATCCATCCTGTGGGTGCAGTGGGTTATCACGTTACCAGACGGGCTTTCCGAGTCAATTCCCGTTTTGTCCGGATCCCACCAGCCCGGATAACTCCGTATCGTCTTCTTGTTTCTATCGGATCGCCATATGCAGCCAATTAGTTTTGTGGGGGCATTTGCCTTTTGTTTTTTGCTCAATTTAATTAACTGGCGATGATGGACCGGTTGAATCATATTTTTTTCTTAACTTAATTATTTTTTTAACTTTGAGTTAATCTGATTAACGTGTACCCTCTCTACAGGTGAGTTAAGTTAATCAAGTAATATTTCAAAATAAAAAATAAAAATAAATCTACTTAAATTTAATCAGATTATCTTTGATCTCGAACCAAATCGGTGCCTATGGACTTTTGTACGATCGATTTTTATCTACCTAGACGGATGCTACTTATGAGTATAGTGTCAACTTTCGATTTGTGGTGCCTTTATAAGTGTAGACTAGTGTTTAGTATATGAGGACTTAGTTTGGAAGTTGAAGAGGGAAAGATTTGCGGCCCATTATGCACGCGGCTCCAAATGGTCCATTGAGATCTACCTGACCCAATAAGTGACAGCTCCTGTCGGGTCCACTTACTTGGAGGCCTTATTCGCCCAAGGCCTGTCTCGCCCCTCGAGCTTTAGCTTGGTGCCCAATTGGTCGGCCCCCTTACGCTCGAGAAAAGTCTGCAGACCATATCAAGTGATCCCAAGGTCGGACAAGTACCCTCAGCGAGACAGTGGAGTGCCCTCTCTTATCCTTTATGAATTAGCTCGGCATCAAGACTCCTTAACATGTTAGGGCTAAGTCTTTGTTGCTAGCGCTTATCCAAGCGGAGATTACGTTAATATCTGGGAATAGAGACCCGGGGGATAAGGAGAAGGTGAGAGTCTTTGACCGGGAAGAGTCCCTCACATGGACGCAGCGTCGTCCAGGCCCCATCCCTCTCCTACCTTGGCGAGGAAGTCCACCGCTATATAAACCCAAGGAATCCCTCCGGAAAGGTAAGCCCACTCTCAGTCACTTCATCTGGTGGAGAGCAATCTCGTGTCCCTCTTCTCTCCCGCCCCCCTTCGCACTTAGCTTCTACTACTAGCTGATTTAAACATCGAAGGATTTTTTCCAGAGTTATAACCCTAAGCCCCCTGATCGTCTTCTTCTCTCTCTGCAGAATCTTTTGTTAGAGTGATTATATCTTGTTATCGCCCTAAATCATATGGCTCAGAATTTGACGCGATATCTTATCTCTTCGTAAGTGTAACCTGGCGAAGGAGTACACACAATATTTCTTCAGTTCCTATGGATCAACTATTCTCAAACATTTTCACACAGTCAACAGCCCAGTCAACTAAAAATTTTGTCTGGTTACATGATGTGGGGGCCAGCATAGAGTTAGAACGTATCGTATCTTCCCAGGTGCTCAATGCAGCTTGAGCATTCAAACGCACACATGCATGTATCAGGGCGGAGCCAAAAGGGATCTTGTGATGCCATGACTCCTGAGCCTTTACTTCAATAAAGAGACCAAAGTTCCTTGACTGCACCAAACCAAACGTGTTGCTCCATTCCTCACGTTTGGCACATATACAACATGTCCTTCCAAAAGGAAACCACCTTAAACGTGGTGTCCTCCATGTTTATCGCGGATAATTTAGGGCCACTTTGATAATAGAATAAGTGTCGGGTAGCGTAATTTATTCCACCTTAATCTATTTTGATAGCAGTGGTCGTCGGTCAAGTAGGGTACGTAATTTATTCACGATCAAATAGAGTCAACGAGGGTTAAGGATGAGTAACCTATTCGACCAAAACGGAGGAATAAACTCGAGTAAAGATAAATTTAAGTGGGTCTCTCATTTATAGTATTTTTTATTATTTTATATATTTTATTTTTTTCTTATTCTAAGTTGAATAATAATTAATTATCAAACTCATTTAAACTTAACATTATGCCTAATATTTTTCCTATGCTGCCCTATTAATACTAAGATATTGTTTGAAAATATTTTTAATACAGACGGCAATCATAAAATTACTTATTTTCTGAAGCATTTTTAAATGTCATCTATTAGTCTAATATTTTCAAGTATATGTTTTTAATAGAGAATAGGAGAAGGACAACATGTAGCGTTTGTAGTCACGCTCTTTATTGGAAAGAGGAATGCTATACGGTCTCACATTTTTTACCATTCTTTATGTCACACTTAATTTCTATTATTTGATTTGAAATCAAAATATGAACAAAAAACGAACTTTAAAGTTCAACAATTCTCACCTCCACTACCTGCTCTCATGTTCAAGCAATTGATATTGCAGTGGGATCCAGTGTCATAAGAGGAGAAAGCAATCAAGTACTTAGAAGGTTGGTATTCACCTCTTAATTTAAGAGGGTCCTTTCATAAGGATAAAATTCCATCTCTCCTCTGGAGATAATATCTCTTGGGAGTATTGAGGTTTATCTCGCATTTACACGATGACGCCGTACGTGAAAATTTTGAGCTCGTATTCGCTTACCTTCTCAAAGGTGACTAATGTAATGTGATCTTGAGGCATAAAATTAGTCTCACGTTATATGTTGAGAAAGTAAACAAATATTTATAATATTAATCTTTATCTCTTAACCTAAGAAGATTCTTTTACAAAGACAGTTTATTTTATGGCAAGATTCCATTTTCTGGTTGGGGGAAAAAAATTAGCTTCCCTCTGGGGAAATTCTGCTCCGGAAGAGCGATGCCACTTTGAAAATTTCAGGCCTTTGATAATAACAGAATGTATTAAGAATGAAGAAATAAACAGTGCATTGTTCCACCTATCGTGCCATAATGAGCATAAAATGGACATTGACCGTACACAAAGCATGGTTTACACTTTTATAGAGCGCTCATCCTAAGGCATCATTTGGTCCATAATCATCAGGGAAGTAGCTGCTCAAGTGACCTAATGATGCAAAGGAGCAACTGAAAGCATGGGTTTAATATCTGTAGCACATTTAGGGTTTCAACCACCCATTATATTGTCCCCGCGGCCGTGTTTTGATGACCCCAAAACCCAATCAAGTTAACTAATTAATCAATCTTGTAAGATCTTGTGTTTTAAGGGAAATTCATTAGAGAAAATTGTATAATAGAATGAGGAGCGAATGCACGAAGATAGGTCGAAGAAACTAGCTCAAACAGATCCACACAAGGAAAGTGGTTGACGATTGGCAGACTCACGATCCAACCCAAGATACCAGAGCGAGTGTTTTTCTTAGATATACTATAGACAAGATAGTTGGTCGACCCCTTAGATCTAGAGTGGTTGACCCACAAAGATGGTCAACCCAAAATATCATGTTAGTCAACCCAAATCTACTTTTTATCTTTTGGCAAGTCAGTTTCGACTGTTTGCGATCCTATTTTGTCCGATCCGATAAGTATAAGGGGGCATATGTGTGTGTGTGGGTATAAATAGGAAGGTTCTCCGCCCATTAAGAGAGTGAGAAATAGAGAGAAAGAGCAAAAAAATCGTGCATTCTAAGGTTTTTTTCCATTTTCTCATCTTTGCTCCTTGACGGTGTTTCAACTTACAGTTCCGAATTAAGAGAGCTCGAAAAAGATGAAGGAGAAACATGTGTGGGTGTCTTTCAATCTTCTTAAGCGTGCTAGAGTAAGGGGGAGATGTCATTCAACCTTTACATCGGGTTAACACTCTCCCTTCTCATTCTATTTGTGTTTCCATTTGAAATATTGTATCTTTTTTTTTTAACTAAGGCAATATCAAGATAGATCCGAAGATCAGCTAGGCGTTTTATTAATAAAACAGAAAAGGAGGGAAAGTACAAGGAGACGTGGACTAACATAAGACACCCTACGCAGAGGGGTCAAGGATAAAAAGTCCATTATTGCCTTAGTTTCTATTATTTGATTTGAAATCAAAATATGAACAAAAAACGAACTTAAGTTCAACACTTCTCACCTCCACTACCTGCTCTCATGTTCAAGCAATTGATATTGCAGTGGGATCTAGTGTCATAAGAGGAGAAAGCAATCAAGTACTTAGAAGGTTGGTATTCGCCTCTTAATTTAAGAGAGTCCTTTTATAAGGACAAAACTCCATCTTCACTCTAGAGATAATATCACTTGGGAGTATTAAGGTTTATCTCGCATCTACACGATGACACCGTATGTGAAAATCTTGAGCTCGTACTCGCTTACCTTCTCAAAGGTGAGTAATGCAGTGCGATCTAGGGACATAAAATTAATCTCACGTTATATGTTGAGAAAGTAAATAAATATTTATAATATTAATCTTTATCTCTTAACCTAAGAAGATTCTTTTACAAAGACAGTTGATTTTATGGCAAGATTCCATTTTCTGGTTGGGGGAAAAAAATCAGCTTCCCTATGGGGAAATTCTGCTCCAGAAGAGCGATACCACTTTGAAAATTTTGAACAATGTTTATTTAAGGAGACTCAGGCCTTTGATAATAACAGAATGAGGGAAAGACAATTGAAATATTGTATCTTTGAGCTTGTAAATCTCGTGTGTGAGAGCTTCGATCTTGTGTATGCAGTTGCTCTTAGCACCTTAGTGAGGCGTCCTTCACTGTGTGTGTTGTGTATTGCATGCAAGTTTGATTTAGTATGATAAACACATCACAAACGTGAGGGAGTGGACGTAGGTCTCCAAGTGGAGTCTGAACCACTATAAACATCATTGTCCATTTGTGTGATTGATCATTTTCCTTTCATCTCTCATTCTTTGTGATTGTGTTCGTGCTCATTTAACTTAGCTTACATCTTTAATTGCTTATTGTGCTAGATTAGTTTAAAATAACATTAAATTCTATTAAACCTAATTCACCTCTCTATTAGATTTGTCATATATCGGACCGACACCTTAAAATGCCGATTTCACAACGAGGGGATTGATAAGGAGAGATAGGCTCCAACAACTGTTGATATTTTTAGAAGGTAATATGCTCGTGATGGTCATGGGATTTATGTAACCTCTATCTTAAATTGGGATAGTATGAATAAGTTGTTCTTAGACGTTGTTGATTAAATGATCAAATAACAACTTTGCTTGGACTCAACTCACATTATGATTATAAGGATGCTAGCACCAGAGCAATGCTCTCTTAACTGACTATGAGAACAACATGAGTGCTGGGAAAATATTTCTTTCATAAATTTATTATTTTAAATTCTGACAAAATAAATAATTATTCATCCTAATCCTACTAAATAAGTTTATAAGTTTAACTTAAGTCAGGTCTCCATAAATTTAAATTAGAATCAATTAAATATCTGAGATATAATTAAATAAATTGAATGTCGCCTAAGTAAACAAAAAACTGATAATAGATAATACTCCATCTAAATGAAAAAGGATAAAAGTCCAGGATAGAGGATACATCATCTAATTGAAAATAAGTTAGACGATACTTCATATAAAAGAAAAGGACAAAAGCTCAGAATAAACGATACATCATCTAACTGAAGAAGAGTTAGACGTACTTTGTCTAAGAGGAAAACGACAAAAAATTATCAATATATGATATTGAAGATGGATTAGATAAAACTTCGTGTAACTCACGATAGACGATGAATTAAATGATATTCTATCTACGTGCAAAATGACAAAAGTTAAAATAGATGGAACTTCGTCTAATCCATCAAGTTGAAAGTATTAAATGAATATAACTACAAATAGGCAAAGCATTATATGATACTTCGACTAAGTGGAAAATAACAAAAACCAAGGATAGACGATTCTTCATCTGATATAAAAGTAAAATAGAATGCTTAGATGAATGGGTTGACAATACTTTGTCTACTTTCATTAAACGACAAAACCTTGTCACCTTAAATGTATCTTTCATTGAAATAAGATGGTATATATATATATATATATATATTACATTTTTGACTTAGACAAAAGTATATCCATGTTGACTGCGCTAAATGACAAACTACATAATAAAGTGTCTACGCAACACTTAAAACTTTACAGTGCCATGCACGTAAGCTATATACACATTATTTAACACCTTTTTTGACAAAATCACATACGCTGATGCCATTTGAAATACGGCGTTGAATATTCAACTCAACAATACAACCGTATTAAATGCATAGCTAGTATCAGTTGAGATACTCTTTCATTTTCAAGATGTATAAAATATATCGTATAATCTTCTTGTGTACCACCCAATACCATAAGATATATTTTTATGTGTAAAATTAGTACTACTTCTTTCACACTTTACTCACTATCATATGTAATTTGAATTTGTCTATCTTATCTCACGTCCCTGCATATGAGAAATATTTTTACTATTATTTCAGACAACAACAGCCAGGGTACTGTTCACACCCGTTTTTAGCCTGCAAGTTGAGTCATTTCTCTTATTCATCATTTTGATGCCCCGAATTACCTATTATTTTGGAGCCTTTCTTGGATGGATTTCGAGCCCATTTCATTATTCCATTCTCTTTGAACCTTGGAGATCATTATTTCATAGAGTCCTGGAGCCTACCTTGTCACCTTCCGGCCTTCAAAGTCGCCTTGCGGCCCATTTAGGCCGGCTTCCCTCAAGCATTCAACCCCCTTTCATTACGTAGTCTTGAAAACGGTCTTTTTCACCCCCTTCCTTTCTTCTATTCAAAATGTGTCATGCACCAAAGTTGTTCATCTTTCAAATCCTTACAATTTCTTCTTCTACGTCATTAGCCAGTTCTGCACCGATTTCAAGTTATTTACAATTTTTTGGCAGACTGCACTGTTCACCTATGTCCCGATATTCTTTCTCTCTCTTCTGATCATTTTCTCATCTTACTTTCTTCATAAAAGTTGTTCATTTTTGAGTTATCTATAATTTTGTCTTCTACCATTTTTGCTAATTCTGCACCGTTTGGGAGATATGATCCAATTTTCAAAGTCGCGCAAGGTCTATCTTAAACGATCGTGCTAATGGCCGTTCATTGTTGCAAACGGTCGGTTGACGAGCGTTTAACACTTAACGGTCGGTCGTCTGACCGTTTATCCAATAAGAGTCCAGCCTGCTCTGGACTCTCCACGAACTCTTGCGGCGGCCATAACTTCTAGAATACTTATCCAAATTGATCCCCATTTTTTCCTACTTCTAGCCCTTTGTATTATCTTTAATTTGGTTCATAAAAATAAATTTTTGATGGGCTATATCTCCTGGAATCATGGCCGCAATATCAGATTTTTCTACTTTTCGTGCAACCAAAAAACCCTACAGATTAGGTTCCAGAGGCTTCTTCCAAGAGCCATAACTTCCACAATCTTCAACCAAAAAGAGTCTCGTTTGTCCGTACGTCTTATCTTGACTATTATCTTGAGATTTGGTGGACTCTATCTTCTGGAATCGTGGGAGAAAGTTTGGGGTTTCACCACTTTTTCTATATAAACCTGCCCATATTTCCTGTGCGACGGGGGCGCGTTTCCAAGGCGACGGCGAAGCCATGCTGGATTGTTGACTCAACCCTTCGACCCTAGCCTGAAGAGGGAAGTATAAGCTTCATTTTGATTCCTTGTTTGCTCAATTTCATCAACGTTTTCCCTCTCAACTTCGCCCCTACTTTTGGCAAATCAGCACAGTTTGCTGATTTCTGCTACAAAATCCACGACGGGGGCCTGTTCATCAAGCCGGTGTGGAGTCATGCTTCATCCTTTTCGTCCTCCCTCAACTCCATCTTGAAGAGGGGAGTATTAGCTTCACGTTGATTATATGTTTACCTTATTTCTCATATCTTTTTCCCCTCTTACAAGTCCCTACTTTTGAGGTTTCACCACACTGTTCTGCACTTTGCTGAAACTCAGATTTCTTGCGACGGGGGCATGTTTGCATCGCCGGTGCGAGGCCGTGGGGCACTCTTGATCCGTCCTTTTAACTCCAAGCTCTAGAGGGAAGTATAATCTTTGTGTTCCTTAGTTTTGAGCTCATTACCTCATCATCTTCCTTCATATTTTTGTCTATGAGTTTTACACTTTCATTCTGTTTTTACACTTAAGTCATTTTTCTCATGTTCTGCACCCTTCTATTTTCTTGAGTTTTCCTCCCCATTTTTCACTGCTGTCTTCCCCATTTTAAACTCTCCTTTCTACCCTCGTTTCACCACAACACTCCCACCTTTCCATAGCATCCACTCTTTCCTCTTTTGGTGTTCTATCTTGTGAGATATTCATCATTCTTTGAGCTCATTTTGTGCATTGTTCTGAATTTTCTGCACAGTCCATATTTTTCTCAAATCTCCGGTGTCATAACTTTCTGTCCCGACCTCATTTTTGAGTGATTCTTGTTCGTGCTTCTTTACAACACTCAAGTCTTCTGTCATCTCAAATTTCTCTCCATTTGGACTTCGTTTATTCTACTGTTTGCATCAGTCTTTGCACCCACTTTACACTGTTTACACAGTTTTTCTTGTGGCATGCACTTTTGCACCTTGTTTATCTATGTTCATCATGGCATATTAAATCAATTTCTTCATGTTAATCTCGTCACAATATACACACCTATTGTTTGCACCCTTCCATAGGGGTTAAAAACCCTCCCCCGATAAGTTTGCCATCAATCTTTCATGCTACTTTATGCACTTGGGCATATTTATACACTTAGCATTTTCTAATGGGTTTTGCCTCTTGTTTTGTGTTTGTTTCGCAGGAAAGTATGGAAAGTGAGGCCCTTACCTTCTAGCCGGCTGGAAGGCAAGGAGAGGTAATCCACATAGTCCCCGCATCTTGATATTGAGCGCGATCATCCTCTTTTTCTAAGGTACACAACACACTTATTATTTTATATTCTTTTGGCGTTGTCATTCCTTGGTGGCGATCACGGTATTCTTTTACATCTTGTATAGTTGTATCGCCTTTGTCTTGATTGTATGATCATGCTACCATGTTTACATAGCCACATATTCATGTTATTCACTTGATTGGTGCACATATGCCTTCATGCTTATTCATGTGATTTGTGGGATCGGCACGCATATACACATCCACATTTTCCACATCTACAGGTACATGTTGCATAAAAGAAGAAAGATGATAAACAGACGTATCTTCGGTAGCAGAAGATCTGATTCACCTTCTATCTTAAGAACAACGTGCGCACGAAGTAGGTGCAATGATAGAAGCCAATCGAATCTATCAAATGTTGTGATTAGGATCCGATCGTTAAGAACCTGATGTGTTTAACAGATATAATGAAGCATGAATCTATAAATAGCCTGAACTTGCAAACGAAGAAGTGCACTAGAGAAAAATAAATTGAATGAAAGATAATCTTTGAAGCGCCTTCTTTGCAATCAAAATGATCTCAGAGCTCTGTTTCCTATGCACTCATGTCAACGGAGGATTTTATTTTATTGTGATAATTTCGTTTCTTCCAAAGTCTACTATCAATACTATATCCAGAATAATCAGAAATTTCTGGTGGAAACAAGACAACGGGGAGAGGAAAATTCATTTTATTAACTGGGACAATATATGCTTGGGGAAGCACCAAGGTGGCTTGGGATGTAGAGACCTAGCAATTTATAATAGAGTAGGAATTATGAAACTTGCCTGGAGGTTCCTCGATGAATACTCCAGTCAATGGGTAATCTTATTAAGAGCAAAATACTTTCAAAATGGTGAGTTCTGGAAATTAAAGACCAAACAATCTCACTCAGATTGCTGGGAGGCCATATTAAAAGTTAGAGAAGATTTCTATAACGGTGTAGGCGGAATATAGGAAATGGATTTTACATATATATCCCCGTAAAGTTCAGTTTTGTCAAATATATCTCTCGTCTATTTATATTATCATGAATATCTTTCATTTAGATAGAAATGTTACGATTATACCCTTTAGTTTACTACCGTCGATGAGAGGAGAATATTCCGTAAAATATGTCATCTACGATCGTTAGATCTAAGGTATATTTGACAAAATTAAATTTTACTGGGGTATATATACAAAAATCTTACTCTTTAACTCACAATTAACTCGGGTTAAACACACGGGAGTTACGGCGATGGTATAATCGTGACATTACTTATATTTCGAGGATATTCATGATAATATGCACAGATGAGGTGTATATTTGACAAAACTAAATTTTATGGGAATATATATACAAAAATCTCTATAGAAAATGGCAGAAGCATACCCATTTGGAACGACAAATGGATTCCAGACTATCAGGGCCCTCCCATCAAAAACCCAAATCACCAAAGGGAGGTTTTTGAATTACTTGGTCCAAATGGATGGAATATTTCCCTGATAAACACAGTGTTTCAAGCTGATACTGCAAAGAAGATAAAAGCAATTGTGCTAAAACAAAATTTCATGCAGGAGGAGGACAAGATGATATGGAAGTGGACCCCACATGGTATAAAATCAGCATATCTTATGATGAAACAACAAAGCATACCTCCATCAACATCAAGCAACAATGAGATCTGGAAAAAGCTTTGGCATCCAGGGCTGAATAAGGTACTTCCCCTATCTGCTCAAATGTTCCTACGGAAAATTTTCAGAAATTCCCTCCCCACAAATGATAGGATATTCAGAAGAACTGGTCTATACTCCCTTTTTTGTGATATTTGCCCTCATAAGATAGAAGATGAAATGCACATTCTATTTGATTGCCAAATAGAGCATGGTTTGCATCTCCACCGGGCTATTTTGCTGAGAATGATCAAGATCAACCAGAAGACAGGTTTTTAAAATGGTGCAGCCCCCTCAATTTATAGAACAAAGATAACTGGAGTCATGCCACAAGATGCATTGCAATCTGGTGGAATCTGTGGGAAGCAACATGCATGAGAATTTCCAGGCCAAATCCCTGCAACCACAAACAATTGCATAAAGGCATTTTTTGCAGTGGACAGCAAAGGTCAAGAATGACCCCTCCAAGCTCACAAGGATTAGTGATTGGACACCCCCAAATACAGCCGAGCATATAGAAGTCGAATCTAACATGATAGAAAAAGTCATACTTGTTGCAAATTATGGTTCATAGTTTTAATTAGTCAACTTGCAAATTTCACCTACTACTATCTTTGTATATGCATCAAGATGACAGAGCTGATTGATGCAGTTAGACCATATATAGTTACGAAAGCGGGAACGTAACGTGAAACTAAAGCGAGAAACGAGACTCTAAAATTTAATAAGAAATGAGAAACGTTATACGTATAGGAAACAAGGGGGATTTAAATCATTTTAAGAAGGTTTAGCTCTTTTAAGTGTATCTCCTGTATTTCTAAAATAATTAAAATACCCTTTACTAACATACCTTCCTAAAATGATTAAAATACCCATAAAATATATATGGGAAACAAGGGGACATAAAATACATATGGGAAACAAGAGGACGTTTCTTATGTGTTAATTTCTCAAACGCATCGAATTCGTTTCCTGAACGCGTTTCCTAGGAAATGCGTTACCCACTTCCCAGAGATTTCCCTGCAACTATGATACAGACATCCTGTTAAATGTCTGTCACTTATATCATTGAGTGCATGAGCGTGATTCTTTGACCTCAGTGTTATGAGACCTACGATAGGATACTCTACAGCATCTACTAGGTTAGTAGGTTTACAATCCTTCGATGGGAAAGCTCATGGTGGGTATTCTCATGTTCGGCAAGTTGTAAGCAGTTGGCACAGGTGATGGAGATAGTGGCCAAAATTCCATCAGGTCCACACATTTGCGTTGCCTGTGTAGTCTTTTGAAAAAACCAGCACCACTATCAATAATATATAATTCATGAATGTCAAAAGGGGAAGATGAAAAAGTTTTGCAAAGGAACTTCGGTTTGAAAAATCCAAGTGCCCAACTAAGCGACACAGGAAAATTTAGCATCTGCTAATCGACTTCACCATTGCAAACTGTACTCGCCATTTCTCCTCCCAATAAAAGGGTGTTCTTGACGGCATCGAGTGTGGTTTTGCTAACTTTTCCTTGTTCTGGTTAAAGACAATCCTGATGTGCCAAAAAGAGGAGACAATAGAAAGTCAGCTGCATCAATGTGAGCCCAACTTTGATGCAAAGAGTTAAAAGGCATTGTAGTTTCATGACTGTGAAAATCTCCTGCCTCTCTTCTAAAAAAAGGGCCGACTCTGAAATCACTTATTACCAGCATCTAATTAACCTTTTACCCGTTCCAAGTAAAAGCAATGCTGATGTCCAAGAAAGAGGAAACAGTCGTCGGCAGTTTGCACACACATCAATGGTGTACCAGCTTGCCATTAGTTGCATTTGTGTTCTCTTGATGATGTGGGGTTATTGGCCAGAAATTGTGACAATCAGTGACAGGCCAACGCCAGCTGCCACAGGCATATAATTCTTCAAATGAGATCATGGGCTGCACTATCTGCTAGAAATATGCATTCCCCCCTTTTGTTTTTTAGCCTGGCAATTGCATCTCCACATTTTAAAATGCTGGCCAAACTGAGTTCTTCCAGAACTAGGGTTTGGTAGATCATAGGGTGTCATCAACAGGTTCTGTTTGATGGGTCCAGCAGCATGTGCTGTCTCAAGGACCCTAAGAGGAGACACTCATGGAGTTCCACATGCAATACCAAAAGGCAGACTTGGATGTATACATGGATTGGATTCTTTCAGTTGCAGACCATGGAAATTAATCTTACTGAGGTATTTCCTGAAAACCCTCCCCCCACCTCATGGTTTTGGAGAGAGGTGCCTGCCTATATATGTGGGAGTTCTGTTCTCTGGAAGATGATTACGGATCCAAACTCCACTGCTTCAAAAATTGTGCAGCCTTTCTGTGAGAAAGTTGGCTCTCTGCCGAAAGGTGCCGGAGGCCCTGGTTAGTGGGGGTTGCAGAAGGGTTCTGTGGCTGAGTCATTCTACCCTTCACGCTATCATGAAGGTCCATAAATAACTAGTCGATCGATGAGAAGGGCTTTTTCCTTCTGCGACGCAACCCACTTGGTTGGAGTGGTAATTTTGATGTAGAACGAGTTGGATATTAGTACTTTTCAGAATCTTTGATATTAAAATTAACACTAGAAGAAAATGAAGGAAGATGATCGAAGGGGGAAAGAGAGAGTCAGGGATGGGAAAGAGGAAGGAAAATAGTCTTGGAATTTGGAAAGGCTAATAAGTTTTATCATTTACAATACAGGTTCAAACATGTGTGGGATTTGTTATATAATACACCTCACTAACTGGTATCAAATTTGATTTAGAATAATGAAACATCTGCGATTAGTAGTAATATCAAAATTAATATTGATATAGCTATTTGTAGAGGTTGGAATCTCACCATTCCTCCGGACCGTTGGATGGCCCGAAGATTCTCTTTGTTGGGATGGGATCACATTTTAGCCAAGTGTCTTGACATCAAAATAGAAAAGAGATCGGAATTTCTCTCAAGAAAAATCTTCTGATGCTTAAGTTAGAGCAATGAGATGAATGATCTTCTGAAAATAAGAAAATAAGCAGTTGAGATTTTCTCCCTTTCTCTCTCTCCCTGACTTTCAGGGTTTTGTGGTGACTATATAGTTGATGGTGGTTGGTGGTCTTGATTACCGTGTTATCTAGAAAATGAGGGAGATATAACACCTATTTGATACATGTTTGTGACTACACCTTGCTATCATCTAGGTGGAGTGAGCCGCACTACGTGTAGAAAATAGGGGACTCTTTGCCTCGGTAATCAGGGCATGACCGTGATAATGTGATGGGTCTAATGGTGGCTTTGACGCCATCATTATACGTTTCTCATCATGACCATGAGGTGAGCAATTGTCAAAAATGGAGAGATACAGACACATGGCACTGAGGATTGACTCTACCTACGTCACCTATAATCATGGCGCCTATTAGGAGGGCAAGGATCTCCTAGTATAGCGAGTTCTATGTTATCGCCATCGATTATATGGTAGACGGTAAATGATCTTTGAGAGAGTAGGTTTATTTCATCAAGTCGATGGTTAAGTTTTGCCTGGGATTAGACCTTTTAGAAGGGATATGCTCGGGATTGAACTTAGGCATTTTCTCATCCTGAGATCGGGCTACAGACTGATTTTTTGCGGTGTCTGGGGTCAAGTTGATACCTAATCTTGTTAGGGAGTTGGGATAGAGCTCGAGGCGCCCTTATGCATGGGTAATGCTCGAAGTTGGGGGCGAGTTAATGCCCGAGTACTCCTTGTGCCCAAGATCGAGCTAAGTTGGGGCAAAGTTCATGCTTGAGGTCTCCTGTGCCCGGGATCGAGCTAATAGTGTTAATACCCTACTTGATTAGAGAATACTCGAGTAAAAATTGGCATTCTACTTTATTCCTTGATTTGATTATTAGGAGATTTATGAGACATTCTTCCTTATTCGGACACCTGGCGATAGGGCCCATTTATCTCATGGGACATGCTGGGCCTAATGACATTTTTGTTAGGCCTTTGGTTGGTCTAAGTGAATTGGTCCTGGGTGAACCTAATGAGCCCAAATTTGTACTTTTGGATTAGGCCGCATTATTGCTCAACTTGGTAAGAGAAAATTTCCCTCTACACTATTTAATATTGTAACCAAATAATGATCTTTAAGATATAGTGTCGCACTATTTTTTCTTAAGAGTTGCTTAGGATATGTAATTGAAGAGGAACATATGAGCAAATGACATGTTTGTCTACAATATTTCATCAACTAGCCAAGTTTTTCTTCTGTCTAACTTTTTATGTTGGGTTTCAATATTTCTATCCCTAAAAGTAGACAAACAATGTTTAGGCCTTTAGGCAGTGCCACATAATGTTTGTCAAGTCATCCCATATCGATATGAGTCAACCAACCTATATCATATTTGGAGGATCGTGGGTCCGAAATATGAAAGAGGTCTATTCGGAAAAAATAAAATTTAAATCTTAAATCTTAAAAAAATGGGCTAAAAAATCTCAATGACAACGATAGATCTTTTACGAGCTTCGAATTGGGTTAAAAAATCTTAAACTTAAATCTTAATAAAAAATAGGCTAAAAATCTCAATAGCAATGGTATATATTTTACAAGCTTCAAAATGGGCTAAAAAATTTTAAAGTTTGACAGAAAATGGGCTAAAAACCTCAATGACAATGGTGGATCTTTTACAAGTTTGAAAATTGCTACAAAATCTTAAATTAAAAAAAAGACCATTGGGTAAAAAGATATATAAAGTCTCAAATTAAGTACTTGACCCGAGTTGGTCCATGTTAAATTGACTTGAATGGTACCCGTAAAACCCTAAGTTGATAAACCTTGGTGCCACAACCTTCGATTAATAAGATGATACGGGAGTTATCAGGGCATGTGGCAGACAGAAAACAAGTGAGAAAGAAATTTATAGGTCTATTGTTGACACATGTGACAATCATTGTAATTGATTTCAATTGTTTGACATTCAGAAGACTAAAAATTTTGAATTTCTAAGTTCATAATTTTTAAAAATAAATAATTTAATTTTTTAAAGTTTCACCATTTGTCATAAAATTTAGTTGATTTGTGCTCGACTAGCCATTGGATGTGAGCATAGGAAAGATTGAACTGATGGCGTACTTTTCTTTGAGTAATACTTTGTGCACTGAATCTGGTGCATAAAATTACGTCATTATGCAACACCCCCTCCCATTGGCCCAAAAACTAGGTGAAATGACCATTTTCACACAAAAAATGACCCCTGTGTCAAATCTGTATGGCTCACTTTTTTCGCATATTAAATGTGGAGTGCATCCAGTAGAAAAATATGAGATTGAAATATTTTGTAGGATTGAAATATTTTATATATGAACGAAATATTTTGTTACATGACTAAAACATATGTTACATGAACGAAATATTTTGTTTGACCATAAAAAAATAGAAAATATTTTGTAAAAATAATATTTTACTACGTGAACGAAATATTTTGTTACAAGAATAAAATATTTGTTAAATGAACGAAACATTCCATTTGACTGCGAAAATAAATCAATGAAATGTTTTATAGAAATAATGTTATATCATATGAACGAAATATTTTATTACAAGAACTTAACAAAATATTTCAAACGTATATCAAATGTTTTATTCATATATAAAATATTTTAGTCTTATAAAATATTCGATTTTATGATTTCTCGTCGAATGCGCTCCGCATTTAATACGTGAAAAAACGTGTTGTACAAATTTGACGCACACGTCATTTTCTATGCGAAAATGATCATTTCACTTGATTTGTAGACCAATGAAAATGGATGTTCTATAATAGCGAGATTTTATGCATCGGATCCAGTGCATAGAGACATTACTCATTTTATTTACGTTAGGAGATAATAGGGAGAAAATTACTCCCAAGAAGTGAAAGAAAGTCATTGCGAAAGAAAGAGGAACTTAAAGGTGTTCATGTACATGATTTTCCATACAGTTTGATTATATGATCGATCAGTCTATGACAAACTCAATATCGTTAAACCTCGTGTGACATATGCATCCAAGTCTATGTATCATACTTATACTCTATCTATACACTTCGTAAGAATTAACATGTCTCACGTGATACACTCTTCATCCCCCTGGCTCTTCACTCTCAAATAATATTTGCCGCATACTAAAATATTCAATAAATGCAATAAAGTGTTGTGCACTTTGACTCCATTTATCTAGAGGACACTATAACTAGTAAGCATAAAAATTGCGCACTCGATCTGCTGCTTGTAGTTAGTATCCATCCCTCTCATGTACGTGAACTCACACATTGATACTCCAGAAATGAAATTTTCATAATCACGTCTCTTAAGCAGCATTATCACTAGCTATGTACTAATTAAAAGATGCAGCAACATCATTCACCAAGAAAAATGAGAATTAAAGACAGGTTAAGTGGCATGTTCTCTTTGAAGTGCACTTGATAGTTCACTAATAAGTGGAGTTTGGATGCACATGCGTACATGAGATTCATGATTATTCGTAATCACTTTTGAATTACTCGTGCCGAGTGAATGGGATTGCGACGATGACAAATGCTTTTATGAAATCTTGTTTGGGTACTCTACAGATATTTCCCCAATTTTTAATAGGTTTTTATATGAAAATTATTGTGAAATAAAAATTTATAAAATAATTATTCTTAAGTAATATATTAACAGACATATCAATGTGTAATTATATAAAAATATCATATTTATTTATAGATATATTATTTTTGTCAAAAATTTATATAAAAAAGGTTTAAATGATATTTATTTATTATTTCAATTAACACAACGATACGCATGTTAAAAAAAAATTAATTTTTTTTACCAAATTAATTCTAACAATAATTTTCATGCAGATTTTTTTATTATGTTTTACAATTTTACCCTTCTTACATGTCACATATTAGTCATTATACTAAATATAAAACCCTATAATTGATAGTTTTTTTTCAAAATCGATGAGGCTACCTCAAGAAACTAAGTTGGGCAAATAAACTCGAGTCTGTCACTCCTCCACAGGTGATTAAATAATTTCACCCAATTTCTATCGTCTGAGAATGAGACCACCATTGTCCAACGATTGGAATTACTGGCAGGGATATATCACAATCGGGCCCAAAGTTATAGTTTGGTTTGACTTTAAAGAATAAATACTACAAAATACTTGTATTTCATACGTCACATAAACATAGTATTTTATATTAATCCGTTAAAATAAGCAACCCCAGAGGAATATACTTTCGTGTATCGACCGTATCAACAGCGAAGCGCATTGTTGTCTGGTTCCCACTGTACTGTCGCGCAAGTTGCCTCGCTTATTGTACCTCGCGCACTGGGCAAAGCCACTCTCCTATTTCTCTGCAACCAATAGCGCAGAGCCACGTTCCCTCGGTCCCACGTGTCGATATCTTGTTGGGCCGACATTCACCGCGCCGCCGCCCTTTTGTCCGGGTCTCTGTTTCATCATGAAAGGGACCCGCCGCCACGTGGAGAAAGTCGTCGCTCGGGAAATCCCATCGCGAAGGGGTAAGAGAACAGGTCATACTGCGTGGGTCCGTGGTTCTGATCCATCCGCACCGTTCAATCAGTGTGTCCCGACCGCACCATATGATCCTGCGGCCACCGATAGAATAAATTCGAATTCCTCGTTGACAAGGAGATGTCCCATCAAACTGATCGAACTAAGCTGTCCACGCTGCTCATCTTTTTTTGTTTTTTTCTCTCTCATCGGGAAGAGGGAATAAAGACATAAGCGAGACGCGGCTCAAATCAAGACCGTCCACGTTTAATCGAACGGCCATGGTATAATATTTCCACCTCCTCCCCCGACTGGTTCACGAAGGCGACGTTATCCCTGTAATCAAACCGAGTCTAACCTCAGCCTCCGATTTGTCAATTAACCCACAAATTTCTATTCCAAGCTCTCTAATGGACGGCTGATAGGGACCTCAATGGCCACGCCACCCCCATCCAAACCAAAAGGCAAGGCTTTTTAAAACCCACAATCTTTAATAAAAGGGTGAGAGCTCGTAGGGAAAAAGTTTTACAGCATTAACAGCACTCAAGGAGTTTAGAATGAATTGAAGTACCACACATTTGTTAATTATTACTTTCCAATAGTCCCACAAAATCAATAAAGTTAAGATAGCTCATGAGTGATGCAGCTAAACTTGCCGTGGCCTTTCCACCAGTCCCACGACCTCTCTCTGGATTTGGCGTGCCCAAAGCTGCCATAGAAGATCTTAAGCTTTTACACTCGCGTCTCCAACTTGGAGCTGGAGCGCAGTGATATGGTAAATACTACCCGTTTGTAGATTATTATGGGTTCAAGGGGAGTTATACAGTGATTAGATTTAATAATTATCTGTTTAAAATTTGAATCTGATTCTAATTCATAATCGGATATCGAATATTTGATTATTAATCGGATACGAATTCAGATATTGAGATATCCGTGTTAGATATTATCTGACTGAATATGAACTCTTAGATAAATATCTAATGATACATATATTCTATATGTAATTAACTCAAGTCTTAATATGTTGTTTGATTCTTCTTTTTTTTTTTACCATTTTTTATCTAAAAATATAATTTAAAAAATAAGAACTCCACTTTCACCTATTTGATAAGTTGTCTCTTATTTTTTATGACAAAGTCTAATCTTTAAATAACATCTCTTAAAATAAAATAACTTCCACTCTTTCTTTTTTTTGAGAAAATAATCTACGGCGCTCTCACACGGCTCACATGACTCACCTCTATCTAGGCTTAAAAATTATTCATTTAAAATTTGAATTGAATTTGAATTCATATTACTCAGATAATTATGCGAATAAACTATTCGACGAATAATTCGATTATTAATCAGATAATTCAATAAAATTTAGAAATCACAATATTCACTCTGTATATGATCCATTTACAGGTCTACTAACCATTAACTCATCAAAAGGGCCTCTCATCTCCCACATGCCCCCCTTATCTCCTCCGACAGATGCTGTCAGTTTCATGTTGCAAAGGAAACGTTTGGTGCACTCGACAGGGACACTGTGCACTTGTACTCTTCGTTCCTTACAAAAAAAATAAAAATCTCGGAAAAGATCGGAGAATCCCGGCCGTTAAATGAATGGCCCTTCAATTTCACGGCCCATGTCTGGTGCGCCCCACTTGTTCGTTTGATTTGCTGAGAGAGGGACATAGGGGCATCTTGTTTTCTTGTTCTTTTTTTTCAATGGTGATAAGCACGTACGGATAAGCACTCATCAAAGTCTCCTTATTTGCTTATTTATCTATTGCGATCCCCGTCCTACATGTGCATGCCTTTGGTAAGTACTTTAATATATATATACGATTGTTTTCCATTGCCGATCCATCATTCAAGATCATCTCTCTAACCTGAAACTTTGTTTTTACCCTTTTTCACAGCCCCCTCCCGGTGTCCCTCTTCCACTTCATGTGACTTGAAAACAAAGGCTGCATTGTCTTACATGCGGTCAAAAGAAGGCATGTCCATTGGATTCATCCAAGAAAGTCTGCTTGTTTTGGTTCGTCCCCGACAAACACATCTCTATCTTTCTTGTGGGGCCCATCTCACCACTTGAACACCTAAATAATAATAATAATTATTATTATTATTATAACAATGACACTAGTCATATCTCCCCAACTGTTCTAACTAGTCTGACCCTTCTCGGTGGGATATCATGACCCACCCTTATAAAAGAAAGGGGGGGGGGGGGGGGTAGAAAAAGAAGCTCGTATCTTGTTGATGGTGTGAAGGGTGAAAGGGGCATGCATATAGTCCATTCCTCCCCATCTCTTTCCTCTGGAGACCCTCTTGCAAATGGAGGCATGTGGGGGGACTGGGATGCTAGAAAAACTGCCCTGGTAGGGTGGCCTTATGCCCCCCCCATCTTTCAATGGCTGGTAGCCTGCTAGGGACCAAGGGTTTGGTGATGGACGGATGGGATCAGGTTGTCTTCTTCCACCTACCTTGTCTTATCAACACCTCTTTGAAAACGTTAAACTCATAGGGCCCTTTGACGCGCGGGTGAGGAGACGTATTTGGGGTGTACGCGAATACGTCACCTCACCCTGATTAATGTTGGTTGTGTGTGAGAAGAAAAGGTGAGATCTATCTTTTTCTCTCTCATCGGATACGTATTCACGGTTTCTTATCTACACGTCGAAGGATTTATTTGATAATGGATTAAAGTGGGGAAACATATGAGAGAGAGAGCAATCGATCCAACCGCTCTTATCTCCTCACACACAAGAGAGTTAATTAGGATCGGTTAACGCAAACGATCTCTTGAAGTCGCTTGCGCTAACCATACTCGGCCATCAAATAACCCCTTAAAAAGGAGTGAGTGATGCAACACAAGGTTAGAGATAGACAGTTCCCCCAATTCTCCAACACTGTCATGAACAAATTTAACAGAGAAATAGAGAAACGAATACCCACGGCAAGAGACACGTATGATTAGAGTTGGGTTTTTAATGTAGACGACGGTGGTGGACGGTGAGATAGGAGGGTGATGTACGATGATGGGGAGGGCCACCGGATGAGGATCCAGCTGGACCGTCCGATGGCCATCGCACGGCCGCGCCGGTCATCATCCGACGTCAATTTGTGTTCTTTTCTGTCGGCAAGTTGATGGAGGGTCACTGGTCACACCGGCCACCGGGCTGATGACGCCAAACAGCGGGCGGCGATTGGCTCGGGAAATTTAAATAAAACTCCCCCACTGAGGTCGGTTGCAGCGACTCGACGTGGTGAAGGTCGGTTAGACATCTCCGCTTATCAGACCTCAGGGCTGACGTCACATTTCTTGTCGCTATTTGTGGACCCCACCGCCTACACGGTCAACGGCATCGTTGGTCAAACAGTATTGCGTAGGAGCGGGATTATCATATCATAATAAGGGAAAATCTCATGTTTCGGCTGTTAATGAGTCCGTTTTGAAGCAGTCAAGCGAAACTCTCAACTTCTCTTCTCAGACTAGAATATGAAGCTCATTGTTTGGTTGTGCTCGAGGACACTGACCCAATGTTTTAAATGTTGATTAGTCCATTTTGAAGCAGGCAAGGAACTCCTTAACTTCTCTGATGGGTGCATATTGTTACATTGTTTAATCGTGCCCGAGAATAGAGACGTTAAAAATACTCGTAAATTCGATTATCTATGTCATTAGTAAGATAATACTCGAATAAATAGATATAGATTCAGATTTAAATATTTTTAAAATACATATTTCACGTTTAGATTGGATATGAATTTAATACATCCGAACTCAAACCCAATCAGAATTCATTCTTAATAATTCACTATGCATGTTGGGCCTATGATTTTGACGTGAACTCAGTCTGTTATCCGTCTCGTTGAATCTGTGAATTTAAATTTCTTGTTAAAATTATAAATTACTTTGGAAATGAAATAATTGATCAGACTTTTATTTTTCCGCTTCCCATAAATCTCACCTTCACTCGGACGTTGATGTGGACTCATATTTTATAGATATATACAGATATCTACGGATATATCCGTTACGCGTATAAATTTACACGAGTATATCTATATCCGCGATAAATATATCCATAAAAATAATAAGATACTATCTGAATATGAT
The DNA here is from genome assembly GCA_022559845.1 of Amorphophallus konjac. NCBI lineage: Eukaryota > Viridiplantae > Streptophyta > Magnoliopsida > Alismatales > Araceae > Amorphophallus > Amorphophallus konjac. The sequence goes on from CM040124.1 coordinate 345,579,973, forward strand.
ATTTATAAAATTTCATAAATATCATATGATATTTATAAAATTTCATAAATATCATATGATATTGATCTACTCGAATCGAACTCGATTCATTTACATCTCTACCGGAGAACACTCATCCAATATTTGAACTATTAATTACATCATTTTGAAGCAGGCAAACAAAGGTACTCTCGTGTGACAAGCACAATTAATTAATTGTACTTCTAGAAACACCCAGACCCATGAGATTTTGAAGGGAGGGAAACATAGATTTCTTGTGCAGAAGTTATATCTGTATGATGTGTTGTCATCGGCCTCCATATTAAAGATGTTTGCAGCAACCTAACGCTTAAACTGTGAAACTTTAATGCAAGTAGTTTGTGATTGGATGAACTGACCCCATCTCTGATGAACTGACCCCATCTCTCTCTCTCTCTCTCTCTCCTAAATTTATAGGGCCATTTTGATAACGGCTTAGGTTAGGGGCGGGTGACTTATCCGGGTTAGTCCACCCCACCCCTAACCCTGACATGGGTGGATTAACTCATTCCACTTATTTATTGAGTTAATCCACTTTAACCCTATCCAACCCGAGTTAAGAAAAAAATTATCAAATAAGGAGTAACTCACCCGACCCCAATTAACCCACCCTAACCCAGTTTAACCTGTTACCAAAGTGGCCCATAGTTCCTGCTCATCAGACTTATAGTTCCTGCTCATCATAAGATTCACCAGTTTAATTAAAAACCCTTACATGATCCTCTCGATCAGGCGTCTATATATATATATACATATAAAACTATCTTATCAATCTTCTCTCGGCACCGTCATTTCACCCTTATGACTTCCGTGTGGGTGCTCAAACTAAAAATTATATTAATTAGCTCCTGATCAGCAGCTAGGTAGCCTCCCTCTCATCAAGTCGTCAAACAAACCTTCGTTCTATTTAAAATCTTCCCTCCACGTCACAACTCCCGAAAATGTCCACCTACGGAAGGCAGACCGTGTACTTTGCTCAACAACTCGACGCCTATTCAGGCATACAACCAAACTGTTGCATCTATCCAACTCCCTTTTATATATTACAAAATTGAGTAATATTTTATACATCGATTCTGACGTACAAAGTTACGTCATAATATAACATATATTTTTATTAACTTTAAAAAAATGAAAAGACTGTTTCTACTTTAAAAAGTGTATCCACATCAGTAGACTTGTAAATGAATCAGATACGGAGTAGATAGTGTGATATTCGATTAATAATCAAATTATACGATTAGTAATCGAATAATTCATCGGATATTTTATTCAGATAATTATCGGATAAATACGAATTCAAATTCGGTTCGAATTTTAAACGGATAATTGTTAGACCTACTTAGAGGTGAGTCGTGTGAGAGCGTCATATGTTGTTTTCTCGAGAAAAAAAAGTAGAAGTTATTTTTATTTTGAGAGATGTTATCAAAAGATTAGACTCCATCCTAAAAAATATGATATAACTTACCAAATGAATATAAGTGGATTTCTTATTTTTAAATTATATTTTGAGGCAAAAAAGTTAAAAAAGAGTAATCAAACACTATATTAAGATTTAAGTTGATTATATATAGAATATGTGTATCTTTAGATTTTTATCTAAAGATTCATATTCAGTCGGATAATATCCAACACGGATATCTCAATATCTGAATTCGCATCCGATTAATAATCGGATATCTGATATCTGATTAAATTATCTGTCAGATATTTTATTCGGATAATTATCCGATTAAACGAATACAAATTCGAATTCGGTTCGAATTTTAAACGAATAATTGCCGGGCCTACCCATCAGACCCGTACGAGACGCTTTTTTGCATATTAAAGACTGAGTTCGCTCAACAAAAAAATATAGGACTGAAATATTTTTTAACACTGAAATATTTTGTTACAGAAATGAAACATTTTGATATAGAATTGAAACATTTTGTTAGATTTAATTCTTATAATAAATTATTTCATTTACGTAGTATTTTATCTTTATAACAAATGTTACGTTCATATAATAAAATATTTCATTTGTAAAAAATATTTCATTGATTTATTTTAGAAGTCAAATAAAATTATTCATTCTTATAATAAAATATGTTTTTTGTATATAAAATATTTCAGTGTTATAAAATATTTCAGTTCTACATCTTTCTGTCAAACGAGCTCGATCGTTAATGTGCAAAAAAAATACGTCGTATGGATCTAACGAGAGTGTATTTTTTTACATAGAAAATATCTTTTCACCTTTTTATGGAGCTAATGAAAATATGTGTTATATTATCACACGACTTTGTGTACCAAATTTGATCCACAAAACAATACTCTACAAAAGTATATGTATCTTATGGACATGCAATATTGTATCAAATAGCTATATAAGATTGCAAACACTCAATCGGAGGAGATAGGGAAGACCTCAAATGGGTTTAAAGCTGTCACACTTCGATCACATCCCTAGAGGTGTCGAATTGGCGATGCTGTTGGCATATATATACTAGAACAACTTCGCCGCACCAGAAGTTGTAGCAGACCAGACAGCATAATGGCATCCTACAATTTGTCCGCCACCTTGACGCGCACAGCGTAACCAGATTGGAGAGAGGATATGTAGGATCCAACTGAAATGATCATGAACAATTTCAGTACTCGAACCTTCTGCTTGACAACTAATTTAAAGTCTCTCAGTTATATAAATATATATATATATTTGATGTGTCTAACGTGACATTAGAATCTGGGCAGTGTTCGACCAGAATAACGCGGTTTCGTTTGTATCTGGACGAAGACACCAACAGGAATGTGCGTGGGGACGACATGGGCCCTGTCAAGCGTACAAGTGCCATGGCGGCTTCTGCCTCCCCGACCCTACTACGGTGAGTGACGGAATCTTCCCTTCTTCTTCTTCTTCTCCCGCATCATGGCAGAATTGGAATAAGAAAAAAAGAACGAAAATGGTTGGGGGAATTTAATCGTCATTTCCTCGTGAATCTTTTAGGCTAACTTAAGATAAGATTGTTTAGATGGACAAATATTATATTTCATCGATTTACGGTTAGTTGGATCCGATAATGTGTGAGGATTATAAATTTTTCTCGTCAAATGTTTGTCATGTTTTCGACTCTTCTTTAGAGAGTAATATTTTATGTACCGAATTAGATACACAAAATCAATTTTAATTGTAATCTTTTTTTTATTGCTCTAAAAAAATTGAAATAACTATTTTCGTTGTAAAAAATATATCCCGTGTCAGATCTGTACGTCCCGTGTAAGACTAGTCTGTCCCATTTTTTTGCTCGATAAGAAAATGAAATATTTTAAAATATGAATGAAATATTTAATATAGAATTGAAATATTTTATTATATTTTATTTTTATAATATTTTATCCTTATAATAAATATTTCGTTCACGTAACAAATATTTTATTTTTATAAAATATTTTATTCGTTCATTTCGCTAGTCAAGTAAAATATTTCATTCTTATGACAAAATATTTTATTCATGTAATAAAATATTTTGATCTTATAAAATATTTTACTCTTATATTTTTTATCGAAAAAAACGTAGATCGGACAAGTGGGTCGTACTGGTACGACGCGGAGAGTCATATTTTAAAAGAAAATGGTCATTTTAACTTGAAAGGCTAATGAGAGAGAAAGTTACCGTTTGAATTTACTGTGTGCATCGAATTCGTAAATCTCAACTGATTTCTATACAGGATAGGGCTCATTAACTGAAGAGTAATTTTAAATTTTTATTAAAATAAAAAAGGTAAAATGTAGATATTCAGATAGAGTAAGACGATTATAATAAGCGGAATGCCATTTTTAGAAACCAGATTATAACAGAAATGGCAACAAAACGGTAATGCGCGATTTATCCATTTGGTAAATTTTGCCATGTGGTGCGGGTCCACAATCCCACTCAATCCCGGACACTATTTATTAACTATGGTTTTGGAAGTTTTGAGGTCCGCGACAGGAGGACAACGGAGGGCATTTTTTTTTTGTAGGGAAAAAAAAGTAGAGAGAGAAAGAGAGCGCGCAGGTGTTCGTTTCGGTTGTGCTGTGCAACTTCTGCTGCTATTTAGTGGGAGGGAGGGAGGAGGGGACGAACTTCTCATCCATTCTGTTCCTCTGCGTAAACCTTCTCCAAGCAGCTCCATCTCTCTCTCTCTCTCTCTCTCTCTCTCTCTCTCGCTATCACTCTCTGCTCGACTCCATCGCACGACGATTCCAGCCATTCTCGTGCAATCTCACGTTGTGACTGCTCGAATTCCTACGCGAACGATAGGTAGGTTTGGTTTTTCCTTGTCTCTTTTTGTTTTCATCTCTAGTTCTTGTGGATCCTAGACCGATCCATGCGCGTGATGCATGAGAAATTTGGTGTTCGGTGGAGCAGGACAATCGAGCAGGACGGAGGCTGCTAATTAGGAGTCTCTTTTTCGCCGTCTCGGGTCTTCGTGTGTAAGTGTTTGAATTTTTGAGGCTCTGCTTCGAGTGGTTTCCAGGAAGTGACTGATCAGTGTTTGAGGATTTCTTGCAGTGGAGACGAATTCCGAGGGCGCGAGAATGTTGCCGCTTGAAAAGAACGAGGAGAGCGGTTTTATTTGAGCTCGCAATTTTGGTAAAAGATGTCAGAGGAGATATAGAATCAGGATCTGTTATAGCTGATTCCAATAACTTCTCCCCTAAAGGCAGTGGGGGATCTCGTGACGTCCTCCTGGTCTTTACACCTATCCACCACACCAAGTTCGATTCTGCTGGCCTTTCCGAGGAGGAGCTCTGAGCGCTGGAGGAGACGGTGTGTGAAGTTATATGGCTACCACGGCGATCTTCTTCGTCAAAGCTGAGAACATCGAGCTCGCTCTCATTTCATATACTTTCTAGTTCCGAGTATTTGTCCGGTCCCTTAGACAAGCGCCAAGGAGTAGGCGGTCTACTAGGAGGTTTGGGGATAGTGATGGGCTGTTTGCTGCTGGGATCAACGGGTCCTCCAATAAAACGACGTGCTGGATTGCGAAGAAAGCAAGCTGGGCGAGGCTCATACAGAGGAAGTTAGCCGAAGGCACGGGGTAGTGAGCGGGTGATACAGTTCATTTTGTGGGGTGGTGTAGGGGGGATCGCAGCTCGGGGCATGGGAACTTTCAGTGAACTCAGACGATCGCTGAGGAACCTCTGCCATGGCACGCAGTGGAAGTATGCTGTCTTTTGGAAGCTAAAGCACCGGAGCCGCATGTATGTTGACTCAACCCAATTTCTAGACCATGCGATAGTAATCTGCCAGAGTTATATGCCTGTACGGTCCTCTGATTTTTTTTATTATGTCATGCGCCTTGAGTAATCTCACTTTGTAGATCAAAAAAATGTGGATCAAGAGTCCCCGATACTGTTTGTATGGCTGTCGTTTAACATGCTTGTATGTTGACTCCAGTCGCCCATCATCACCATATGGACCCTGTATCTCTAAGGTTTGTGTGGCACTGCATTATAATTCTATGCAAGATCTTCATGTTATGTTATGCACCCTGATAAATTGACTGTCCGTTGGATCAAAAAAAGTGGGTCAACAAGGTCTGATACTATTTTGCCATAGTGTTTTGCCTTGTCCTTTCCTCAAGAGAATGTTTTTTGCGCATGATGTTTTTTTTTTTGTTAACATAGTATTGATAGCAGCTTTGAACTGTTTGAATAGGCAAGTATGTAAAAATATAAACGATGCCCTGAACCTTCAAATTTCATGTCATGTTGACATACAATCCAGTCCGAAATATGGGTTTGATATGGATTTCAACATGGACATCAGGATTTTCTCTTGAAAAGGATGCTTAAATCATTCAAAAAATGATAGTAGCCACCTATTGATGCAGTGGCATCTTCTGTCTCAACATTATACTAGATATAAATGAGAGAAGGGTAACTGTGACCTGATACACTTTACCGAGAAAAAAAAATCTTACTGAAAAACTGTGACCTGATACAGTTCAGCTGATCTGTTCTTGGAAGCAATTGATCATCATCTTAACATAAAATTCCATGTCACTTAAGGACAAGTTTCTGTTAAGCAGCAAAGACTCTGACCTCAAGAGTGTCTAGGCCGAAGCATTGGTATGACAGAAGGGGAAAAAAATAATTCATATTTTAGGTACTTTGTCACCCATAAAATAGGTTGTATTAATGCATATTGCTTGGATAGTTAATTCTGAAGTTCAGATGCTCATGATAGTCTCCTGGGTTTTACTGAGATATTAATATGCTTGATTTCATATCAGGTTATTAACTTGGGAAGATGGCTACTGTGTCCCCACAAAACCTAGAGATGCAGTGGAAGATATATCTCAGAATGGAATTTTCAATGGAGAAGCTGGGATAATTTCTTTTACTCCTGAAATGGATGCATTAGGTGCAAGCTCTACAGCATGTCCTATTGAACTAGCAGTTGCAAATATGTCATGCCACCTGTACTCACTCGGAGAAGGGTATGTTTGACTTCTAGTGCATTATTCAGGATTAAATGTCAGCAGTTGCAACAAACAATAGCCCATGTTTTTTATCAATCATCAATTCACAATCAACTTATTGATATTTTCTATTATTTGTTATGCTCTCTGCTTTCTTTTGGTGGATTGATTTCCTGCTTTTGGGTATGTGAACATCAATGCATGCTTTGCTATTTGTTCATGCTAAATGAAATTTTGCATATACATTTCTCATCCCTGTCTCTACAAAGTTTCCTCTTTTTTGCTTATTGTGTTCTTTTTTTCCCTTTCATTTTTTGTTGCTCCTGGTATATCCCTGCGTTGAATTTGTGGTACTTCAGCTCATTGGTTATTCAACCTCACTGCCTTTTCTTCTCATTGATATTGTTTTTAATTTATTTAAAGTCAACAAATGGAACTATCATTGGGCTTGTGGTCAAATTCTCACCCATAAGCTCTAGAGATGTCAAGGGATGCCTATCGGGTAGCAATCTCCTTATCCTTTAGGGAAAGCATGTATCCTTCTTATCATTTTTCAAAATTATTGCAAACAGTTGGACACAGGTTAAATCATCAGATTCTATTATGTGTGAACATAAGCTTCTTTTTATGTTCCTTCCAGTAAATAAGAAATTATACTTCCAAGGAATAAACTATGCATAAGCTCATTTCAACTAATGCACACTACTTATTAAACATGTAGAGTTCATAAAAGTGAACTTTATAAAAAGGTGAATGATGAATTGAGTGTATAGGAAAAGGGTGGGCAACATGGGCATGTGGTAGGTAATATTGAAATGGGTTTGCAATTAGATTTGTCTACAAGCTGATGAAAACTGTTAGCTGCCTCTAAGGCTGTAGACTATATGTGATCAACGGCCAAGATGAGTGAAGAAAGAATGGACTGATATTTGGCTAGAGAAAATGGTGTATCCCTATCTAAAATTATCTAGATATGAATAGTTTCTCTGACTTAAAAACTTACAGATGGACAGATAGGTGAGTATTTGAGTATCCATCGGCATTCATACTTGCCCATAAGCATTAAAAGAAAAAAAGAATTTGTGTTGAGCTTCGTTTTGTAATCTGCAAGCTGTATGTAGAACCAGAGGCCTTTTCAGTTTAATTCATTTGAAATGGTTATTCTTTGGCACAGTATTATCGGTAAGGTGGCATTTACAGGGAAACATCGTTGGAGTTTTGCCAAAATCTTTGACTCCAAAGTACCTTCAGAGGTCAGCAATTTACCCTGAAAAGCCTTATGAGGAAGCATTAGTTCTGTTGGTGATGAATCTAGAATTAATGTCTTTTTTTTACCTTGCAGTATCCGGAGGAATGGCAAATGCAATTTGCTGCAGGTATTCAGGTAAGTGGACCTCTTACAGATTTTTGTTTTTAATGTTTCAGTGTGACTTACAGGCTTGGCTAATCTGCTAATCTGATTGTCTTTGTAGTTCTCTGATTGCCTATCTCATGATTTTGCAGACAATTTTGCTTGTGCCCGTTGTTCCATATGGTGTAGTGCAGCTCGGGTCATTAGAAATGGTGTGTTTGTTCTTTCCTACTTGATTATTGATGTTGCATTTCTTTCTCTTTGATCTTACTATTGCACTGGAATTTTATCATGATTGTGCCTTGCTTAGTCAGGCTTGCTTAGATTACTTTCTTGTGATTTTTAGACTCAATTTTTAGGCAAATTGATTAGGTTGCATTCTCCGAAGTTTTTGATCCCCTTCGCCTTAGTTCACCAGCATATCTACTCGAAAGCGAGGAAGAGGTTCAGTTGTTTGCATGAATCAGACTAAGTTGGTTCAATCTGACTTAGCGTTCCACAGTTCTAAGTGACGCGGGACTGGATGAACATGCAGGTTTCTAATTCCCACAAACAAATTCTGATCCTGATGCGGTATTGGTTAGTGTTCCACATAGTGTGGCACCCACATCTCGAGACTCAGGAATGGATCACGCTGGTGTAGCAACCACCAAGTAGATAGGGTAGCTCGACTCTCAATGTTCACCGGCGCACTCGAGTAGGAAAGTTACTCTTTCTCTCTCTCCAACAGCATGATATATCGAGAATCCTAACTACAGATCACAAGTCGGTGCGCATCATTCAAAAGCATACTAAAAGAACATATATGATCAAATTTAAATCGAAAGAGTTTTAGACATATACTTGAGCACGATGTCAAGGCCACCGGACCCCCTCTGAGTCACAACCATAGGCTCACCCCACGCAGGGGTATCAAGCAAAATAGAAATTGAGGGAGGGAAGAGAGGTCCGAGGGCCTAAATCCATTGTGCAGGCGACGACACTAGCTCTGGGATCAACCAGGGTGGGGGCTGCGGCGGCGGGGTTGCAGGAGGTGGCACAGAGCAGCGCTGACGGTGCTGGCAGGTGGGGTTGCTGCACGAGGCAGAGGTGGGGTCTTATCTGTTGGCCAGCCGGCGCCGGCAGGGTGGACGTCGCAGGTGACGCGTTCACAAGCTCCAGTTGCCGGGGTCAAATGTGGTGGTGGAAGACAGTGAGAGAAGATGAGGTGGGAATGTGGTGCTGCAGGCGGTTGGGCTTGGAAGAGGGCGACGGCAGTGCAGGGCAGCTGGAGGGGTGCCCTGGTGTAGCTGGCCGGCCTGTTCGCGGACGGGAGAAGGAGGAAAAAAAAAGTGGTGAAGACACTTGAGCGCGGACCTGGTTCGACCCAACCCGTATATACTGTCGTCGGAGGCCTCTAACAGTGACACCGGCATCTCTTTGGCTTGATGATGGTCCATTAGTTGATTGATGTATTTTTCTTTTGATTAGTAGGTTATTTTATTGATTATGAGGCCCATTAGTGGTCTTTTTCAATTTTTATGTATTTTTGGGTATCGATTTTCGTGCTATTTTTTGGTCCTAGGGATATTCTGGTCATAGAGTTTGGAGGAGGATTATTAGGATTCCATCCTCTATAAATAATGATATAATCTCAATTTTTTAGAGTTAATGAAGTTGGATAATTAAGAATTTGAAAGAGCCGCCAACTTCCTTCTTTGTGGGGTGCGAAACCCTAGGGTGGGGCGCAAAGCCCTAGGGTGTGAAGTCCTTCCTCTCCCTCTCTCGAATCTCCCTCTGCATCTTCCCCCTCCCTTTCCTCTCATGCGCTCGACAACCTCTTCTTCCTTTTCTTCCTCCCGCCGCATTCAAGTCCTCCACTGTAACCCTAGCTTACAAACCCCAACGTCGCCACCTTGCAAACCCGCCCAGGCCGCAGCCTCCGGTCTACTTTCCCGCCGACCATTGTCGCACCGGCAGGATCCCGTTGTTGTTGCCGCCTTCACCCACCGCCGTCCGTACCAACCTCCATTCACCCCGCGACAGCCGCCGTCTATCCGTCTGTCCCGCCACTACCGCCGCACCAGGCGGACCCCCAACCACCACCACCAGCACCGGGGTCACCCTTGTGCAGCCCTCCTGCGCCTGCGGCCACCCCGCGAGCCCCCGCCAGGTCGCACACGGCAGCCCCGCGCTGGCCTCTTCGCCCTCCTCCTTTCCTCCTGCCACGACCCTTCCTGGCAGTCTGCGGCTGCCACGACAAACCCGCCGCATCCCTGTACAACCGTCGCCCAGCCGCGTCAGCAGAAGCAACGCAGCAGCCACCACTGCCACTGACACCAACGCCGACGTCCTCCAGTGGCTCCAGCCGCCTGCGCCTTGCCGCAGGCCTCCTCCCCTGTGATCCGGTCAACCCTACCCGCAGCGGCCACCGACCGCATACAGGGAGCACGGGTATTGTAGCATCAGGGGGATTCCAAGTGGTCCTGACTTGTGCCGTGCCGTGACACAGCGACGTCGTACGTTCCCAGCAACACTTCTCGATTCGTGAAGGCATCGCTCCTCTCTTGTTCAGACTACGTGGACTGGGTTTGCATGCCTCGCTTTCAGCGAGTCGGTTAGCGTTGAAAGCTCACTCATTTCTTGTTTATCTCGTATTTGATTAAATTTGTCGCCATTTGAGGGCGTTAGGACATCCTAGCTCGCTTTATTATTTCGCTGCCAAACTGTGTGATTGTGAGTGTTCCTCCTGAGCGTGCCTATTTTTGAGTTCTTGCGTGTGAGATTGCTACTTTAGACCATGATAGTTCTACCTACCGTTTGGTCCGACGTTTTTCGCTGCGAGAGACGCCTTCCCAGAGCGTAGTTACTGATTATTTTCACATATTTTCACTCTCGGAGTTCATGTGCTCGACGGTTTATTTGCCGATATATTGTAGTGTATTGCTGATCTCGTTTAGTCGTCTAATCACACCCGTTTAGGTTAGCTGTTCCGCATCAAAAAAAAGGGGGGGGGAGGGAGGGCGTGGCGGAGGGAAGCGGGTGGCAAGGGGCTGGCTCGTAGAGTATGAAGACGGCGGAGATGGGCAGTGGAAGCTGGCGGAGGCACAAGGCGGCTGGCGAGGCGTTCAGGTGTGGGTGGGCCGGCCTGTGCAGGTGGCGTCGGTGGTGACGGGTTGCAGGGGCTGGGGCTGTGATTGTTGTGCGGCTGGTTGCAGACAGAGGTGCAGGGCAGCTGGTGGGGTGCGCAGGTGTGGCGGAGGGCGCAGCCGTTGGTGGCGGCAGCCGGCGGCGGGCTGGTTTGCTGGTTGGAGGTGGTGCAGGGAGGAGGCCGGCGGTGTATGGTGGCGCAGGGTGAAAGAAAAAGGAAGAAGAAGATGATGGTGGGGTGAGGGTTGTCAGAAAGAGCAGAAGAAGGGGGAGGGGAGTTGTGTGTGAGGTAGAAAGTGGCGAGGAGGGGTGGGAATTTGACAGGGGAGGGGTGTGGGTTTCGAAGGAAAAGGTGGAGAGGGGAAGGAAAGGTGGGGGTGTTCAGTACAGGGGAGTTGACAGAAAGGTCAGTAAGTTAGAGGGGGAATAAGGAGGGCATCCCACCACTCCAAAAGATAATTTTCCGTCGCAGAGAAACACTGGATAAGCCAGGGGAAAATTCTGAATTCATCTATTACTTTCAAAGAGCACTACAAGGCTCCTTTTAAAGACTCTCCAAAGAAAAAGCAAAGGTCACTTTACAGTTACTGGTGACCCTTGAAAAGTACAAAAGACACTTGCTAAATACTCAAGAAAATGAAAAGACATCCCTTAACTCTCCTATAAATACAAAAAAAGGACATTACGAGAAGACACTCCTAGGAAGATAAAAAGACACCATAAATGCTCCAGTAGTCAAGACAAGATCTCGCGTCTTGAGTCATCAAATGCTCCTTGCATCTCGGTCATCAAGCCACAGCACAGTGCGGTCGCGCCTCCTGTAAACCTGAGCCGGGTCGAACCGCCGGATCGGGCCTGTGTCCACACCAATGAGTCAATATGATAATATGCACATTGAGTGCCTTTGTTATGAATTTTGTTGTCAGGTTATATATTCTGATCTTTTTTCTAGTTATTTCTGTGTCCAACTTTTCCATGTTTTCACAGTTCATGTTAATATGAAAATATCATCAGTGATTATATCCAGCATACTTTTTCTATCATAGAATACAGAGTCTGAGTCTTTAAACGTCAGATAATGTCATTTTGATGAATCCTAACTGTCTCGTGTTGTTACAGAGATTTCTTCCATGCCATTTAAGAGTAGGTCGAAGAATTCAGGAATGTTGGACAAGAGTCCACGTGTCCAAATAATACATATTGACATGAAAATCCATGCAGCATGCTATGCAAACACCCTCAATGTTGAATCACATGTGGCTAGCCAATCATGTACAATTCTTTACCGGCCATAAAGCAAGTGCCTTAATCCTCGAAATAATATCTGAAAATCCTGACTTTCTTGGTTTAATATAAATGACTATATTATTATTGATGAAACCAATTGAATTTCTTGCCTCATCATTTTTCCATACCTTTGCATTCTAGTCACGCAAATACTTCTGAGTTTGTTGTATCTTTTGTTCTATTTCACCTCTAGTATGATTTAGTAAACAGAAGTATTTATCTAATTGTACATGGACTGTGTATGATTCCTTTTTCTTTTTTTGGTTGGAAGTCCCACTCTACTAACCTTGTATATAAAGCATCTGCTTTGACTCTTTAAGTTTTTCTCAAACCATGATTTTCTTGGTATGATATAAATCATGATACTGAAATTCGTAGAATTGTTTGACTTTGTTGTTGCTGATATTTTTGATCTTGTCATATAGCTTTTGGTTTTTGTCAGTGGTATGATCTAATAACTATGAGCATTAATCAAATTTTAGGTCGTGGAAGACTTGAAAGTAGTAACTTATATCAAGGATTTATTCATTAGCCTCCAGCATGCCAATGGTGTGTCTATTACCTTGGATGGGGATCCCTTCAATCCTTCATCACCTCCATCATGTCTTCCTGGGAGAAGTTTTTCATCATTTTCAGCCGTAAGTGTCGACCAATGGCACCAGCCAGAAGCACAGTTGTCGATGAAGAGAGATCTGGTGGTCCCCAAGATTGAGCAAATGACCAAGAATATGCCAAATGTAACTTCTCACCACCCTCCATCTTTGAGAGTTCCTGATGATCTTTCACTTACACGGAACAATATGCAGCACATACTTGGAATGGACATGGGTCTGTGTATTGATGGAAATTCATGGAATGCAATCTACAATGCTATCTCAGGTGGTGTTAGTGAACAGTCTTGCATCGTCAATCACTCTTTATCCTCTGGTCGCTCACGGATCTTAGAAGATGGCATTCCTTGCTATTCTTCCAGATGTGAACTTAAGGAGCCTCACCAGTGTAATACCATGCAATCTGCCATTTTGTGTTCAGATGATGAGGATCTGCAAGGGGGTTATAATTATTTCTTTGTTAAGGAGATAAGTGGCCAGTCGTTAGGAATAGAGGATTTCAGGGAGATGAGTTGTAAAGCAAATGGCAGCTGTTTGAGCTTTCCAATTGATTCTGAGCTGCACAAAGCACTTGGATCTGCATTCCTACAAGATCATGATACTTGTGTAATGGACACGCGGATTTCAGGAGAAAATATGCTGAGCAGTTCCCTGCAGGCCTGTAAAGTAGAAGAACCCGGAACCCATGACTTGCTTTCCACGGAATCTAGTAGATGGCTCATGAAACAAAATGATACAGAGCATCTGCTGGATGCAGTAATATCCAGTTTCTATGCTTCAGATGATAGTGCCTCCAATCCGTCAAGAGGAACATCACCAAGTGACTCATCTGGGCAATTTGCTGGTTCCTGTCTAACACACATCAAGCATGAAACTGATGTATTGGCAGCAGATAATTCTGGTCTAATGAACCATGAAAAGTCATCCTTGCTTACCAAAAGCAGAGGTTTGGCAACTTCCCTCTCTGGGTCCCAATCCAAGAGTACTAGCATGTTGATTGATGAGGAGCAACGGGATGGAAAAGGTTCCGAACAGTTCAAAAGAAATATGAAGTCACCATTTGTTGGTAAAAGAAAAGCTAAGGACGCTGATCTTCACAGGCCAAGGCCAAGGGACAGACAATTGATTCAAGATCGAATTAAAGAACTGCGAGAACTTGTTCCAAATGGATCAAAGGTGATCATCCTTTGCAAGCATTTATTTGCCATTTTGTGTTGTAGTTCCACAGGTGCTGTTCACTTAATTCTGCATCTCATATGTTGTGACATGTCTTATTCCTTGCAATAAGGATCTCACAGACTTTATTCTGCGGTACAGTGCAGCATCGATGCGCTTCTGGATAGAACCATCAAGCATATGCAGTTCTTACATAGTATTTCAAGCCAAGCAGAGAAGTTGAAACAGTATGCACACTCAAAGGTATGAAGGTCCTTGGAAAGCTTGTGAGTTCTTTTCTTCCTTTTTGTGATACTTGGTTCATGCTCTTAAGCCTGAGTTAACCTTTATCCTGTATTTCATGCTCGTAAGCCTGTGTTTGCTTTTATCCTGTGTTAGTTCTGTATGCTCATGCATGTTGTTGCCTAGCTCATTTGGTTTAATTAGCTTCCACTTTCATCCCCCCAACCATAAGAAGGGGGTGGAGTTCTGTATGCTCATGCATGTTGCCTAGCTCATTTGGTTTAATTAGCTTCCACTTTCATCCCCCCAACCAAAAGAAGGGGGTGGAGGGATGAAAAAAATTGCTCCACATGGCACACTTAATGGGCTGCAACCTGCCACATATATTATATATTACCTGAGAAAGTTACCCTTGAAACAGTGCCAGCAACTCTCTGCTCTCCCCATTTCAAAAACCGGCAAAGACGAAAATTTCTTGTGCTAATTTTCTGGTGAAGTCCCTTCCTTTTCCTATTCTCGGTTGTACCCCTCTCAACAACGTGCAACCATGTTACAGGTCGACGGTGAGAAACGGAAAGCCACCGAACCCGCTGTTCACCAAAACGGGGCGACTTGGGCATATGATCTTGGAAGCCAAACTGAAGTCTGCCCCATAGTCGTGGAGAACCTCGACCAGCCAGGGCATATGCTCGTAGAGGTACTCTTCCTTTCAGTTGTCTAACGTGCTCCATTGCCCAAGGGGATAATGAAATGGTTTACGCATGCTCCTCCCCACCTGCAGATGCTGTGCAGTGAGTACGGTCTATTCTTGGAAATTGCTCAAGTCATCAAGCACCTTGAGTTGACCATACTCAAGGGGGTCATGGAAACACGATCTCACAAGCTATGGGCTCATTTTGTCGTCGAGGTATATCTTGTAAAACACCCTGCAGTTGCAAGTTGGATATTTTGGTAGTATACATTTTGTGGCAATGCTTCGTGGGCGTGGATTCCCATGCACGGATGTAAAAGAGACGGGGGGGGGGGGCATAGGGACAGACACAGGACCTCTGTTGAGATGAAAATTGTCTGCATTTTTGGTGCATGCATCTCAAGAGTCCGGCATTTCTCCACTCGGCCTTTTCATCTCGTCATGTGGAGTCGAGTTGAACTGTAGTTTTACAATGTCTCTGGAGCGCACCTGCACCCGGAAGTACGGTCAAATGGTCAATGTTATAATCGACTCGTCCTGCATGTCATGCCTCTGTCTCTGCGTTCATTTGGCATCTGGGGGAAGGGTGTTGGAATTAAAAAAAAAGAAACCTCCCTTGCCGATCTGCTATCGGCGTAAGGTGTTTTAGCAAAACTTTTCGATGTGGATATCTCGTCTCCATCTGGGGAATCTAGGTCTGCTTTTGCCTGGTTCCGTAGTTTGATGTGGTTCTTAAGATTCTGCTCCTTCCTTTGTTCGACAGGCATCGAGAGGTTTCCATAGGATGGACATTCTTTGGCCGTTGATGCAGCTACTGCAGCGTCAGTGCAGTCCCATCGCTAGCGCGTTCTGAACGCTTCTGCCCAAGCGTTAATGTTGTCACATGAAGACCAAGTATTTTGGTGTATCGGCTATTGTACGATTGTATAAATACATATATATATATATATCTATATATATATAAATTACAAAATTCCATCTAGAATTTGTAACAGATATGATGCTTCCTAGCAAGACCACAAACTTAGACTACTGCCACGTATAAGTTTAGTACTCAAGACTAACACTTTATATTGCACATTAACAGCCATATGAAGTTGGTTACATGTTTAAGTAAGCTCGGGACTAATACTTTCGTCGGGCACTAACAGCTACATATGAGGTTGATTCCGTGTTTAAGAAGTATCGTTGAGTCAGGCATCATACCAGAGACCTGGAAAGAATGGGTACATGTAGGGCGTCTTTGATACCCGAGTAAGGGGGTGCTGTAATCGACCCCGGAGGGGGGTCGATTACGGCACCCGGGGTCGGTTATCGGGTTTATGTGAGGGGGAGGGCGAGCGGAGGCGGGGCCCATCGGTTAGCCGGTGTCGGCAAACTGAGAGACAACCCCGTTGTCAAAGACGCCCGTAAGGTTTTTACCCCGCCCGGCGAGTCAGATTCACTCGTTCGATTGGTCTATGGCGGGGGTGAATACGGTCCCGTTTAGTTTTCCTAGAGAAAATAAAATGCTTTTATGACTGCTAGGCTTTCCCACTCGCAAAAAAGTAACAAATCGTCCGATACAACATTTTAATAAGGCAGATTATTCCATGGTGCCTTAGAAGAGTAGCACTATCGTTTGTTCGAATTATCCACTAATAAGAGACGAATCATAGCCACACCCGGAGCGCTGTACTCCGCTTGTCATCCATACTTCCTCGCCATTACACTAGCAAATCGTTGTGTCGGACAGGATTGATGGGATAACAGTAGCCTAGGGCCTCGGCCCTAAGTGGACTAATTCTCTCGATTGGACTGACCCAAAACGAAGACTTTAGTTTTTATTGGACTGGGCCTCTCTCGACCGTTCTCAAAACCAACAGGGCCCCACCAACAAGATGGCCCATTAAAATCCTTAAGTTCCGCCCAATAACCCAACTGAGGCTTACAAAAGCATCATCTTTTATTGGACAGCTGTACTATATTATCGTTAGATTACGTTGAGGAAGGTTTACAATTACCATAATCCGAGAGATGTAGCCATTTAAAATGATGTAAGTCAGGTTGCTGTATGAAGAGGTTGTTTCGTGTATCAAAAGATGCCGGTTAAGCAAGTCACAAATTGTTTTGCGATAATCCTATATTCAAAGCATCGTAACTTATTGGATTTTAAAATTGGGGGCTCATACGGCATTTTTTTATCAGTTTTAATCCTCCGTTCAAAGTTATTAAAAGTTAAAATTCAAAAAAAAAGAAATTTGATGATTTCTAAATCAAAAATTGCAATGATCTTATTTTGCTAGTTTGAAAATAGGTGATTTTTATTGAGTTCGACTTGTTGCACACCTAGGTGTGATGCACACTAAGGATGTGTAGTGTTTTAAATTTGTTATTTGTTATTTTAATTTTTTAAATTAACTCTTAAGATACTTTAATTGGGAGTATAAATCACATCACTATTCGATTATTTTAAAAAATAAAAATAAAATAAATTTTTAAAAAATAGACTTAACATTATTTATTTGATTTTATTTTTTATTTTTATGAGTAAGTTAATATTGACGTGACTACATTCCAAATTAAAATATCTTAAAAGTCATTTAAAAAATTAAAATTTTTAAATTTTAAATTCGTTGGGCACTCAAAAATGTGTAACACACTATGGGTGTACAGTGAATCTTACCTAATTTTTAAACCAATTATTTCATCGTGTTTCATAAGAAGGCTCGTAAACTCAAAAAAAAGAGAAATAAAAACAAAAACTACCGTACCTGATTCATGAAAAGTGCTGTTCTCCGCATCCCCATCACTAATTCGAAGACCCCGCCACAAACCCACATGCCACAAATCCTCTCTCTCTCTCTCTCCCTCTCCCTCTCTCTCCTCTAAAGACACTCGCGCGGGCGCCTCCACCGGCAACTGGAACCAGTTCGCCTTCCATTTCCGCCGACCCGCTTCCATTAAGAGAAGCAGCAGCCACGACTGCGACCAACAGAACAGCGGAGGAGGAGGCGGAAGAAGAAGAGGATGAAGGGCCCTGTCGAGTGCGGCGACCTGCTCAGGAGCCCCCTTGCGATCAGGGCTGCGGTCCTCGCCTTTGCCTGCCTCGCCTTCTTCTACCTCGGCAAGCACTGGTCCGACGAACAACCCCAGCAGATCGTCTTCTTCGGCGGCAACGATGGCAGCGCCCCCGACCGGACCGACCTCTCGCCCCCGCAGTCCTCCGCCATCGCGATCTCCCCCAACGCCAACGCGACTTTCAATGTCTCCTCCCTCATCGACGCCGCCACCGACCACTCCCTCGCCCCTCCCGCGGTGGATCTGAAACCCCCGCCTCCCCCGCCTCCCCCGCCGCCTCCTCCACCTGAGAGGTTCGGGATCGTGGACGCCAACGGGACGATGACGGACGACTTCGGCGTCGGTGAGGTCGACGCGGACATTGAGGAGAACTTGGGCGGGGGAGGGGAGAACGAGACGGAGAAGGAAATTGGGGTCGCCACCGGTGGCACTGGGGCTAGGGTTAGGCTCCAGAGGTTCCAGATGTGCCCCGCGAGCATGAGGGAGTACATTCCGTGCCTCGATAACGTGGAGGCGATTAAGAAATTGGAGTCCACGGAGAGAGGGGAGAGGTTCGAGCGGCATTGCCCCGGCGAGGGGGAGAGGTTGAATTGCGTGGTTCGGGCCCCCAAGGACTACAAGTCGCGAATTCCCTGGCCCAGAAGCAGAGACGAGGTAACGCATCGTCCTGCTCAACCCTCTTTTGAATTGACGGGACATCACACTCGCCGCTTTAGTTCCAACTGCACTTGAGATGTCTATTGGTCCCCTCACACCTGGAATGCGAGGATTGGGATGATGACTGCTACCTGTTTTGCAGCTGATATGCCTCTTACACATTTAGCGGCAAGCTGTTTTTGTGTTTAGAATCTTGCTTTCTGGATGAGGCGTTTCTGGAATCTAATAGGCTTTTGTTTAGTTTGGATGTAGAACTGCCGCTAGACTAATAAGATAGATGTCTGAGGCTTTTATCCAAGGTTTATCCGCGCCTATTCCAGAACAGTAGCCTAAACTTCTAGGAGAACGAAACCAATTTTATGTTATCTTGAGCGTAACAGAAATTCTGCAGTAAGACACATGATGATAATATTACATGTTTGTATAATGTATAAGATAGAAGTTTGTGATCTTGCTAATAGCTCTTCATTATGAAAAATGCTATGCGAGCCCGATGTTCAGCAACTCCTGCAGTGGCAAGATTATGCTAGTTTTGAACTTTTTGTAACCTTCATTTTCTACGAAAAGAACAATATGCATGGAGAAGATTCACATTGTACCACCATATATGTGTTGCAATTGATACAAAATTATAAACATTGCCTATGCCAGCAAAAACTTTTGAAAACTGACTGATACAATTAACAATTTCTGAGTTACACACCCAGTTTCCTGATTTCAACAGGGCTATGTACAAGAAGTATCATTTTAGACAATGTATTTGATGATGTCATTCAATATAAATTAATGAATGAAGCAATTGATCTTGTTTGTTTTTGACAGGGACTACCTTGAACTGTAGTTGCCTGATTGCTAGAAAAACCAATTGGCAGGTAACAGAAGTCTACCCTAAAACATTAGCTAATTTGACCTAACAAACTGCTATCGGTTCAAGAATGAGGTGAGAATGCAATAATGTGTAGACTACGTCAAGATAGGCCAAGGGATAAAAACGAAGAGATGAGTAAATGGTCAAAAGATATATGATAAGAAAGCATATTCTTTGATCAGTTTGGGAAACTGTGGAAACCATAACATTGTCTTAAGATTAAACACTATTTTGCAGGTCCCATGTTCTCAAGGTCAACATTAACACAAGCCATGCCTAATTGGCATTCTAGAAAAATGTGGAAGACCTCTATATCCTTTTGCATCTCAATAATGGATCTGTTGCTAACTCAGTTACATCATTGCATTCTCATTCATAATTCATAACCATCGGTATGATTTAACACCCATGTGTGGCTGCCTCTCTCTTGGGATTTACCTAGGGGTTGAGTCATGTTCTTGCTTTCACACATACGTATATCACTTAAATGCTTGATGATTGTATGAATCACTTATGAACAACACAGCCTGAGTGATACTCTAGCTTATATAACTGCTAAAAGAGCCCCCCCCCCCCCCCCCCTAGTTGCCAACAAACTTAAACAACATCATTCCTTTTCCACTAGTTTTATGAAGCATTGCAAGTCAGTTTGAAGCAATTTGATTTTCTCCAATTTAAAACAGGCACTTGGTAAATTGCTTTGAGGTGTTTCAACAGGTATGGTTCAGCAATGTACCACATACACGTCTTGTTGAAGATAAGGGTGGACAAAATTGGATTTCCAGGGATAAAGATAAATTTAAATTTCCAGGAGGGGGAACCCAGTTTATTCATGGGGCGGACAAGTATTTGGATCAGATCTCAGAGGTTTCTTGCCTTTTCAATTTTCTATTTTGCTCAAAAAACCAGTTTCCTGTTTCTCATCCATTTCTTGAATGTACAGATGGTACCAGAAATAGCTTTTGGTCATCATACAAGGGTTGTCCTGGATGTTGGATGTGGTGTAGCAAGCTTTGGTGCTTTTCTGTTTTCACGAAATGTGATTACTATGTCCATTGCACCAAAAGATGTGCATGAAAACCAGATTCAATTTGCTCTGGAGCGTGGTGTGCCTGCAATGGTGGCAGCATTTGCAACACATCGCTTGTTGTACCCAAGTCAGGCTTTTGACCTAATACACTGTTCAAGATGTCGAATAAATTGGACACGTGATGGTATGTAATTTCCTTCCATAGCCAGAGCTAGAAGCCTCATTATTTCTTTATCATGTATCTTTGAGAACCCATTGCCAGCTTTCCATAAGGCAAGAATATATACTACAGCCAGTGGAGAAGGTTGCGGAGCTATGTCATTTTCCTATTCATTGTAGCTCTTTTTTTACATGTTCTTCCTTTTCCCCTTTATTTTTTCCCTCTCCTTGCTTCTTCTGCTACTATTCTTCCTCATCTCTTTTTCTCTGCTCCAACATGCCCAGTCAAAACACAGCTGGGTCTGGCAATCTTGTCACTAGCAGCTCACACCCTGAAGGTTGGGGGAATCCCCTCTCCCTCAGCTGCTTCACCGCTTTCTTCCTTCACAGGCTGCAATATGCAGCCCATGAGTAGGGGGATTAAGTTCCCTGGTCTTGATATTGCAGAACTGGGAGCAATTTATGGTAAAATGGTCCATCCAGTTTCTTCCAGATCAATTACCCTTGTCCATAAGCTAATATGTCCCTAATATAAGTATATTTGATTGGCTCAAGCAATCCGCATCCTGTATTTTATCTCAGCTACAAAGTATCCCTTAGTGATCCGAGCCTAACTACCCTGCACTGAATACAATGAGGACTTCTTTGACAGATGGTACACATGCTCATAGAATTCCTCATAGAATTCCAACATGATATCAGCTGAAGTCTAGTATAAATTGTGCCCAATTGAATAATCTTAAGTTTTCTCTATAGGGTGGTGGAGCAATTCTATTTGAGATTTAACCATAATTCCTTGTGTCAGTCGACTGCAAACTGTGGCCTTCGCTGGAAAATTCTAGCTGAAAGGGGAGAAAAAGGAATGAATTTGGTGTTGGTTTTTCATATTAATTTTTGAAATGCAAACAAAAAACATTAGTCAGGTCATCTCTCTCTGATATTTCCAAGCCAAGAGTATCTTAATTTTTTAAAAAAATAGGAACAATTTGGCGATAGACAAAACAAAATCTGAATTCTGTGGAAATGCAAAAAAATGGAAACTCTTCTTGATTATTGCATGAAAAGAACAACATATATACAAGTGGATACGTGTACATAAGAGTGTCCATATTTTCCTGTGAGGTTTTTCATATTGAGTTTTATATAAGATAGGTTTGCCATATTATCCAGTATATTTTGTGCTGCAAGCAAAAGAGTAAAATTATCTGTAGGCTATTAGAAGCTTGAAATTTATCTTAAAGTCCTAGAAATCATTGTAACTATTTACATTCAAATACTTGTTTTGAACCAAAATCCCAAGCTAAAGCTCAAGTTAGTGAGTGGATTGCCTGAAAATATTGTGGGGCACGGAGTGGATCATAAATGCTTCACATGGGACTAAACACCTTTGGCCAGTACCATCGTTTATGATTAACCTCTGTAGAGTCATACAGCAATTGGTGCTCCCAGAACCATGAGGCCGGACAAGGGGAAACCCAATAAAGAAATGTGGTCTGATATAATGTTACTAAGCCAAATGGCCAATTTGGAACTTGAGTTAGAAAGTGGTTGTTGAACCCTCAAAATAACACAAAAAAATGGAAATAAGGAGAGTGAACCTACCCAGGGCCAGCCCCCCCTCTCATTTTCTTCAATCTAGCCCGGATAGGTTGGAACCTACTCAGGGCCAATCCCTCTCTCTCCCTCCAGCCTTATTGGGACCGGATAGGTCCCCCTGTAGCCCAATGGGACCAGATAGGTCCCCCCATGTGCCTAATGGGACCGGATAGGTCCTCCATGTGGAGCCCACAACTCACCTCTCTCAATCCACCTATTTGGGCCCGGATAGGTCCCCAAAGGAACCTATCCAGTCCGGATGGGTCCCCCTTGGGACCTATCCGGACCGGATAGGTCTTCTTGGGACCTATCCGGTCCCATTTCTCCCCAAGAAGACCTATCCGGTCCCATTTCTCCCCCTCTCTCCTTAAAAAAAAAAAGAAGGGGGGAGGCCTATCCGGACTAGATAGGTCCCCAAGGGGTCTATCTGGTCCCAATCTCCCTCTCTCTAATAAACATAAAAAATGATAAAAGAAAGAAGGTATTTGAGCCCGGATAGGTCCCCAAAAGGACCTATATGATCCCATGCTCCTTCTCTCTCTCCCTCAAGCCTTGTTGGACTGGATAGGTCTCTCCAATGACCTTTCTCGTCCGGATAGGTCTTCCATGGGGGTAACCGTCCCCTAATGCATATAAATAGACCTCGTGGCCGCCATTTCAAGACACACAGACAGAGGGCCAAGGAGAATGGAAGCCTAACGAGAAACAATCTCTCAAACATTTTGTGCTTTGTGTGCCTCCACCAAAGAGAGTGTGCATCCAACAAGGTTTGCACATGTGCCTTCAAGGTTTGCAAATATGCCCATGTGATTGTGCCTTATGTAATTCCGTGGTGGTGCCCTGAGGGACGCATGGGGATGGATTGCAACCCATGGGAGCTCAAGAAGGAGAAACAATCTCTTAAGTGTTTGTTTCCTTGTGTGCCTTCACCAATAAGGGACTTGTGCCTATCCAAAATTATAGAAAACTCCATGTTCAATCCAGAAATTACAAAACATCTTGGTATGTCCAAAAATTACATAAAACCCGTGTTATCTAAAAATTACACAAATACCCTTGTGTTATTCAGAAATTATCAAATTATCCTCTGAACCTTTTGGGTGACTTTGATAACAGAATAAGGGGCGAATATGATGAGTTATTTCGCCTATTCGCCCTTAACCGAGTTTGGTAGCATGGTTAAGTTATCTAGGGTCGGTTAGGGTTAAGGCCCTTGTTTTAGGAATAACTCATTCCAAGAATGAGTTATTCCTAAGGTAAGAGTAAGTTATCAAACTGAAAAAGAGAGAACCCAAGGAATAACTCACCTTGACCCACCTCAAATAATTTATCATAACCTGTTATCAGAGTGGCCCTTTAGAATTTACTAAAATGCCCCTCGAGTTCAGGAATTACCTAAATATTCCAGAGTTCAAAATTATCAAAATGCCTCTGAGCTTCCTAGAATTGCAAACAAACCCTGGGCCGTCCAGAAATTGCATAAAAACTTTGAACTTTGCAAAAATTGCACAAAGCTCTTGTTCTGCCCCGAAGTTCTTAAAATACCCTTGTCTAGGGTCACGCCTCGTGCACGACTCAATGGAGCGGGACTATGCCACTTCCCTGAAGTGGTGTGTGCTCTCCTGAACTTTGCTTAAGGTTGATCAAGTACTGCCAAATCCAAGAACATTGTTGTTCAGAGAAATTACAGGAATACTCCTGTTGGCGGAAAATCACAAATAAACCCTAAAAAGTTAAACAAATGACAGATAAGTTCAAGAAAATCTTAAAGTTACAAACAAACTCTGGAAAGTAAAGAAATGGCAAATACGTCCGAGAAAATTCTGAAACTGTAAATAAATTCTAGAAAGTCAAGAAATGGCATATAAGCCCAGGGGAATCCAAGAATTGTAAATAAGCTCTGAACAGTCAACTAGTCAGGCAATGGTAGGAATGCCCAAGAAATTTAGAAAAATTACAAATATATCCTGGGAAGTCAATAAATGACATAAATGTTCAAAAACGTCATGAAATGACAGAAATTACTTGGAAAGTCAGCAACTGACAGAAGATCCAAGAAAGTCAGAAAAATTACAAAATACTCGGGGAAGTCAAGAAATGACAGAGAATCCTAAGAGAGTCGGGAAACTACAATTGTGTTCCCAAAAGTCAAGAAATGACAGAGCTACCTCGGAATGTCAATGAATGTCAGAAATATCCCAGAAAGTTAAGAAATGACAAGGATACTCTGGATTGTCAATAAATGACAGGATTACCTCAGAATGTCAAGAAATGACGAAAATACTCTGGAAAGTTAAGAAATGATAAATAAGTTCAGGAGAACCAAAAAATTGTAAAAATACCTAAAAAGGGTTAAAACTATAGAAATTCCCAAAAATGGTCAAAACTGCAGCAATACTTGGGAAATGGTTAGAAATTATAGATTTACCTAATAAGGGTCCGATCATGATGAAACTCAAATTCAACGGCTAGATTTTGAACAAAAGCAAATTCAACGGTCCGATTGTGGCTGGGAGTAAATCCCGCCATTTAATTGAGGACAAAAGCAAATTCAACGGTTCGCTAAAGGTTAGGAGCAAATCCAACAGGCTGATGGTGACTAGAAGTAAATTCAACAGTCAAGCTGTCAATGGAAGCAATCTAGAGATCCAAGTCTATGTAGAGGCCTACTCAATAATGAAATGGCGACCAGATGTAAAGCCGAAGACCTGATTACATAATCAGGGCCAAATATAAAGGTCTCAAGAGACCAATTGTAATCTAAATTTCATATATTTTATGAATGAAAATCTTTCGAGTTTCCTACAAGAGTGTTTCTAATGGATGATCATCAAAGATCATATCAATTTGACAAAACCCATAATATCATAACGGATATTATAGAGGTTAAGATATTCTTTGACAGTTAATTAAGGGTATTCAGATTTTATACCGATGTAAATAAACACCTATTGCGGTCAGTGGTGAAATGTTTAGTATTCGAACTCTAAATCGTCCGATAAACCAAATCCGCGGAATTAAAAATACGTCTACTATTTAAATAGCTAACAAATGTGCATTGATGCTCAACAAATGAACATTTCTTTTAAATTTTTCCGTGTTCAACAGTGGTGAAGCCAAAAACTAAGGTAGGAATCAAGTGACTCAGGAATACCCCATAGGGGAACAAACAGATTTAACTGACACTCATAGGCAAAATGGAGAATGTTTGCACTCACGGAAATTTATGTTTTAGTTAGATATAGTTTGAATATTTATTAAAAGATCATCTATTCTACTAGTTATGCTTGCTGGTATCCTGGTGCTTTCCTGAAGTTGGTTCAGAAAACTGGAGCGCAAGTTGCAGTGTTTATGACGATTTCTGGAGAGGAATTATTCCTCTGCCTAGTCCCTTTTTTCTGATGTTTTTTGTTATGTATTTGCTGTAATCACCAGTTGCAATCGCTACTTGTGTCAGAGCAATTTATGAAGGCAACCATGAAATTTGAATGTCATGTTAGCAACTGTCTTCTTATTGTGTACTTATGTACCTAAAACCTGTAGGTACAACATTTTTCTTTGTATTTTCTATATAAATACAGCTTTGGATTTCTGAACCTGAAATAGAGCATATATGCTGCAAGCACATTTTGCTGGATGTCGTGGCTATTGGTGAAAACAAGGGAACTCTTGGACTCCAGCAGATAAAAGATTTCTTTCTTTCTCTTACCAGGAATGCTCAAGTGATGCCATCTTTCAGATATTTTTTTTCTAGTTATGTGTTAGGTCTACATTGATTTTGGCATGCTTCCTTGTCATTCTGTGATTTGTGTTTGTTGATTTTCTTTGTTACATGTTTCTGGAAAAGAGAATGCAGCAGAGAAAGAAGAGAAGAAGAGAAGGGAGAAAGAAGATGGCGTTGAAGGGGAAGTGGCAGCTATTCCCAGGCTGCGCCCTCCTCATCTCCCCTATTAGGTTAAACTGATCAAAACAATGACTAAAAAGCCCTTGTTACAATAACCTAAACCAGGGGTATTTCTGGAACCATTTAGTCAAGACTTAAGTTAACCAGACCCACTGGATCCACCTTAGTAGGGTCGGTAATGAATTTGTGACCCAAATGCCTTAAACAGACCTGGTTCAGGCCTAGAGCGGCCTGAAGCCAATCTATCTTCTACACTCCTCCTCAAGCTGAGCATAGATATCTTTCATGCACAGCTTGTCAAGGACAGATTGGAGTGTGTCCCGTGTGACTCCTTTGTTAAACATATCAACGAGCTGATCTCAAGATCGAATGTAGGCAGACAAAGTACTCCTGAATCGAGTTTCTCCCGAATGAAGTGTTCGATTTCGATGTGCTTGGCTCTATCATGTTGTACATGATTATTGGTGATGTTGATAGCAGCCTTATTGTCGCAGTAAAGCTTCAAAGGAAGTGTAAGAGGCAAGTCAATATCTTGCAACAGGAGTTTCAGCCACAATAACTTGGCCAAGTCATGTGCCATAACCCGATATTCTACTTCGGCGTTAGAACGAGCACCAACGGACTACTTTTTAACTTCACCAGGCGATCAGATTGTTTCCAAGAAAGACACAATATCCTGTAATAGAACATCTGTAATCCCGAGAACTGACCCAATCAGCATCTGCATACATTTCAACTTGAAGTCAAGCAGACTTAGTAAACAGAAGTCCTCTTTCTAGACATGTTTTACATAGTGAAGAATGTGGTCCACTGCTTGCATGTGAGAAGTCCTTGGCGCATGCATGAACTGACTAACAACACTGACAGCGTATGTGCCATCAGGACGTGTCAATGTTAAGTACAATAGTCGGCCAACAAGTGGCTGATATCTTCCTTTGTCAACCTCGGAGAGAAGGTCCCTAGTTTGGGCAGATAGACATTGATTTGTTTCAATGGGAGTTGCAGTAGGTTTACAACCCAACTTATTAGTCTCCGTCAGCAGGTCAAGAACATATTTCTTTGACACACATAAATGCTCTCATCAAAGTAAGTAACTGCTAGTCCAAGGAAGTATCGAAGCAGTCTCAAGTCTTTAATTTCAAATTCTTTGGCGAGAACCACTTTCATCTGTTTAATTTCCTCCTCATGATCTCTTGTAATGATCATATCATCAACATAGACTAGAAGAATGGCCGGCTTACCCATTACCCACTTGACAAATAGTGTGTAGTCAGCATTACTTTTGGGATAGCCAAACCGAATCATAGTAACCCGAAACCTGTCAAACCAAGCACGAGGAGACTGTTGAAGGCCATCAGTACTTTATGTAATTTGCACACTTTGCCACCTGTAGAGTGGTCAGGAGGTGGTTGCATGTATACTTCTTCTTGGGGGTCATCATTCAAGAAGGCATTCTTCACATCTAACCGAAACAATTTTCAAGAACACTGAGCAGCAAGGGAGATAATGACTTTGACTGATTTCAGTTTGGCCACAGGAGCAAATGTTTCCTCATAATCCACATCAAGTTTGAGTGAAACCTTTTGCAACCAGCTATGTTGTATATCGATCAATCGACCTGTTTGGCTTGTACTTGATGGTGAACACCCACTTGGAGCCAGCCAACTTCCTTCCCTGTGGAGGATCAACAAGTTGCCAGGTTTGATTTTTTTTTCTTTTGGGTAATGCTTTTATCTTCTCATCCATTGCACACAGTCATTTAAGATCCCTTGCAACTTTTGTGAAGGACTTGGGAACAACGACAGAAGATAATGTAGTGGCAAAGGCATGATAGGAAGGAGACAATTTTGAGTAAGTGACGAACTTTGAAATAGGATGTTTTGTACACCCTCTAGTACCTTTCCAAAGAGCAATGGATAAATCAAGGGCAAGAGACTCAACAAATCTTAGACCTATAGATTTGTTAAGATCAAGAGGAAGACATTCCACTGGCTGGTCTTCCACTCCTTTCGGCCATCTACAGTAGGTGATCAACTCTCGGCCTCGGGGTGACTCATTAGTAGCAAGATGATCCCCAGCTTCAAGTGATGATTCTTCTATGGGACCAGTTTGAGTAGACAACTCTTGACACAACGAAAGAGGAGTTTGAAAATGCAACATAGAAGTGTGAGCAATGAGATAATGTTCCCCCTAAGAGGGAGCATGGGGAGTGTAAGACTCGGACTCACTAAAGGTGACATACTTTTGGCCAGTCTTGGGGTCAAAACACTTGTACCCCTTGAGTTGGAGAATAGCCCAAAAACATACCTTTAATGACATGAGGATCAAGTTCGGTAGATCCTAGTCAAAGACAATGAATGAAACATCAGCAACCAAAGACATTAGGAGGTAGAGGGAACAAAGGTCGGCCAGGGTATAGAAATAAAATGGGAGCCCCGAGTCTCATCACTCTGGATGGCATTCGATTGATAGCATAGGCAGCATTAAGGACTGCCTCACCTCAACACATTTTGGGAAGATTGTGTTGGAAGAGAAGAGTCCTCGTCGTCTTCATTAAGTGTATGTTTTTTCTTTCAGCCATCCCATTCTATTGAGGGGTGTAGGCACAAGAAGATTCATGAAGAATTCCTTCCTATTCAAATGAAAATTCAAGATTTCTTGCAAGAAACTCTTTCGCATTGACAGATCAAAACACTTGTATCCTTTTTTCGAACTGATTTTCTATCATCTTACAAAAGACTTGTATCACCCTTCGGACGACTTCTCTTAATTTTAGCAAGTAATCCATGTGTAATGAATATAGTCATCAATGAAGCGCACGAAATAGCGAAAATCATTTAGAGAAAGAACAGGAGAGGGTCCCCAACCATCAGAGTGAACAAGCTTAAAGGAGACAAACCTTTTATTCATTGAAATTGGAAATTGGGTACGACATTGTTTTGCATATTGACAAACAGACGACTAACTCTAAAGTCACTTGATCAAACAATGTAGGAAATAAGACTCTCAAGGACCTAAAAGAAAGATGACTAAGACGGGAGTGCCACAGTTGAATCTCCTTTATTTGATGGTTCACATGTCTACCAATCATAGTTGTCAAGGCGACCAAGGCGAGTTTGGGGTCCTCGAGTGCCTAAGCGCTTAGGCGCCTGCCTAAGCGGCGCTTAGGCGTCAATTATATATATATATTAATCATGATTATTACAAATATGGGAAACAACACTAGTATGAACATAGAAATAAAAATTAATAGAAATGACATTGCAATAAAATATCAAAATTTATTTTGAGATAAAATTAAAAATAAAAATTAAACTTTTAAAATAAATAAACTAATAACTTGATGTTTGCCAATTTTTTCTAAAAATATGCAAATCATACTCGAAACAACATACATATAATATAAAGCAGATACGAAAAGAAAAAGACATCTCCCATTATCACATACAATCAATAATAAAGTAAACAAACACATAACTAGGGAAGTACCATAGATGACCACTGTAAAAAAAAATAAGACATACAAAATTAAAATTAAAATTTGAAATACTTTATTAACAAATTAACCCCATTATTAATTGAAAAGGGGGGAAGGCAAGATAGAGAGAGAGAGGGACTGAGAGAGATAGTTGCGAACTGTGTGTGTGTCAGAGAGAGAGAGAGAGGAGGAAGGGTGGGGGAAAGAGAGAGAAGAGGGTAAGGGGAGAGAAGAGATAGACAGACAGAGAGAGGGGGCAGGAGAGAGAGAGAGGGTGGGTCTAACTATGAGTGTGAGAGAGAAATAAAGAGAGAGTGTGGAGCTCGAACTCGCCATCGTGCGCTCTCGCACGCGGATCGACCTGCGCGGTCATATCGCGGAGGTCAAGGGGGCAGCGTCCCTTGCGAGGGTTTCCGGAGGGCAGAGCCCCCGGAAGAAAATTTCTATTTATAACAGGGGAGAAGAGGGAGACGAAGCTAGCAGGGGGCCGCCTAGGCGCCGCTTTGGGCGCCTAGGCCGCCCAAGCGGCGCCTTTTTCAAGCCCAACAAGGCG
The DNA here is from genome assembly GCA_022559845.1 of Amorphophallus konjac. NCBI lineage: Eukaryota > Viridiplantae > Streptophyta > Magnoliopsida > Alismatales > Araceae > Amorphophallus > Amorphophallus konjac. The sequence continues at coordinate 345,610,216 of CM040124.1, forward strand.
TGGGGGCGCCTAGGCTTCGCAAAACCGCCTTGCTGCCTAGGCGCCGCTTAAGCGGCGTCTAGGCGGGTGCCTTGACAACTATGCTACCAATATTGGAGCTAAGAGTTGCACCTTTTCCTAGCACAAAATAGTAGAGACATCCTACTCCACGTCCAGTCTCAATCTTCAGCCTTGTCTTCAAGTTCTGGAAGACACACTAGTCAGGGAAAAAGGTCACTAAATAGTTCAAGCATTTGGTAATGCTGCTTATAGATAAAAGATTCATAGACAGTGCGGAAACATGTAAGGCAGAGGACAAGATAAGGTGACTATCCAGTTTAATATCCCCACGGCCTGCGACAGTGGCTTTTGAACCATCTGCACCAATCACTTTCTCTTAGCCAGATGCAAGTGAGCAAGAAAAAAAATAGTGTAGAAATGCCAGTCACGTGATCTGTTGCACCTGAGTCTATGACCGAAGGAGAATGAACCTGAGGAGCAGAGGTTGTGTTTAGTGCGACACCACCAGTACCTGACAGTCAACAAGTAGATGAGGGTATGGAAAGACTGGTTCTGAGATGTAACAAGAGCTTCTAGAGTTGAGCAATGTCCTATGAGGACATCCCAGAAGAGTAGAACCTGAGGAACTCATGGATCCATGATCAGGGGAAGGAGCTGATTGACCCCCTACAGGGTGAGATGCAAGTGCATTGCCCTTTGGCTGCTGTCCCTTCTTCACATTCCTGAACTTCATGGGTTTTTTCTCAGGATGCACGTCCCAACAATCATCAACAGAGTGATTCTCACGACCACAGTGACTATAGACATTGCCTGTCTTTGTTTTGTCTGTATACTGAATTGATGTTCCTCTTTCACCTTTCTGTCCACTATCTACTAGGGCTAAGAACTCTTCAACACTTGTTCCATTTGATGATGTGGTAGAGTCATTCATTGCTCTCCTGTGGCTGTTGTCAAGACCATGAAGTACACATGTTTTAATGAGGGAAATGGGTCCATGCTCAAAATCTGTCCCCTTAGAGTTTCAAATTCTGGGTGAAGACCTTTGAACACTCGAGTTCTTTGAACATACCTACAATGCTTCTTCTGGTCTTCTACACAAGACCAGTTAGCAATGGCATAGCAGTATAGTTCTTCCAATTTGCTTCTGAGAGTGCCAAAGTAAGCAGTGACAGATGGACTTCCCATTTCAGATCATGTACTTCATTTGTCAATTGATACACTCGAACAACATCTTGTTTCTGGCCGAACTTTTCTGCTAGAAGTGTCCACATCTTGCTTGTAGTCTTGCGTCAAAGAATGATTGGCTGAATTTCAGGACCTATTGAATTCAGTATCCAGGACATAACCATGCTATTTTCAAGGTGCCAATTGTTGTATCTTGGATCTTCCAGAGTTGGCTTCTTTATTTTTCCACTGATATACCCACTTTTGCTATGGCCAACGATGTAAATTTCTGCAACCACTAACCATACCATATAATTGTTTTCATTTAACTTCATAGGTGTAATCTGAAGAGACATGTTCTCACTGGCCATAGGAACAATAGAGGTATCTTCAGCTCTAGGAACTTGGAGTTGGCTTCAGACTGTGAAGTCTAACATTGATGTCCAACTTCTCTGAATACACACGTACCGATGCAGAATAGAGTGATCCCTATCCTCTTTGCCCCCTTTTTTGTTTGTTTTCTCACACTCCAAGAAGAACAGCAGATTTCAGCATGTTACAGCAAAAAAAGTTGTACACAGTGGCCTTTTTTTTTATTACACTCACACTAAACAGCAGTACCCGCAGCCACACTGGACAGTAGTACCCTCCTGTACCCTGCTGCCTCCATTTTGTTTGCACACGCACTGGACAGCAGCACCCTGTGGCCTCCTTTTGTCTACATACCCACTGGATAGCAGTGCCCTACGGCCTGTTGCATCAGAGAAAGGGAGACTCCCCTTTGCACTTGCCTCAAAAAAGAATAACATCCTGCAGTCTGTTACAGCAGAGAACAAGGTTGACTGCTCGAAGAGAGGGTGCGGACCAGCCACAGCATAAGCACAAACCGAGGGCAAAGGAGGAAACATGGGATTGTGAACTCCAAGATCTGGGACACTCTGAAAACACACAGCTGCTCCACATGAACAGAATAACCAGCCTATTTGGCACTGCACCGCAGGGAGGAGAGACGGCCAGAGCAGCATCCGCATGCATGGGAGGGACATTGCACTCCCAGACAACCCCTGAACCAATTACTTACTCTGATACAATGTTGATTTTATTTGTTACATGTTTCTGGAAAAGAGAACGCAGTAGAGAAAGAAGAGAAGAAGGGAAAAAGAAGATGGCAATGATGGAGGAGTGGTGGCTATTCCCAGGCTGCGCCCTCCTCATCTCTCTTATTAGGTTAAACTAATCATAACAATGACTAGAAAATCCGTGTTACAATAACCTAAACCAGGGGTATCTGGAACCATTTACTCAAGTTAAGCGGATCCACCTTAGTGAGTCCGGTAATGAACCTGTGACCCAAATGCCTTAAACAGACCCAGTTCAAGCCCAGAGCGGCCTGAACCCAATGTATCTTCTACAGTGCTTATGCTTACAGGATATCTGTACTTTGCCAAGAACTGAGGGTATTTACTGTTCAATGCATTTTGAGACTTTTGGAGCCTTCTTCTAGGCATTCTTATCACATTTATCTTTTCTGACCTTCTAAGAACTTTCACATTAGAAAGTTGAGGGACACAAATGCATTGTACGAGTATGATTACATGCACAATTTTTTATTCTAACCTATCTGATATTGTCGGTATACATTGCCTGTCCAGATTTGCTTCCAAGTTTGTGTTGTCTTGCTGATTTTTGATTTTTTCCCTCTCTTTGCATATGCTGAAGATGGAATGTTGCTACTAGAGGTTAACAGAATGCTTAGGGCTGGAGGGTACTTTGCCTGGGCAGCACAGCCTGTTTACAAGCATGAAGAGAGCCAACAAGAGGCATGGAAAGGTAGTCTCTGAAAAGATTTTTCAAGTTTTCTATGTCATGTTACAACCCAATAAAGGGCGGAAACACAGTCACTGCTTTGTTTCATGTTCTTACTCTATACTGATACTGATTTAGATTTACCATCATCATCAAGATTAACACTAAAAAAACACAACAAAAATTTCTGGCCAGCTGTTGATTGGGAGAGTCGCCCTTCTGAAGTGCCGAAATCCTAGCTAAATGCTAGCTAGCCAGTAAGGCCTCTAGCAGAAATTAATTAGGATAATATTTGATGAACACTAAGATTGAAGTGTAAGTGAATTAAGCTAAAGATGGCATCAGATGGTTATGGTAGTGGTTTCAAAGTTTTAATTTGAGAGGTGCACATGAATGAAATTGTTTGGGAGATAAAGCATGTCCAATTCTCTTAGAGCTTTCATATAATTTTAAAGGGCATTCATGTTAGGACCACTAGTTCAAATTTTGCTCTTATTTGTTTCTACTTAAAGTGGTACATGTTAGGATCATTTTAAAATCTACATATTATTCTGACCATCTTTATCCAAGGATGTAGACAGATCGATGGAAGAATAACATGCTCCTTGACTGTTCTTGCTTCTTATTGGCATTCATTTGGTCCATATTGCTGCCATCCAAGCATTTCACACCCATCTCTCTCTCTCTCTCTCTCTCTCTCTCGCATCAATCCTCAAGGTTCAAATGGCCAGATGAGCCACATTAGGATCAGATGAGGATGGTCGGAGTTTACAGGAGACCAATCCTAGCCCATACAAGCATGCTTGTCAATTGATGACAAAGTGTAAAAACTCGGAGATAGGGATTGGATCGCCCGTCCCAGATCCAATCAGATCGATGCAATCCCGATTCGCAACCGATCCAACAGTTTCCCAATTTTGTGAAATGAGAAGGTTAGAATGCTCTTTTATCAAAATGGAGGGGCTTGTATACAAATGCCATCGCTTCTTTTTGGGGTTTTCCTTCTTCCAAGGCGGCAGCTTCTTCTTAGGGTGGCTCCTCCCTTCTTCCGGAGCGGCAGCAGCTTCAGTGGCAGCAGCGGGCACCTCTGTTCGCGACGGCTGTGGCTTCAGCAGAGCGGGAGCAGCAGTGGCAAGTCGGTGAGCGCCCAATCACCTTTCATTTTTCTTTCTCAATCCTTCTTCTGCTACTGCCGCTACTGCTTCTTTCTTCTTCTTCTGCCGCTGTTGGTGCTCCTCCCTCTATTTTTTTCTTTTTAAACCCTGGGATCACAGTCCAGATCGGCCCTTCCGAGGTTTTTTTTTTAATTTAAGAGTGGGGATCGTGCCGGATCTTCTGATCCGAGGCCGATTCCAGCCGATCCGACCCTTGAATCGGGAACGGTGGTATAGGGTAAGCTTGGCAATTATCCGTTTAAAATTTGAACTGAATTCGAATTCGTATTTGTTTGATCGGATAATTATCCAAAAAGTATCCGACGGATAATTTAATCGGATATTGGATAATCTGATTATTAATCGAATACGAATTCAGATATTGAGATATCCGTGTTAGACCAACTGAATATGAACCCTTAGATGAATATCTAAGGATCCACATATTCTATATATAATTAATTCAAATCTTAATATTTTGTTTGGTTGCTATTTTTTACGTCTTTTTTGTCTCAAAGTATAATTTAGAAATAAGCACTCCACTTACACCCATTTGGTAAGCTCTCTCCTATTTTTTAGGATGAAGTTCAATCTTTTGATAACCTCTCCTAAAATAAAAACAACTTCCGCCCTTTCTTTTTTTGAGAAAATAACTCACGACACTCTCGCACGGCTCACACGACTCACCTTCAAGTAGACCTGACAATTATTCGTTTAAAATTCGAACCGAATTCGAATTTGTATTGATCGGATAATTATCCGAATAAAGTATCCAACGGATAATTTAATCGGATATCGGATAATTCAATTATTAGTTGGATACAAATTTGGATATCACACTATCTGCTCCGTATCCGATCTGTTTATAGGTCTAGTATAGGGACCGGATCGGATCGAGCCAAATCTGATCGGATCAGCCTATCCAATCCGATCCGATCTGATTATGCATTCCTTGGTTGATGAATAGTTTTCTTGTTCTGTGTTAGTCCAGTTTCATATCTTCAGTTCCATGTCATTACAGATTATATTTTTTGTCCCTGCTGTCTCCAAGTTGTTCTCATTCATCTTCTTTATTGCTACAACTCCCTTATGTACAATACATTTGTTCTTTCAGCCATGCCCTTTAAGCTGTAGTAGTATTAATCAATTGCAAGGTAATCACCACACTCAATCTCATCCAATAATTTTTTCAGTGGCAGAGCCAAAATATTTTATTTGGGGAGGCCAAGCAAAAGAAGATTTTCTTTGGGGGTGAAGTTAAAGCATTTACATAGATGAAGCTTTTCTTGATAACATAAAATGAAAAATGTGTAGATTTTTGCCCCAAAAGAAGTTTTTGGAGTCGGGTAGGGGGGAGGTGAGCCACTGTGACATCCTCCCTTGGACCACCCTCAAATGCATGGAATGACATGGATTTGTAGTTAAGGCATTAAAATCAGCAGCTCTTTTATCCAATGCTTCTTAGAGATGGAAAACTATGTTAGAATCTCATTTAAGTTTTTCATGTGTGATTCAATGGATTATTGTTGATAAAGTTATCTTACTCATACCCTTAATTTTCTCAAAAGGGATTACTTTTAATATTCTCTACCAACTTTTCTCCTTCAAAATCTGTAATTTTTTCCAAAATCCACTGCAAGGTGGATTGTGGAGAGAATTGTCCTTTCTTCCTTTTGTGTCTACCCATCGATTATCTCCCAAAATCTTCCCACACATAAGCCAAGGCACTCACCTTTCATTTAGAAACATTTCAATGATTGGCATGTCTTCCATAATTATTTTTAAATGATACCTTAGTCTCATGTTTGCTTCATCTATTTGGTGCCTTGTTTTTTTTAAGTGATCTTTTTGGTGTCTTGTTGACGGTAGAATTTCTCAAAGACACCTTGTCTTCTTGCTTTTAATCAGTATCGAATTGTACTGGAAGTCCTCCAAGTCCTCTGAATTATACTTTATTAAATCCGTAAATCTATACATTTCTTTCCTAAAATCTTTTAGTACTCTAAGTTGCACAATGTAATTGCCTTCATCATGTGACATGGCCTGCAATTTAATGGCATTGCCATATTCCATTCTTCACTTATTCTTCAAATTTCCTATACAGAAGCTTGCTTGAGGTGTTTAATTTTGTTAGAGGTCCGAACTCTAACCCAAACCTAAATGTCGAGGGAATCCTCCACATATATTGAGGAAAGAGTCCCATGGATTTTCAATATGAGACTAAACCATAACATGCCCCCTCAGGCCGAACCAATCGATTTGGGGCGCACGGGTAGGGCCAAGTGTCCACATATGGGTAAGATCCAATGGGTAAACTAAGACTCTGATACCATGTGAAACAAGGAGAGAAATTGAGAGAAGAGGGAATGGTTCAAAGAGAGAGAAGGGCCGAGAAAGAGAGAAGTAGGGATAGGCCTGTTCAGAACAATAGGCTGATCCCCCTCTCATCATTTATATATAACTTAAGGAAAAGTAATTACAGAAATACCCCTCATTGAGATATTGAGAAAAATACTATGTAGCCCCTAAGAGTCTAGAAATTTGGTAAATACCCAAAATGTCCCTTCTAACCACTTCTCCACACTTCCCCTCAAGTTGAGCATAGGTATCATACATGCCCTGCACAAGGCAGAAGTAAACTGAGCCTCAATCAGAGCTTTAGTGATTTGTAGCTTGGCCTTGTGACTTTACATCCGACAGGCACAACTCTAGAGTCTAGCTTCTCTCTAATAAAGTGTCAATCAATTTCAATATGCTTTGTCCAATCATGTTGCATTGGATTATTAGTGATGTTGATTGTTGCTTTATTATCACAGTAGAGCTTAATTGGAAGTTCTACATGAACTCCTAGATCACTCAGAATTTTTAACCACAACAACTCAGTAAGGCAATGTGCCATAGACCTGTATTATGCTTCAACACTAGACTTGGCATACAAAGTTTGTTTCTTACTTCTCCAAGCGACTAGATTTCTACCAAGCAGAGTGCAGCACCCAATTGTTGACCTCATGTCATCTTTAGAACCAGCAGTCTGCATCAGAATACTCTTCAATTTCCAGATGATTGGTCTTCTTAAAGAGAATGTCTTTTCCTAGGCAACATTTCAAGTATCTCATAATGTGCTCCATAGCTTTCATATGAGATGTTCGAGGAGCATGCATATACTGACTAACCACACCTACAGTATATGATAAATCAGGCTAGGTTAAGGAAAGATGTAAAAGCTTGCCAACCAATCGTTGATATAAACTACTATCCTCTGAAGAGAGTCTCTCACCACCTTGTTCAGTGAAAACATGATTGAGTTCAATTGGAGTAACTGTAAGTTTACACCCAAATTTGTCTTTTTTAATCAGCAGATCTAAAACAAATTTTCTCAGGCATATGTAGGTACCTTTCTGTGACTTGGCCACCTCTATACCCAAGAAATATTGTAAGTCTTTCAAATCTTTAACCTCAAATTCAACAACTAGTCCTTTGACTTCACCTTTCTTCGGGTAGGCCGTAGTGTGTTGGAGAAGATTTCAATGTAGTGGCGGCCCGATGGGAGAGGTCGGGGGATAGTGTTCACATAGGGGACATGGAGGACTTTTCTGATTTCATTGAGGCGGCGGCTCTGGTGGATTTTGGCATGACATATGGTCATCTTACCTTGTCTAACATGCGAGCTGATGCTTCGTGTTCAAGGTTGGACAGATTTCTGATTTCTGTTGATTGGGAGGATCATTATCCACATGTTCAGGTGCTTCCTTTGGCTAGATTTGTGTCGGATCACAAGCCAATCCTCTTGAAGAACAGTTGTCGATAGGACAAGAGGTTCACTTTCAGGCTGGAGAAGTTCATAGATACTGTCAGTGGTGCTTGGTCTGCACAGGATATTGGCACGTCTGCTATGGCTACTCGTCTCCAAATTAAGGCATATTGCTCATGTTCTCAAGCTTGAGCAGCAAGACCATCAGACTGCACACCCTGTATGGTAGAAGGAAAGGGTAAGGACAAAGGAACCAAAGCTGGATTAACGGTGTCAATATCAACATCACCCAAAGCCCCCCCTGAGGATAAGACTGGGGAGAATAGTAGGACTCAAACTCAAAGAAGGTGATGTCCTTACGAACAACAATACGACTAGTAGAAGGGTCATAATAGCAATAACCCTTTTGAGTACTAGAGTAACCAAGGCACCTTGAACAACACGTGGATCAAGTGTGGAACCACTAGGTCATAATAGCAATAACCCTTTTGAGTACTAGAGTAACCAAGGCACCTTGAACAACACGTGGATCAAGTGTGGAACCACTAGGCCCATGGGAATGAATGAAGCACAGACAACCAAAGACACGAAGCAATAAGGAGAATAGAGGTCTGTCGGGATAAAGAATGGAGATAAGACGACGAGTGTGCAAGGTCCTAGATGGCACCCTATTGATGAGATAAAGATAATTAGCAGCCAAAACAGCATCGGCACAAAACATTTTGGGGAGGTAACGTTGAAACAAAAGTGTCCTAGCTGTCTCAAGGAGATGACGATTTCTACATACAGTAACACCATTTTGTTGAGAAGAATAAGCACAGGAGGAATCATGCATGATGCCCTCATCTTCAATAAAAACATTAATGTTGCGAGCAAAGTATTTCTTGGCATTATCCGAACGATAACCTTAACAAATTTACCAAATTGAGTTCTGACCATGCTATAGAACAATTGAACAACACGGGGAACTTCATCTCGAGATTTTAATAGATAAAGTCAAGTACAATGTGAATAGTCATCAATAAAGGTTATTAAATAGTGATAGTCATTTAAGGATGAGATAGGAGAAGAACCCCACACATCATAATGTACAATATCAAATGATGTGTTTTTATTAGAAGAAGGAAATTGAGTTCTACAATGTTTTGCCAATTTGCAAACTTGACACTATGGGGACTAAACATCTAAAGACTGAAATAAAGAAGGAAACAAGACCCTCGGAGAAGAAAAGGAAAGGTGTCCTAAATGAGAATGCCACAACTAGATCTCATGCAATCTTCTGTCTAAGCTGGGAGGCGCAGATGACTGAAGTGCACTCTTCTCTCGTGGTTGAAAAATGTAGAGACCATCTAGTTCATGGTCAATCCCAATTGTTTGCCTTGTCCGCAGATCCTGGAAAATATAGTGCTTAGAAAAGAAGGTTACTAAGCAATGCAATTGTTTAGTAAGGTTGCTGATAGAAAACAAATTAATATAAAGGGATGGAACATGAAAGGCGGAGGACAAGGTTAATTGATCAAAAAGGCAAATGGATCTTTTGCCAGCTAGGTGGCATGGGTGCCATTGGCGATAGTAAACCTTATTCTGGCTAGAGAGCAGTGCATAAGAGGTAAAGGATGTATGTATACCAGTCGCGTGATTTATGGCACCCGAATCAATAACCCAGGCATGATCAGAGCCTAGTGGAGGCACTCAAGGTAGCACCATGCATACTTGAGGAGGATGAAGTGGAGGTCTGAAACTATGAAAGAATCTGTTGGAGCGTGGCAATATCAGTGGAAGTATGTGCAGAAGAACTAGAAGCATTGGGAGTAGGAGATCCCTCCTCATAAAGTATAGGTGGTGGCACAACACATTGTCCTTTGTTTTTCCTTCTTGGTTTTGAACTTGTATGGTTTCTTATCATGAAACTTCTCCCAATTGAAATCTCTCTCCTGATTGGTACGGCCACAATGGTCATGCTTCTTTTCACCTCACTGTTTGCCACTCCCAAACCGAGGCTTGTTGATAGTAGTGGCAAGTGTAGAATGTTCAGTAGCATCAGGGGTAGGTAGAGTGAGTTCTTTGTTGCCCATAACCTGACAACGCTATGTTTCTTCTAGTGACGGAGTAGGGTCCATGTTAAGAATCTGTCGTCAGATGACATCATATTCTTTATTCAAACCACCTAAGAACTTAACAAGTTTATCATCTTCCTGGAGTGAAAGGTAGGTCTACTGATAAGATAATGATGCCCACTTTGCAGTACAGTAGACATCCAATTCATTCCAGAGAAAAGTAAGGGCACAGAAGTACTGTGTAACAGAGTGTGAGCCTTGCTTCAACTCGTGAACATTATGAGTAAGCTGATAAGGACAAATTTTATTTCCGTCAGGGTCTTCCATATGCCTGTAGCAATTGGCTTGTGTAGAATAGTTGGTCAGATTCCAGGACTGATAGAGTTCAATTGCCATGACATTACTGTTGTCTCACCTCCAAGTAGGAAAAAGTGGATGGAGAGGGTCTGGCCTTCTAATCGCCAGTGACAAAGCCCAGTTTGTCATATCCGGCTATGTATAGTTCAACAGCAACAGCTCATGATGGATAGTAGTGCTCCGTCAATTTCTCTGAGGTGATCTGCAGTGTAGTTTGTCCAGTCGTGAGCATTTGCACAGGGTGAACCATGGGAGAGGACATGTCTGAGGCTGTAGATTGATTGTCCACCATGATGGTGGGTAGCAAATAACTGTCCCAACATAGAGGTAATTGTCACTCTCAGAGACGACAGACGAGAGCATTGCAACGAGAAGATGGAGGCTGCAGTTCCAAAAAGAAATCTCCAAGAATCTTGCAAACTCCCCGTGAAGACAGAAGGGCAGTCCAAGAAGCCCAGACCATCCAATCTCCCCCTGTTGAGAGAGAGAAAGAGGAAGCCCTAGCAGGGTAGACCTGCATGGAAAGGAAGAAAAGAGGGGGTGCTGCCCTTCACCAGCCCAGAGAAACCCTAGTATGAGTGCAGCCTGAAGAGAGCTCTGGTCTGCTGCTTTGGACAGCAGCGAACAGGAAGAGAGGGCCACAAGCCTGAACTGCCGGTGAAGAGAGAGCCGGTGAAGAGAGGGCCACGAGTCTGAACTGCTAGGGAGGAAGGGCTGGGACCCCTTGATCAACAAAAGAACAGCTGCGGCCTAGTCTGAGAGGGTCGCAGGCCTGAGATAGGGTTTCCAAAGATTCCCGCTTTGATACTAAGGCTCTGATACCATGTTAGAGGCCCGAACTCTTAACCCAAAACCTAGCATTGAGTTTAGTGAATCGCCCACATATATAAAGGAAAGAGTCCCATGGATTCCTAATATGGGATTAAACCACAACAAATTTGACTGAGAACTAGTAGTTATTACATTACTTTTTCTTACTTTAGAGAAATGCTGTCTCTGTGGGTTGTGGAATTTCTGTAAGAGATGAAACTTCTGAAATTTGTCAAATGTGAAAATCGTTCATCATCTACTCTGATCACAGATCTTTGCATGTTGGATTCTACTTTACAACTTGTTTATTCCTTCATTTGGTGGTAATTTTGGTCACGTCATTTCAAGATGGCATTTTTCTTGTTCTGTTGCATATCACCCACGTTGCTGATTTTAGTTATTGGCTTGTAGAAATGGAGGACCTTACCGCCCGTTTGTGTTGGAAGCTTGTGAAGAAGGAGGGTTACATTGCTCTTTGGCAGAAGCCTTCAGACAACAGTTGCTATCTCACTCGTGATGCTGGAGTTCAACCGCCACTATGTGATGCTGATGATGATGCAGACAGAGTTTGGTATAACCAGATACCTTAAGTGTTCCTGTGACACCAAGAACAGAAAGCATTCAAAGTCGTTATACACTATACCAACATGTCAACTGATTCTTCACCAAAAAAATAAAAAATCATGTTATTATGTTTTCCTCCAAGCACAGATTTTTTTATTGATTCTGCCATTTTGTTTTTTCTTGTATTTTTTTTCTGGAAACTGATGATTTTTAGAAAGATATATGAAGATCTTTGTTAAACTACAACTTTGAAAGAAAGGTCATTGGTCTTAACTGAATGGAAGAATGAAAATATAATAAGAAAGTCTTTCATCCGATTGGTCATGAAGTGATAGTTAATTGTCAATTTGTTGTGATTTCCATATGGTTCAATTTTAGTGAGTTCTCCTGGTAATTGTATAACAAGATGATAGTCCTTTACATCTTCTGCAGGTATGTCAATCTGAAACCATGCATCAGCCGTCTTCCAGATAACGGATATGGAGCAAACATAACAGTATGGCCTGCTCGCCTGCATGATCCACCTGATAGGCTTCAGGGTGTAGAAATGGATGCATATATGGCAAAAGAAGAGCTCTTTAAGGCAGAATCAAGATATTGGAATGAAGTTGTTCAAAGCTTTGTTCGTGCCTTCCACTGGAAGAAGCTGCAATTAAGAAATGTCATGGACATGCGGGCTGGATTTGGAGGGTACATATTTGTTCCTTTTTTATTCTTTTAACATTCTTACATGGATGCTTGTCAATAAATGCATTTTGTGTGTGCTAGGTGGGACCTAAGTTAGGACTTCATTCTTTGTTGAAATCTGTGTAGCTCAAGAGAAAAAAGGGATTTCAAGTCCCTTTATTTTGGGGAAAGCGGATATCACTATGATTCTATAAAATCAAAATTGGATAATACAAAGTCCAAAGGCCCTGCTTGCCCCTTAGCTGTCCTCCCGTTCCCTGCACCCAGCCCAAACTTACAGCAATCCTTTGTCTCTGTTCACCCCTATAACAGCAGCCTGAAAGTCCTCCAAAAAACTTACATCTAGAACCAACATGTTTTGCTTCCCACACAGACCCTTGCCCATCCCATCCCTAACAAAGAAACACAAAAATTCAGAATTCATTTCCAAGCATCCAATCAGCTCATTCAAAGCCCTTGGATATCCACCTGCTTTTGCCATCATCTTATGGTGAGCCATGAACTCCTTTACTTCCTGTGACTGGTTTGTTTGACATTCTTTGTCTTGGTTCAGATGTGGATATAATAATATTAAATGCAATTAACAAACTGTACAAAAAGCCATGTTGCAAATTATGTTTATGTGCTGTGAAATAGAAAGCTGCTATAGATGTTAATGGCTAATGAAGTCAGAAGATTGGGAGGCTTTCCGGTAGACCTGTGTTTGGTCTCAGTGTCTCAGGAGGGGATCTGTGCAGCAGCCTCTGTGCTCCCAGTCAGACCCATGCTGCAGGAAGATGGGGAGCCAGGGGAGCCTTGTTTGCTTTTGTGAGAGAATGCCCTTTTCGAGAGGTTAGACCTCGCAATTAAGGAAGCAACCAAGTGGAGAAAAGAACCTGTCAAGCAAATCTTCGCTGAGGTCTAGAGGATTATGCGGGAGCAGGTGAGAGATGTGGCCAACTTGATTGGGCTGTCCTTTGAAGGAGTCGATAAGGATATTAAATCTGCGCTCAGCTCAATCCACAGAAGATGGGATGCGAAGCTGGCAAGGGAAGCCAAGGCAGCGAAATTGCTGCTCGAAGAGAGGCGCAGAGTGTAGGAAAGGGGTAGGATGAGTAAATAGGGGCAGTTGAGGCATGTCTGTAGAATCGAGGGGTGTGCGGTCTGTTCTTTTGTACTTGGCCGTTTTCTGGGCCCTTGGGGGAGGGGGGCATGGAGAGGGTTTGTGGGGGGTTTGGAGAGGGTAGAGTAGGGTAGTTATCAGTTTTTGGGTGGTTGGTGGTTTTGTTTTGTTTGTGTTGTGGGTGGGTTGCTTGGTCGAAAGGGGTTTTGTTTCTCTGTTTGGTTTTGCTCCCGAGGTAGAGAGTTGTTTGTCGCCTTTTGTACGTGGAAGTTTTGTGGTCTTCTTCCTTTGTCTTTTATTATAACTGTGGTATTATCCACTTTCAAAAACAAAAGGTCTTCTAAGCGGACCTGGGGAGACTAATAAGGAAGTAGCCTTTTCCCATAAAAGTTGATGTTTATACAATTTTAAGCCTTAGGATATAGCTATCTATTAAATCTGAGCTCTGATATGTTTTGAATGAAACAGTCCTTTTTTTCCCCTTAAAGATTAAAAGTTCTCATGTTTTATGTGTGCAATTTACTTGGTGCATTCTGGTTTAAGACATCATCCTTCTTGAGTGTCAGGTGCCTGTCCCTGACTTGGCTTATGGTCATTGATTCATCGAAGAGATCATGTCACTTAGAACAGTAGCCTTTTTCCCCCTAAGCTTGATTATTACAGAAACTGTTCAAAAAATAGAATTTGTCAAAAGGGTCTTGATTTGTTTTGTTAGAAGCAAGTCTGAACCTTGATGTTGTGCATGAAACTTGATAACCTAGTCTTTCCTTTGGAGCAAATTAAATTTCATCTGCCTTACTGAATGTGCTGTGGTTATTTGCCTTATATTATGTTAGTTGCTTACTCTGTCCTCATAGGTTTATCGTGTCTATGATAGGTTTGCGGCAGCATTGATTGACCTGCAAATTGATGCTTGGGTGATGAACGTTGTTCCCACTAGTGGACCCAATACATTGCCTGTGATTTATGACCGGGGACTTATAGGAGTTGCTCATGATTGGTATGGCATGGTTGTATTACTTCTTCTACAATTTCCTTTCTCTTCTTTAGTAAAACTTTTGCTCTTTTCAAGCTTGTAGCTACTTGGTCATATGTTAACTTTCTGCTGTTCCCCTATCAGGAGGATCATTTTTCATGAATTGACAGATTTTCTGTTTCCTGGACATGTTAATTACATGTCCAGTTCTGCTTTCGCATCTAAGCATTGAGCATCCAAGGATGTTAAAACCATCTTATTATATTTGGATTTCATTTTATCTGCTAAAATGCAGTTGATGGATATTAGCGTGCCAGCTTTATTTTTACATTCTGCGTTGAACAGTCTGAGACTGCTCTTTATTTTTACATTCTGCGTTGAACAGTCTGAGACTGCTCTTGCATATGGAAAATTGCTGACTCAGTGGATTTATTTCAGTTCCTTGTTGCAATCATAAACTTTTCAGTTAGTGCAAATTCCAGAAATATTCTTGCTAGAATCAAGAGAACTATCAGTGTGTGTGGTCTTGAAACTCTTGCTCTGATACATCTGAAATATTCTTCTACAGGTGTGAGCCATTTGATACATACCCAAGGACTTATGACCTTCTGCATGCATCTGGTCTCTTTTCACAGGAACAGAAGAGGTAATGTCCAGAACTCACTTTTGCGACCAGTAAGCCTTCTATACAATGTGCAAAAATAGTGGAGTAATCAATGTGAAAGGTTCCTGTCATCTGTCCATGGCTGCGTGTTTCTGCGGTTTCTCAATAATTGGATTATACCACCACCTACACGTAATTACATTTATGGGTTGTCCATCCGCACAGTTGTTCATAGCAGGTGCTACAGGACAATTTTGAATTAACTTGCAACCACTCCTCCCTTGTCCAAGGATTGTGGGCCAAGGATTCATTCGGTTCATGTAGTCAACATCAGCTCATAGTAGAATAAAAACTTCACGAAAACATGTTTGCATAAACATGAATCTTTCATCAACTAAAATTGTGCAATCCATCCGAGTAGGCTGGGATCTTAGAGATCCCAAAATATTTGAACAAAACAATGATGACTGTTAGACATCACTCCATGCTTTTTGCCCATCTTTCCCTGGGGAAAGTTGGCCAGTTACAAGGTTACCTTCAACTAAGGCCTGATCTTCTGGTACAGTGTTATTTGGCTAATTTTCTCTAGCCATAAGAACGCAGTCTCCATTGTATATGAACCTACAGATAGCTCATCTTTTATGCCTCTACAAGTTTGCAAATAGCTCTACTTTTTCCCTTATCTAACCAACGTTAAAATTACCTTTAAATTTTTATTTTCTGCCTACATTAGGAATGGTGTATTTTTCTGCCAAATGTATGCATGATACTTACCATACTTGTTAGTAGTATATGTGCATTCTGTTATTGGTTATCTCTGTCCCTTTGTTTTGTGAATTTTCTCATATTTTCTCCAAATACCCCCTATTGCTTGAAAACCTTTTGCTCACGTCAGATTCTTAAACTTGAATACGGATTTATTAATAAGCTGATATTATATTATTAAGACAATGTGCAGCTTTCCATTTTCTAGGAGCATACTGATTTTACAACTGGAACCAACTGGGATAAAACATTGAACTTGTCTTTTTAAAGTGGGAGTGATCATATCTCCATCCGCAAGACGTACATTCTGATGTCTTAAACGAGATACCTTGGTTTTCATTTCAGGTGCAATATTACTGGAATCGTGCTTGAGATGGACAGGATCCTGAGGCCGGGGGGGCGCGTCTACGTCCGTGACTCCGTCACCGTAATTTATGAGGTTAAGGAAATCGCCGAGGCCGTGGGATGGAAAGCTGACCTGGGGGAGACAGAGGAGGGTCCCTACGCAAGCAGGAGGCTGATGAGGTGTGACAAACCGTCACGCCGTTGAGACCGTCAGATAGGAAAACGCCACATGGATGAGATTTATCGAAGATCGGAACATCATCAAACAATTCAAAGCGCTCAGGCAGGTTGTCCCACATGCAGCGTTATAACGTCTCCGTTCACCTCCCTCTCCCTTCCCATAATCCCAGACGGGCCAGACCATATAATATATATATATATATATATTTGTTTATTTTCTAGCGTCGTGATAGCAATTCATTGTTCATGCATTCTGTGCCCATTTGTTCCCTGTAATCTTTAACAGATCTCACAAATGTAAAGTTGTCGTGTACCCTTTTTTAAACAAGGGGATGCTGTAGTCTGCATGCGTTCAGAATTAGAATTATGCATGCAGTCAAAATTTAGTACTGGTGTCAACAAGTAAAGTTCATTTAGGGTCAGGAATTACAGACGTGATCAGATTGGGTTGATTGCGTTCACTTTTTTTTGATGCTAATATATCCATAAAAATGTTTAAATCAAATGATCCGAACTTGTTTGTACCGATCTTCACTCCTGTCAGGGTCCAGTGATTATGCTGAAGACGGGTAGATTTTGCTGGGACTGGCTTCGCGGTTTGCGGCAACTGTTTTGTAGACAATTTGAGGCCTTCACGAGTTTTTAGAATTATCATATAAATCCTTTTGAAGTTTTTCATATTATTTTTGAATTTCTGAATTAGCATTCCGTTTCATATTTTTTAGTGATGAATTCATTTTCTTTTAGATTTTTTGAAATTTTATTTTAAACTCATCCAGATTTTTCTTAGCCGCCTCATTTTCAGCTTTTAAATTTTCATTCTCAATCTTTAGTGAATTCAATTCTTCAATTTATTTTTTGAGATTGTCATTTTCTTTTTTAACAATAGTTTTATCGAAAATGACATTATTCAATTGTCTTTTCATCCTCTTATATTTCTTGGTTTGATAATTAAACTTATCTAACATAGGTATCTTTCCAATCATCAATTGAATATTTCTCAAAAGGATTATTTACCTCTTCATCACTATTGACTATAAGACATAGCTCTTGTTCTTCTTCATCTGAGGTTTCTCCTCTGAGTGTCGTTGAAATCACCCAAAATTCCTCAATCGCCATCCACATCTTGGGTGGAGAGTGTTAGTCACTCGCTTATAAACTAAGCCAAGTCTACCCCGTTTATAAATTAAGAAATACTTGCGGCACATCTTAATGTGTTACACATTTTGAGTGTGAAGTGATTTTTAAATTTTTTAAAAATAGATGTGGATCTCATGATGACTTTAACTTGTTATATAAGTCAGGTCACTATCTGTTTATTTAAAAAAATAAAAATCAAACGGTTGATTTTAAAAATCTATATATTCAACATTATTTATTTGATTTAGTTTTTTATTTCTTTTTAGATAATTCACTGATAGTGTGATTTGCACGACAAGTTAGAATAACTTCATATTCACGTCAAAAGAAATTAAAAAGTATTACACACCTATGGTGCAGTAAGCGTTACTAGAATCAAGATTAGGGTTTGTTGACCCGGTCTCGACTTGGGTCGGGTCGGGTCGCTCCCGTCTCGGTCCGTCTTGTTCTAAAATATCACTATATATATATATTATAATATAATAAAATAAAAAAATATACGTTATATATAAAATATAATATAATATAATATTAAAATAATGGGTCAACTCGGTGGCGACTCACATCCGGCCGACCCGGTCTCGGCTTGGGTCGGGTCGAGTCGTGCGAGTCGGTGCGAGACGCACCAGGTCGGCAAACCCTGATCAAGATTATATAGCGGGTCTGAGTCTGAGCGCTCTGTCCGTAGGTAGCAAATTCGCGTGTAATCCCCGAATCATATGCACCCGTACATATGGAACAAAGATACTCGCGTCTGCTGTTCAGCTTCCAAAGATGCGGTTCAGTACGCGTACAAATGCCCCTTTGACGTATTAAACATGCGAACACTTACACTATGTGCGCTTCATGGGGGTTGGCCCATTTTGAGAACTTCGGCCCAGTTTGGTTTGACCCAAGCCCAAATCCCTTTACCATTCCCCCTGGCCCAACTGATTCCCATCGGACCCATCTCCAGCAAACCCTACAGCCGCCACAGCCAGGCTGCTTGGCCAAATGCTCCACCACTCACCGCGTTTGCCCTCTTCCATCGCCGGCCGCCCTCCCGTCGTCCTCTCACTGCGCTCCTGTCATGCCGCCGGTCTTAGCAAGAGCGGGCGGCGGGCGCCACTGCCTAACCTGCCCACAGCTTCCATCTCCAGCCACTGCAGGTGGCCGCTGATCTGCCCTCCGTTGCCACTGCGATGCTCTCCTCCGTCGGTGCTGCGCAAGCCACAGCTCCACCTCCAGCGCCCGCTGCTGCTGCTGCTTGTTCCACCTCCCAGAGCGCCTCTCACCTCCTCCCGTGGGTCAACAGAGCATCTTAATTAACATGCAACACCAGCGATTTGATTTGTTCGAATGAGGCACAAGGTGACAGTAGTATTTAGGCGTGGTGTTGATCATATTTTTCTATTGGTAAAATTACCTGTATATATATCTTTAGAATATTTGAAAATTACATATATGCCCCTATCTTTATTATATTTACTCTAATACCCCTCAAATCTATTAACCCAAGTTACGATATCCCTAAAATTACTTCCCGTGTTAACGGTGGTCTCTCACTCAAGATTACTATTTTACCCTCGATTTTGTTGAGAGAGGACAATGTGAGAGAGAGAATGAGGGGGGACAGCTGGCAGAGTGGAAGGCGGGATGCCACTGCTACAGGTGGCAGAGGGCGGCGAGGATGCCAGTGTGACTGGTGGTGGCCAGTGGTGCGGCCTCTACTATCGGTGACAATGGCCAACTCAGAGAAGGAAGAGGAAGAAGTGGTTGCGACAGGAGGAATGGGAGGTCACGAGAGATCAGTGCGTCTGGTAAATACCATCATGAGAATAGGGATATAAGGATAATTCTCAGATATTCTAAGAACATACGGATCATTTTCCCTTTCAATTCTGTTTGACTTGTCCTGTTCTGAGCTTGCCCTGATTTTCATTATTGAAGAGCACAATGCATTATTTTCTTTAAACCAATGGTGAATCCTTCCTAATCCAGGACAACAATTTGATGCTGATCTCATTATCGTTTGGGCACAACGTCAATGATATTGACATGAATCCTATTCTGTTGATGGCATATATATATTCATATATCTTCACTTTAGACTACATGTTAGTGTAATGAAAGTTGTTAAATCTATTTAACTTTCAACAACATATTTTTATATGAATATCATATATAATCCACATTTTTAGGCCATTATTTTTGCCACGTGAAACGCATAATACACCGATGTACATATACCATCGCGAACCTTGGAATAGTGCGTCTTTTTTCACCGTGTCCTTGAGCCCCCAAAATATGCTCGGGCACATACCTGTGCTGTATTACTCCCGCACCATATTTTAACTAACCATGGTCCTGTCCGCCATAGCATTACATCTTCAAAACATGCAGTTAGACCGAGCAACGTTCAACTGTCATGAGTACCTCGGCATCCAGACCATTCCACTCTGCGTTTCCCCGGCACCGTGATGCCCTCGGGAGGAAGTGGAAGGAGAAGAAGAAGACGACGACGACGACCACCCATTGCGGACTTGGCCGCGCAGCGGCGTACGAGATATTGCAAGACTGGTATGGAAGCCAGGATAAAGCGTCACTGCATGGTTGGCTATAACTCGATCCTCGTGCCCGTGCGCCCCACCGTTGGCGTGGTGGGGTGTCGGTGTTCTTCCTATACATGATCCTACATGGGGCCTGACCAGGATGGGAAGCAGAGCGTCCTTGTCTGCGAGCACTCTGGAAGAACAAAGGCTCCGGTATGTCTCTGCGAAGGCATTGGATATCATGGTGAGCCCGGTTTCACCAACAGCTCTTGCAGCATTTTCTGGTTGCTCCAGGGGGTCCTCAACCTGGCCATGGAAAGTCGCGTGCGTAGCCAGTGAAATGATTAGCAAACCAAGAATTTTTCTTCTGCAGCAGCTTGCAAGGCAAGAAGTGAGCAAGAACGACTCACGATTAATTTGTAGGATTTTCCCAGCCAATCAAGTTGAGAACGAAGACTCTCCCACTTCGCACTATATGTGCAGATGGCACGACCGGTTGCCAGATCCCGTATGCTAGAAAACTGCAGAGAACAAATCATGGTTAGGGCTCCAACAAACACACCGGAAAAGGAAGGACATGCATAGGCAGTATGGAAGCCACCTTGGCCCAGACACGGCCCTCTAATTGTGCATTTACTCAGTTGACGATACATGTTCCAACTTTGTGCAAGTCATAGAAATAGAAAGACATCTAAGCTTCGGTGAAACACTTCAATTCATATTAGTTAATCATGTCAGACCACTTGGACACGACATGACATTCTAATACCCATGTCCGATATTCTATTTTGGGACTTCAAAATGAGTACTTCAACAATTTTTTTAAAATACTTTAACTTGAATGCAACACGCGACAAGTTGATTAATATTTTATGTATTTTATGTTTTATACAAATTTCGATATTCATACTTTATTATACACATGCATAAGAAGATGTAAATATATATGTTATCTGCTACTAATATCTTCATGTTTCAATTTTTGAATCTTGTCATGCCCAGTGTGTGTTGATACTCGACACCCATATTCATGCCCCACAAATTATAGGAAGACATGAATTCGGTTCTCTATATTCAGCATGTACCACACAGTGGCAAAGTCAGTATACAATCGATATTGAAAAATTGAAATTTACAATGCAAGAGCCAAGAGCTCCCCCCCCCCCCAAAAAAAAAAAAAAAACAGAAAAGAAAAACAGTAATACTTGCTGCACACCCTGATGTGTAGGAAAGGCTACACACCCTATTTGGGTCATGTGGCAGAAAGGACATTGGTGGCATAAATGCCCTAACTGCATGCAGCCCCATGCAACTGCACATAAACCCATGTGTTTTGTGAAACCCAAGCGTCATGAGTGAAAAAATAGAGGTTCGACTGAAATATACTAGTTTGCACTGAAAATAAGGGTTCGGACTAGACCGTAAGACTAAAAAATAGGTTAGACTGAAATATACTGGTTTGCACTAAAAAACATGGGGTTGGACTGATACACATATTTCAGTCTTATGGTCTATATTTGAGTTGTATGAGCTATATATATTTCACCCATCTACAATATTTTTCAGTTCGACTGAATTTCACAAAGTGCATAGGTCTATGTGCGTGCATGGGCTTGCAATCTTGCATGCGGTCAGACATTTATGGTGCATAGGTCTATGTGCGGTCCCATGGGCCTGCAATCTTGCATGCGGTCAGACATTTAGTGGTCCTTGCTGCCACATGGCCCAGTCAAGCTAGGGCATGTGACCTATGCTACACACCGGGACACGTACTACTCAAAAAAAAAAAAAAAGAGGGGCAACAGTGTCAAATTTGAAGCAGCAAAATCATTATATGGTAGTCTTTTTAAGTTTACACTGCAATGCCCCCTAAAAACGAGTGGACAATCAGTGTGAAAATTAAAGACCCTGTAAAGGTTATTTATGCATATACCAACATGGTCTTATCGGGCAGCCAAAATTATAAACAGATACTGTCCCCATCACCACCACCAGAAAATTTCTATTTCTTGAGTGCGGTCAAGAGAGGTCACAAAGTTCGACATAAATCAACAGTGACGTCCCCCATCTAAGAGGATTCATATTTCACAACAACAATCTAAAAAGTCAGTCATTGTGACAAGGCCATTCCACCCACGAAAAACAATATGAAATAGCAACAGAAGTTTGCACTGAAATGCCAAAAATAAGTGTATGAACTAATTGGAAAAGGAAATATTACAGACAAACCAGATACATGTCTGTAAAGGAAGACGTCCCAAAAGGATGTATACTTAGTACATTAATATCAACATTTGAACTGTTTTCGTAATGTAAACTCAAAAAGAAACATAGAGGTGCAAGCACCCATCTGAAATGAAAGCTAGAATCAAGTGCTGGCTTGCTGATACAGGCACTTTGATGAGAGATTATGAATTTGAATTATGGATGCTATAACATGGTATGTTTCATATTTAAGAGATGACATCAAAAGGTCTGCTCTCCATACGAGGGACAAACTGGGAGATGTACATGTGTTGCATGGTTGTGCACTTGCCCAAAGCTGTGAATCACTATTTCTACTCCCGTCATGCTCTTTTCCAGAATATCTATGGTTACTATAAAGAAACCTAAGCATCGTTTTTACAGAGCATTGAACTACATACTGCCATAGGATATAAAATTTCAGGGGGAGAAGGCTCTTCTAAGTAACTGCAGTATTCATGGATGCTAAACTTATGATCAAGAAAACTGCTCAGATAATTGAACCCATTGGGTAACTTCTGTGCAGAAAGTTTCGTACAAAACAACTGTGCCACTTACAGGTAAATAATGCCCCATGTGAGAAAAGCATGTTAGTAGAACAAAGCAAAATGCTATAGTAAAGGTAATACGAATTTTGGATTTTGTAATTATTATATGCACACTCAAGTCCACTAAACAGCCCAAGAGAACATGTTTCATCGACTATCCAACTACATCATTGACAGCATGATGGAAAAACATTAGAACGAAGCTTATAATATGGGTCAATTACCTTCTGAAAGAAAGAAGTGAGAAGCTCGTGAAGAGTGCTCTTGTTTTTTCCACCTCGGGACCTAAACTTCGCTATGTTTGATGCACACAAATCTTCAATTTGTCTCTCAGAGACAAACTTCATTCCTGCACATAGAACATGACAAATATCTAAATCAACACTATTGTACACATTCAACCACACATCATGACTGTCTTCTATCCGCATTAAATCTCCAATGAAAAAAAATCCACATAGAGTGAGCTATTAATAAAATATTGTCATATGTGAACACAGAGTAAGAACTATGGTCATATGCACCTGTAAAATCATTGACAAGGTTCCCGTCATAGATGTCTTTCAGTGGTGGTAAAATTGCAGGGCTACATGTCTGCAAAAAAGCAATAGAAGTTAAAAGAATGTAGTAGTAAAATTCATGCCCAAAATGTCAGAAAATCATTTCATTCCACACAACCAGGCCAGAAGCACCTAACAATTAGAAAAATGATTAGCTGACATATTAGGGAATTCCCAATCAAAAGAAACTTGATGCTAGGGAAAAATAGAAATCACCTGAAAATGGAATATGACAAGCAGACAAAGAGAGTATGAGTTCAAGGTTCCGGCTTTAGGATCATTAATATTATGTGCTTTGGCCCATTCTTTGACCTGTATGCAAATGATAATAACACACTCCACAAGTTAACAAAGGAAAGTTTACCGTACAGGACTTGGTTGCGATAACTTCTAGCCACCAGTGTGCATAATGGACGTGCAATACTGGTGGTAGATTGGTGGCTTCCCACACTCCAATACAAGTACTGCAAGAGGAAAGTTCAACAAAAATATACCAATAAAACCATGTCGCGGAAACGTCCATCTATTTCTGTTATCCAGAGAAAGAATTTGGACTTGATTTGGCCCCCATAGTTATCAATTGAGATATCACAGGAAATGTTCCTAGATCTGCATTCATATACAAGAAGCGGAACCCTTGCCTGTGGAATGAACTGTATATGGCCCCAACCTGAAAAAGAAAGCATGAACATAAAAGTGCTCCAGAAGATGAAAAATAATCCATAAATTCTGCAAGAGATGATATAAAATTGACATAGAACATGCTTAGCAGGCACCCAACATTAACACTTAACCATTGAATTGATAAGCCCCATGCACCATATGATCCAACCAATGATGCTACCATGCTACTGTTTCCAGATCCTTTTTGCAGGATGTCAAACATTTGATATGCAGCATGGCAGAACATTTACAGCACATCCAGGACCTAAGACAACTAATCTTTTTTCCAGTCATCCACCTAAGAATACCATTTGGGAAGTTGAGACAGACAGTGGAACAGCTTCACCTAAGTGAAACTTCAGATGCTCAGACATAGTTGCTTGAAACGCATCTTGGCTATATGGACTACAGCGTTGAATTATTTGGACTAGCAGGATCATTGGGCATCATGGTTTCACCTAATAAATATGTGGAAAGCTGTTGCCAAGCAGCAGAAAGATCCATCAGATTCATGGGTAGTCGGACATAGGGATTGGTGATGGAGACTGGCATGTTTCTGCTAGAATCAAAGTGCAACATGCTTGAGGGAAAATATAATGCAGGTGTTACACTGGAGAATCGACAAACAAAGAGAAAGGAAATAGAAAGAACCGTATCGATGGGGGTCATACAAGACAAATGAAAACCAAGGAGTTTGCTTGCTTCAGCAACAAACAGAAATACTACTACCAAAAGCCCATGGCTGAAGGCACTCTCGCCAAGTTCAGAAGCCTCTTAATTTCATATAATCTGAGCAGTTCACAACACCCTCTGTTCAGAAAGAGTCAAAGGCATGTATAAAATGGATATGATATATCACAGCATGGACATTCTCAAGTGTTCTAAAAGACCAGCACATCGCACCATAGATTATAGATAGAAATGGACAACATGCAGATGGAACTGGGTAAATTTTTTAATATTCAAGGGCATTTGAAACACTTAATCCTTCGAGCCAAAAGAACAAATTCTTCTGGTTTCCTGACTCATTTCTGCACCATTTATATATTTAATGCTAACTCTGTTAAGATAGAACATTGAACCTCAACAATATCAGAAATATTTCATTAAATCGTCCTCAATTTCTGAGACAACTGGGAGATAGAACATACAAGGGTTTTTTTTGCAAATAAACCATTATTAGGAGTAAATTTGCAAAAAAATCATTCCTGGAGACGTATTAGCAAGCAGACCACTTCTTAAAGTCAAAGAGTGCATAAATGTCATGTAAAGACCATCTAAGTGTGGTTTCTTTACAAGTTTTTGCGAAAAGAAGTAGCATGCCTGCGCAAATAAAAAAAGCATATTTGCACTATTTAATTTTACGTAGTGGTATGCCTGCTAATACGTTTCCATGAATGGTTTTTTTTTTTACAAATTCACTTCTAACAATGGTTTATTTGCAAAAATCCCAACATATAAAGACTGGATCTACCTGTATCCACCTTTGTACAGGACAGTCAAAATGAAATTGGTATGGTGAAAACTCTAGCCATCCAAACACAACAAAGGATCTTATATCATAGAATCCCTCGGGTTTGGCTGTATTT
Source organism: Amorphophallus konjac (assembly GCA_022559845.1). NCBI lineage: Eukaryota > Viridiplantae > Streptophyta > Magnoliopsida > Alismatales > Araceae > Amorphophallus > Amorphophallus konjac. Next base: position 345,635,813 of record CM040124.1, read on the forward strand.
GGTGGCCCAGCAGCTCATCCTAAACAGAACCAAGCCCATGTCAGTTTGGACTTTCTAAAGGATACAACCCCTGACAGTTCCAGCCAACCTAACCCAATTAGCAGGATGGCCAACCATGCATTTTGTTGTGGTAAGTCCTCCTTAAGATAAAAACAAAAGAGGCAAGAGCCATAATCACAAGCTGAATTACTAATTCTTCGTAAACATGAGACAGATCCTAAGAATGAGTTTGAATGGCAATCAACCCAGACACTTTCCTGATGCACAAGTAGAAAAGAGGAACAACAATAAGACAGATAGCAAGAACACGATTTATTCTTTATCTTTTTTTTTTGTTGCGTGGGGGGGCTGTGTTGTAGGTTGCATCACCAGGAAGGACAGGTTCCTCACCACAAAATAAGAAGAAAAGTACAATAAATTATGACCATTCAATGAGACAATTGAAGAGTGAAATAAGATAATTACAAAAAAATTGAGGAAGATAAAAACAAGAAAGTGATATAATAATAAATTACCAGTCCTCCTCAAAGCTATCATTACATCACGCAACAAACTCTGTTTTCGCTTTCTACTAATAGAAGAACATGGACTAGGTCCTACTTGAACAGAAATATCCAAATCACCCGATTTTGTATAAAGATTGGAAATGAAAGATCCAAATGGATTTACAGCTGCACCTGCATGTGGTATTTGAAAACTGTATGAATCAAAAAAATGAAAAGAATATAAGCACCAGTTCTCTGGACAAGAAATGAGCAATAGAAAAAAAAGGCTAACAAAAGAACAATAAAAATGATTGACTCCAGTTTTCAAATATAGGGCCATCTGTCTTACATTGAACATTCTTTCCCTCACTATAATTGTTTCAGGGGAAATTCAAATCTGCATTAGTGACACAGTAAAAACTGTTTGAGTTATTATTAGGGGTTTTTTTGCATATAAACCATTAATACATACGAATTTGCAGATATATCATTCCTGAAAGCAAATTAGCATACATATCACTACTATTTTAAAATACTTTCAGATATGTCATCACCGTAACTCCACGTTACCACCCGTCTAATTAACTATGATTAAGACTAACCAGACATGGGAAAATACAAAAATGCCCATAGTTATCTCTCTCAGGGTCCAGATTATTCACAAAAAAAAACTTAATAAAATATAAAAATATAAATAACACAACTAATAGGAATATAAAAACAAATAATAAAACTTTAGGGTCGAAACTTGTTTGAGGGGTCATCTTCTTCCCCCTCTCATTGTTTCTCAAACCCTAAGAGGATGGCGGCGGCCCCCACACTGCCGCTACCACCTCCCCGCCGCCGGCTGTGACACCGCAGCTACCACCTCATCGCCGCCGGTCCCCTCCCTGCTCCACCCCCACTCCCTCACCACCGGTGTCTGCAGCCATCAGATTTGAAGAGTGCGCGGAGGGCATCCTGCTGGGCCTGAGCGAGGGATGGGTCAACGTCGCAGAAAGTCTCTTGGAGGAAGGGGATCACGCCGACGGCATCGATGATGGACTTGTTCGCGTCGAGAGCGCTGAGAACGAGGAGGTTGGCGGCGATCACCAAGGATGTTGCTGGTGGAGCTCCCCCCGCGTCGGTTAGCCTCAGCATCTTGTGCAGGGCTCCCGCCGCAAAGATGGCGGCCTCTTTCCTATGAAGACGAACAGAGAGAGGGGAGGGGGTAGCAGCGGCCGACATACAGATCGTAGGTGATTGCAGGCAAGGAAGGCTGGCCACCCTGGCGATGACAGGCGCGACCGGAGGGCAGGCTGGCCAGCGACGGTGTGCGACTGGGCGCACCTGCTCTAGCTGAGTTGGATCGGGCAGCTCAGGGATCGACTTGTGCTGGTGGGCGGATGCGGCAAGGAGGGGTGGGCTGAGAAGGGCCCGCAGGCAGGGCATCAACCCTGGCCGGACGATGCAGGGACGCCGCTCGGCAGCTGAGTGGGTGCACTAGGGCGGCTGCGAGAGCGGTGGCTTCGGGACGCCGATGGCCGCGGATGGAAGCGAGGCAAGTTGACACACTTGGCATTGTAACGACTCAACAAAAGAAGCAAACAACTGAGGGAAAAGAATCCTAACGGACCTAAAAGGAATATGACCAAGAGGAGAATGCCATAGATAGACATCTCCAAGTGGCTGATTTATTTGAATGCAAATGTACGACTAAAATGCAGTAACTCCACTGGGCTTGAAATGATAGAGACTACCTACTTCACGCCCACCCCCAATTGTTTGTTGCAATCGCAGTTCCTGATAACACAGTGAGTGGGAAAGAATATCACCGAATTTAAATATTTCATAAGACTACTTAATGAAAGCAGATTAATGAATAAAGCAAGAACATGAAGAGCAGGAGGGAGGACTAAGTGATCATTAGGACAGATTACCCTTTCTTGCAATTGTGGCACAAGTACCATCTACGATAGTCACTTTGCCCTGCCCCGAAGACAAGGAGTAAGAGGTAAAATGAGTGGAGACGGGCCAAATGATCTGTTGCCCCGAGTCAATGACCTAGGAGCAGACAGAGAACAGGTAATAGCACTAAATGTCGTCCCAATAGTACCTATAGATGGGGCACTAAGATGACCAAAATGTGAAGGGATTCGCTGGAGGTAAACAATGTCGGAAGTGGACAGTGCTGGTGCTTGAGACATGGCGGAGCCACCCTTGGCAAAGGGAGGATGTACTGGAGCAGGCTGCGAGACGGCTGCATTCCCTTTAGGAGGGCGACGACCCTTGCCAGTCTTGAACTTCGATGGCTTCTCAGGATAAAGCTCCCAGCAAAACTCAATATCATGATTATCACGATTGTAGTGAGTTCAATGACAAGTATCCTTGGGCTTGGGCTTCGAAGAGGAAGAAGCTTTTTTTGTTTACAAGGGTAACAAACTCCCCCCCACTCGAAGGAGCCAGTAGAGCAGAAGAACCGGACATCACATGCCAATGCCCTTCTTCATTGGGAATCTTCAAGAACACCACCTCAAGGGACAAAAGAAAATCAGCACAGAGAATCTGACCATGCAGAGCATCATATGCAGCAGCATCGAGACCCATAAGAAACTGAAAGATTTTAACCGATCCGACATGTATCAGATGCAGAGCCTGATCAGCAGAACATGCCCATTTGTATGCAGTATAGTTATTGAGTTCCTGCCACTCGACTTTGAGTTCATTGAAATAGGTTGTAATAGAGCACCCAACCTGCTTTAGTGACTGAATTTCACTAGCTAGTTGGTAAGTGCAAGTAATATTGCTTTGTTGCCATACAATTTTTCGAGCAAGGTCCACATCTCACAAGTAAGAGAAGCATACATAGCAAGATGTTGAATGTCAAGACTAACAGAATTGATAATCCAGCCCATATCGAGAGTATTGTCAACATCCCAAGAAGAGCACTTGGGATCACCAGGAGGGGGCATAGCCGTGGAGCCATCAATATACCCCAACTTCCCCTTCCCACCAAAAAAAATGCGAATCAAGACAGCCCAAAGATGGTAATTTGTAGCATTCAATTTTATCCTATGTTATCAAAAGCGCGCCTAAGCACTCGCCTATGCAGTTTTTGAGGCGAGAGGGCCCCAAACCGCCTCGCTTTTGCCTCAAACGCCTCACTCCCAGGAGGGCTGGTCCGAGGAGATCTTGATTAACCTACCTTATGTATTTTCGCCTCAAATCTTGAATGTATGTATGCATTTTTGCCTCAAATCTTGATTGTTATTAATTTTATTGAAAATCTTGATTGTATGTATGTATTTTTGTGATATTTAGACAAATATTTATATTTTTTGAATTGTATATTTTTTTTTGATAAAATGCCTCAAACGCCTTGGCCATCGCCTAGGCGTTTGAGACATGAGACGACCCCTTGGTCGCCTCACGTCTCCAACTACATATTTATCAGTCAGTCATCTGAAAAGAGTGATTATTAGAAGAATCCACCGAAGATGAAGTCACTGAGGTAGAAGGGGTCTCCAAAAACACCGGAAAAGAGGTAGACGCAAAGATGGTTGACATTTTCAACAAAGAGACAAAAAAGACCACAAGATAGATAGTTGCAAGTGATGATGCATTGTAGCCAGTGTCGGACACTGAACACCAAGAGAGAAGGGCGAACCTTAGAGAGAGATCTCTGGAACCCCGGAAACCACAATGGAGACTGGCGCACAGGTGAGAGCTACGTTATCGAAGGTGCTTGAGGCGCTCGTCTAGACATTTAGGTGAGGTAAAGCACCAATAAATTGCCACACTTCAAGCAATCTCGCCTACGCAATTAGCCTGGGCCATGGGAACCTTTGGGTTGAGCCCACTTGGGCCACCCAACCCATGCCTATAACCAAACCCGGTTTTTTAGATGTTTTATTATGAAGTTGAGCTTAATTAACACGTGCATGTATAAATTTAGTAATCTTATTATATGTGTTGCTGACATATTTAATGATATATTTTATATCTGACCTATTTTATAGGTTTTGATAATATGTCGCCTTAAACGTTGAGGCTGAGGCGACCCCTTGGTCGCCTCGGGTGCAGCCTCTCGCCTTTGACTACATAGGGTGAGAAGGGCCAATGCACCAGGAGGAAGCTACCGGCTGACCTTTCAAAAGAGAGGAAGAAGGCCGCAGTGGTTTGCTGGCCAATCCCCTGTTTTGAACAGGGGATCGCAGCACTAAGGAGTCGGAGAAAATGCCAGCAAACCGTCGAAAACCCACATAAGTCTTTCTGCAGGATCACTCTCATACCATGATAAAATCACACCAGAGAATGAAGGAAGAAAGAAAAGAGAGGGAGAGGAGAGAGAGCCATTGGGACAAACCTAGGTGGGCTGCAGCCTTGGGTACAGAGCCACAGGTCCCTCCTTTTATTTATACTGTTAGGGCAATCACAAAGTAAAATGCAGTGGACAAGTTTACCCCTCCATGGGGAATAAAATAACAAAAGGTACCCTAACAGCTAGCAGCTACAATAACTAAGAAAAAACAGGGACAAAAATGCCCCTCTAGCCATCGGTGTGACTACAGATCATAAAACAAAACATAGTATTTTGTTTATATTGTTGTAATTTCAGATCATTTACCTCTATTTTTGGTTCCCAATGGGTATGGTCCATCGACCAAAATCAGGAACTTTAGTCTCACGTGTGCCAATTGTGGTCCCATTTTACAGTCTAACAAACAACTGGAAAACATTGTAAAATGAAACAATTACAGAGTTTTGTAGTGTTTGATGGTCAAACAAGCAAGCCCTTGCCAAGTTCCCACAAGAGTTCACTCCCATTGTGCATGAGTTTGTTAGAAAAATTGACCATGTTAAAAAAGTTCACATGTTTTGGGATCATAAATCTTATCTTTGATTAGAAGATTTAAAAAAGTAGATAAAAATGAGAAGGAAAATTATGTCAAGATGTAGATCATTTGCTGATTTAAGCTTTCATAGTCATCTTCAGACCTGTGATGAGTTAGCAACATTTATGATGGAGATTTGGACCATGTGCTCTCTTTGTGACCAGGGGAAAGGAAGCCCTTCAACATCTGTTAGTGCAATGCCAGTTCTCCCAGTCAGTTTGGAGCTTCTCTTTCCATAGAGTGGGCTTCTCTTGGCTGCATCCACCTTCAGCCGATGAGCTCTTCAGAAGAATAGGAACTTGGAACAGGCTGCCTAAAAAGATCTGATTGGTGTCTCAAGCTACAACTGGGCTATTTGAGGTGAAAGGGGCAACCGGATCTTTCAGAAGAAATCTAGACCTCTAAAGCAACTCTGTACCTTCATTTCTGATTGCCTAAGTGAGTGCACATTGGTGATATGGCGTGGTGATGCCCAAATCTTGGTGGTTTAGGTTTCTTATTTAGGTAACCTTGCCACACTGCCTTGATGTGGCTTTTGTCTTCTTGGCCACAATTGGGCATTGATATTTCATGTACAGTGAGTTATCTTTTCGTGCTTGAAAGTGGCGGTCAGTCTTTTCTTTCTTGTTTGGAAAGGAGGTGGATACTTTTTTCCTTTCATACCTGTAAACAAATGGCACTTCCAACATGCAAAAAATAATAATGTGTTTTTTGCATGTAAGCAGTTGTTACAGACAAATTTGCAGATATATAATTTCTGAAAACGTACTAGCATACATATCACTACTATTTTGAAAAACTTTCAGATATGCCATCATAGTTAACTTCCGTCGACGAGATCACGAATATTCTTAAAAGATGCCAATATTCCCATCAAGGGATGGTCAAATAACCAAAATGCCCCTCTGATGGTCAAATGACCAAAATACCTCCCTCAGAGAGAGAGACAAAGGAAGAGGCGACAAGGGTGTTTGGGGGGGTCCGGAGCTGTGCATTGGGAAGGGGGAGGGGGCTCCGACAACGCACAGGGGGGCGGTCACACCAAAGAGAGAGAGAGAGAGAGAGAGGCTGGTGGGGGGAAGAGGGAGAGGGAGGGGGGACAGGCAGCGACAGGGAGAATCACACCAGAGAGAGAGAGACCGGCGGTGGGAGGGGGAGGGGGCTCCGACGGGAGGTGAGGTCACGATTGAGGGAATGAGAGGAAGAGAAGGAAGGTGAGGAGGATGGGAAAAGAGAGAGACGGGGTGTGTGTGTGTGTGTGTGTAGAGAGGGGGGACACCAGAGACGTCTCCCCATCTGGCGGTGACAGAAAGAGAGAGAGAGAGAGAGCGAGAAGGAGATGGGGAGAGAGAGTGAGAGGGGGAGAGAGAGAGAGAGAGAGAGAGCGAGGGAGGGGATGGAGTGAGAGAGAGAGGGAGGGGATGGGGTGAGAAAAAGAGAGTGCAAGGAGGGGGGACGCTAGAGGCGTCTCCCCCTCCAGCGGTGACAGAAAGAGAGGGAGAGGGAGAAAGAACGAGGAAGGCAAAGAGAGAGAGAGAGCGAGAGAGGAAAGTCGCTCAGTGTGAGAACGACTTTCCTCTGAAGTCGCTCCCACTCAGAGCAACTTCTGTTCAAAAATTTAAAAAAAAATATCCAAACAGAATCGAGCAAACCCCTGTCCCCTCCCCCACGCCCTCCCCCTCCGTCGGTCCCCCTCCCCCTCCGATGGAGCCCCACCTGTCCCCTCCCCCTCCCCGCAGCCAGAGGACCGGCCACCGCTCCCGCTTTCGCCATAGCCGTGGCCCCTGTTACCCCTGCCCTGCTAGTCCATGCCCCCCCCCGCTACCTCCAACAAACACCCCCCCAACCCTACCGCTCCACCCTCCCACCCCCCCTTGGTGGACCTCGCTTCACCACGCTTTATCACAGTAGAGAGAGAGAGAGAGAGATGCAGGTAGCTGACGGCACCACAAGGCCGCCGCCGCCGCCGCCGCCGTCGCCCACGACGTCACCGTCGTCATCTTAGGGTTAGGAACATCCATCGAGGAGAGGGGGGAAGAAGATGACCATTTAAAAGAGTTTCAACACTAAAACTTATTTATTTATTTATTTACTTGTATTATATGTGTTATTTTTTATTTTAAGATTCTATTCAGGCTTTTTTGTAAATAACCCAAACCTTAGGTGATATAACTGTGGATATTTTCGTCTTTTCTTATATCTAGTTAGACTTAACTATGGTTAAGTTGACGGATGGTAACGGAGAGTTACGGCGATTGCATATGTGAAAATTTGTCAAAATAGTGGTGATATGTATGTTAATGCATTTCAAAAAATGATATATCTACAAATTCGTCTGTAACAATGGTTTATATGCAAAAAACCCAAAAATAATAGTAAACAAATAAGCACAAAGTCAAGTAGATGCTACTCTATAGAGGTACCTTTTAACTTGACAGTCAATACTTTGAAATCCATAGTTCTATTTCTAAGTGTCCAGTTCCAAGCTTTAGATCGATTGGCAAAGCAAGATCAAAAGGCATTCCAAAAGTGTGAGAAAGGCTTATTTTCTCCCAGTTTTAGTGGTTTCAAGCACACAATCAACAAAAACTGGACCTATCCTTTCAGATTCTTAGTTCCTACTATGTTCTCCCAATTCAAGTAAAAATGGTAGAACCTGTTTTTTTAGCCAGGTTTGAGTTGGACTAGGATATATTGGATCTAGCTAGAAAGTTTATCATTTTGCAGATTTTCAGAGATGTACGCTGGAGAGGGGGATTTCCGCAGCCCACCACAAAGGCAGCCCAACAAGACCCACAAGGTCCAACCAGGCGAGCCCACCCAAGTGATAGCCCACAGGGCCCACTTAGGGAGAAAAGCCCAATAAATAAGACTCGAGGAACTAACTCTCCCCGGCGGCCTTCTAGGCTCGGAGGGCCCGAGACAACGGTCAGGTCCCAAGGAAGGTCCGGCCTAAAGCCCTCTCCCCATCCGAGAGAGATAGGCTCCAGCCGACCTATCCGACCCCACCCTCGCCGGGCCATGCCTATCGCTCGGACATGAGCTAGCATCCCCGAGGCTCGGTAAGACCGGTTGATTATCTGCAGGTGCGGCCGTTCAGAGTCCTCCGACAGCGGGAGAGTCATGGGAGCTGCCGGACTCCAAGGGGATAACGTTCCCGCGATCAGGCCATGAAAGCCCCCGTTAAAGACGTAACTCCCGTCGGGAATCCCTCAGCTTACAGGACTCCTGAAGGCGGCGCACTATTTAAGCAAGGGATACCCTCCGGAAGATGGTAAGATGAACTAAGCATTCACACACCCTAAGCTCCTGAGCACGATTCGCTTCACCCTTTGGTGGAGAGAATTCTCGCGCATCAGCTCTCTCCTCCCCCCATTATTACTTCCACCATAGCTCTACTGACTTAGCCATCGGAGGGTTTTGCCCCAGGGAGATCCCCTGGGCCCTCTGATACGTTTCCCTCTCTTGCAGATTCATCTTCTGGTGATCCATAGCCCGCTCAAGACCCCGCGCGAGATCTCGCCTCTTCATCTGGCGCCGTCTGTGGGAAACGCACAAAAAGTCGAGATGGTGAGAAGAAGTTCAGGGAGGAGATCCGCCGGTGGGGCAGGTAAGGCTGTGGCGGCGGCGGGAGGCGCCCCCTCTAGGGTCTCGCAGAGCCCCGCCTCCGACGCCAGCATCCCCACCAACAGGCCACCACCCCCCCCCCGGCGGAGACAGGGGCACCCCTCGACGGTGGCGCCAACGCCTTCCAGGCCCTCAACGAAAAGATGGACGTCCTCGTGGAGCTCATGAGGGCCCAGGCGGCCAGGGACGCAAGGTCCCGCGCCCCGTCAGGAAGTCCCCCTCGAAGGAGTGCGACTCAGCACACCGCCGGAGGCCGCTTCACCCTCCGCGGCCGACAGCTCCTCGGCAACGACGTCGGAGGACCCTCGCATGCCCCGCTTGCGGAGCAAGAGGCTTCCTCCACGCCGAGGAGAGGGAAGCAGGGGACGAGGCCGCCGCGCCCGGGCACTAGTGCCCCGGGAGATCGCCAAGACGCCCCCCCCAGCCCCACGGTGCGACTGCAGCCAGAGCTGTCCCTCCGGCTGCGTGATTTCGAGAGACGGTTCGCAGAGCAAGAGCGCGCCCTCCGCGCCCTGCAGAAGACCTCTCTCCCGGAGGACGAGGAGAAATCCCCTTTCTCCGAGTACATCTTGAAGGCAGAGGTCTCTCCCAGAGCCTCCATTCCAACCTTCAAGCTCTACGACGGCCAGGGCGACCCAGCCGACCACTACGATAGCTTCGACGCCCTGGTGACCCTTCATGGAACGCCGGATCCCATCAAATGCCGAGCCTTCGCGGCCACCCTGGTCCAAGGTGCTCAGGCATGGTTCCGGGCCCTCGCCCCTGGGTCCATTCAAGACTTCAGGCAATTCGGGCGAATTTTCAAGGAGAGTTTCGCCGGTAGCGCCCCCCCAAGGTCAGTAGCGGGGCTCCTGGCCCTCAAACAGGCGCAAGGGGAGAGGCTCCGGACTTACGTCCACCGATTTAAATCGGAAGCCCTCAGGATCCCCCGCCTAGATGTGGCCTCAGCCACAACCGCACTGACCGGGGGCACCCGGGACGAGAATCTCCGCCGCGAGCTTGTCCTCCACCCTCCCTCGACCCTTGCCGAGCTAGTGACTCTGACACTGCGCCACGCCGAGTGCGAAGAAGTACTCAGCGCCTGCCGAGACGCAACCGGCTCGGGTCGGGAGGGGGACAAAAAGCGGACCTCTGAGCCAAACCCTGGCTCGGGTAAGAAGCGCTATCGAGAAGAAGAGCGCAAGAGAAAGTACGAGCGGTACACCCCCTTGACCGCGCCAGTCTACGAGATCTATGAAGACATCAAAGACTCGGGACTTCTCCGCCAGCCCGAGCCAATGAGGTCGAAGAACCGCAAGCGGGACAGGCATTGCCTGTTCCACGGCGACCACGGGCACCACACCGGAGATTGCCATCAGCTCCAGGACGAGATCGAGCGCCTCATCCGTCTGGGGCACCTAGCCCGGTTCACGACCGGGCACAAAGAAGACCGAGACGCCGCAGAGGAGATCGACAACGCCCCCCGAGGGGTCCACATCAACGTCATCTCCGGAGGAGCGGCATCGGGCGGCGACACCAGCCGAGGAAGGAAACGTCATGCCGAGCGGGCCAGCCAAGCCTTAGAGCCCCCCAGAGGCCCGCCGATGGAGCCCCAGGTCATAGTCTTCTCCGACCAAGACCTGGAAGGGCTGAACACCCCGCATGACGATGCCCTCGTTATCTCGGCCACGATAAATCACTGTAATGTAGACAGGATTTTGGTTGATAATGGGAGCGCCCCCGATGTATTATCTTATGACTGTTTTCTCAAGATGGGGGAAGACCCATCCAAGCTCTGCCCGATCCGAACGCCCCTTTGCGGGTTTAATGGCCTGGCCACCTACCCCGAGGGAGCCCTAAGCCTGCCGGTCACTATCGACACCCCACCCAAAATCGTTACGGTCATAATGGACTTCATAGTGATTAAAGGTATGATAGCGTACAACGCCATTTTCGGCCGAAAAATTCTCAGCCGAATAAAGGCCGTACCATCTACCTATCACCAAAAAATGAAGTTTCCCACCAAAAACGGGTTGGGGGAAGTCCGAGGTAACCAGGCCACGGCTAGAAGGTGCTACAACATCTCGGTGGAAGCCTCAAGGCCGGACGGGAAGGATAAGGGCCCCAGGGGAGTCGAAGGAAGAGCCGTGACCACCGAGCCCGGTGGCGAGTTATTAAAGGTATTCCTGAACGACGACCAGGCCCTAGGAGTAAGGATCGGCGCCGACCTACCACCAGAGGAACAGCAGCAATACAAGGAGTTTCTTTCTGAGTATGTTCGGGTCTTTACTTGGTCCGATGATCAACTCCCTGGTATACCAGAGGAGACCGTGACGCACAAGCTCAACCTCGACACCACCGTGAGACCCGTACAGCAGCGGAGAAAGAAGCATGCGCCCGAGAAACAGGCGATCATCAAGGCGCAGGTCACCAAGGGACAAGAAACTAGTCTTTTCAGACCGGTCCTGTACCCAACGTGGCTAGCCAACGTCGTCCTGGTGCCAAAGATTACAGGCAAGTGGCGAATGTGCGTAGACTTCACCGATCTGAACAAGGCCACCCCCAAGGACTGCTATCCGCTACCGAGCATCGACCAATTGGTTGACTCCACCTCGGGCAACGAGATACTCAGTTTCCTGGATGCCTATTCGGGTTATCATCAGATCCGAATGAGCCCTGAAGATGTCGAGAAGACCGCCTTCATCACCGACTACGGCGTGTACTGCTACACCCGGATGCCCTTCGGATTGAAGAATGCTGGAGCCACATACCAGCGACTGGTCAACCACATGTTCGAGGGACAGTTAGGTCGGAACGTCGAGGCCTACATCGACGACATGCTCGTCAAGACCCCGAGGGCCCAAGACCACTTCACCGACCTCGCCGAGACTTTCGGCACCCTCCTGAAGTACTGCATGAAGCTCAACCCCGCCAAGTGCGCCTTCGGAGTAAGATCCGAGAAGTTCCTGGGTTTCCTGGTCACTCAGGGAGGGATCGAAGCCAACCCCGACAAGGTCCAGGCCATCCTGGACATGCGCCCGCCCACGTGCATCAAAGACGTCCAGCGTCTGACGGGGCGTGTCGCTGCTCTCAGTCGTTTCCTGTCCCGTGCGGCCGAACGATGCTTGCCCTTCTTCAAGCTGATGAGGGGGCCCAAGATAGCATCTGCTACGTTCGCATGGGATGGGGAATGCCAAACAGCGTTCGCCGAGCTCAAAGAGTTCCTGGCTTCGCCCCCGGTGCTTTCCAAGCCCGTCCCGGGCGAGGTCTTGTTGCTCTATCTCTCGGCGACGCCATCAACGGTCAGCTTGGTCCTAGTCAGGAATGACTCGGGAATCGAGAGGCCGGTCTACTACACCAGCAAGGTGCTCAACGAGGCCGAGCGGAGGTACCCCGCAACCGAGAAACTCGTGCTAGCGTTGGTTACCTCCGCAAAGCGCCTCCGACCTTACTTCCAGGGGCATCCCATCACCGTGCTAACCGGCGAGCCACTGAAGAAGATTCTGACCCACCCCGAAGCCTCGGGGCGACTTGTCAAATGGGCCATCATGCTCGGGGCCTACGACATCTCGTATCGGCCGCGATCAGCTATCAAAGGACAAGCACTCGCCGACTTCATCGCCGAGAGCACCGTTCCGGTCGAGGACAGGCCTCCGACGGCAACCGGGCCAACCTGGGAGCTGTTCGTCGATGGATCGTCCAACTCGGTCGGTAGCGGCGTAGGGATCCTCCTAAGGTCCCCCGAAGGAATAGAGTTGCAATACGCCCTGAAGTTCAACTTTCTGGCGTCCAACAATGCTTCCGAGTACGAGGCCCTTATCTCGGGAACCCGCATGGCCCGACGGTTGGGGGCCGAGCGAGTCAGGATCCACACCGACTCCCAGCTAGTTGCAAGCCAGGTCAATGGCGAGTACGAAGCTCGAGAGGTACCTATGATCAAATACCTCCAGTTGGTCCGGAGCCTGGCCCAGCAGTTCGAGGAGTTCGAGGTAGTCCGAATAGCTCGGGAGCAAAACTCTCGGGCGGACGCCCTCTCCCGACTGGCCTCCTCCCTAGACCCGGAAGGTACACGATCGGTCCTCCTTGAAGAGCTAGAGCGCCCGAGCATAGACTCGGAGCTCCTCGCCATTGACTCGGCCACTCCCGGCGACTGGCGGCCCTACCTATCCTGGCTACGGGACTCCCGGGAGCCCTCCGACCCTCGGGAAGCCCGCCGAATGAAATACCAAGCTCGGCGCTTCGTCATCCTCGACAACGCTCTCTACCGAAGATAGTTCTCCGGGCCCCTTCTGAAGTGTCTCGGTCCCGACGAAGCAAGCCAAGCTGTTGAAGAGATTCATCAAGGCCTGTGCGGAGCACATTCAGGAGGTCGGTCGCTGGCCAGAATCCTGCTAAGGCAAGGGTACTGGTGGCCGACCCTGCAGCGCGACTGCACGGCTTACGTACAACATTGCGACCGTTGCCAGCGGTTCGACCATTTGGTCCATCAGCCGGCCACGGAACTTGTCACCCTTACCGAGCCCTACCCTTTCGCTCGATGGGGGATCGACATCCTTGGGCCATTCCCAACGGCTCAATCCCAGAAGAAGCTCATCATCGTCGCCATCGACTACTTCACCAAGTGGATCGAGACTGAAGCAACAGCTAGGATCACCGAGACAGTCGTCTGGGGCTTCGTATGGAAATCGATCATCTGCCGCTTTGGCATCCCCCGAGTGATAGTGAGCGATAACGGGCGGCAATTCGACTCTCGGTACTTCCGAGACATATGCGCCGACCTAAATATCCGCAACCACTTCACTTCGGTCGCCCACCCTCAGGCCAACGGGCTGGTTGAAAATGCCAACAAGACCATCTTGAAGGGCATAAAAACCAGACTCGGCAAGGCTAAGGGTAGCTGGCTCGAGGAACTGCCTAGCGTACTATGGTCGCACCGAACGACCCCCAGGGCGGCAACCGGTGAGACCCCTTTTCAGCTGGTATATGACACCGAAGCCGTCGTTCCGTTAGAGATCGCCAATCCGTCTCTCCGAGTGATCAGCTTTTCGCCCGAGGCAAACGAGCAGAAGTTGCTCGAGAACCTTGACCTGGCAGACGAACTCCGAGAGATCGCGAACGTCCGAGCTACGGAATACCAGCGCCGCCTCACTCGGTACTACAACACCAAGGTCCGAGGCAGATAATTCCAACCAGGGGACTTCGTCCTCAGGAAGACCGAAGCCTCTCGACCACTGGAGGCGGCGGGCAAGCTATCCCCCAACTGGGAAGGCCCCTACCGAGTGATCGAGACGCTCGGGAAAGGTGCGTACAGGTTAGCCACAATGGAAGGGGAACCCATTCCCCGGACATGGAACGCAACCACACTACGCAGATTTTATTTCTGAAAACTGTATCGACAGATCGGGTAAAATAAACCCCCTTTTTTTGCATTCATTCAAGATAACTGTTGGTACATCAGAAAGGCAACTGCCGGTACATTACATAGTGAAAAGCAAAAATCCATCTAGCACCGCGGCAAACGGCCATCGCCCGACCGACCCGATCTTGACCTTCTCGCATCCAGCCACTGACTCTGCCTCGCGTAGAAACTGGCTCGGACAAGAGATGGTCGACCCAGTTGGCTCGGGTGGACCGTGACAAAGGTGACAGAGGGACAGCAAGGAGAAGGCCACCTTTCACGCGAGGAAGGCTACCTTCCAAGTTGGCAACAACCTGGAAAAAGGAGCGCCGTGAAGGTCCCCTCTCTGCCAAACTACCAACTCTTTGGAGGCGAACAGAAAGCAAGCAGCCCCCGAAGAGTGAAAGAAATGAAGAACAAAAAAGAGAGAAAGAGGCTGCGGACAGGGGTGAGGAAGGGACTGGAGCCGCCTCCTCCCCTCCCACGGAGGGGAATGGCGGCCGGCATCCCTAACTCCCCCATCCGCCCTCCATCTCGGCGTCCGCCCGGAAGCCTCGCCGGAGCCAAGAGGGGGCAAACGGCGTGCCCCCGCACGTCGAAGCCCTCTCCAGATCCGCGCGGCGACCGTCGGACCCGTCTCATGCACACGCGGCGATCGTGGGACCCGACCGATATTCCAGGACAGCTGGAACCGGCCGCTCCCCGTCGTCTGCAGCGTCATCTTCTGAAGGGTCTTCCATGCTCCGATCGCGGCGACGCAACGCAGAGCGAAAACGAGGGAACAAGAGCAAACCGCCGGCGAGAGTCCTAAGTGTTAAGAGGGAAGGAGCACCCTTCGGTCCTTTTTATAGGCCAAGGGAGGCCACGCGCCTTAAATGACTCCCCCCTCGAAAACACGCTATAGGACCTCCCTTGGAAGGTCACCTCCAATTCCTCGGCCCCCGCCCTAGCGGGATTCGCGAAGCGCCTCGACTTTCAAAGCATGGTGGAATGAAAGGACGCCCCGCCAGAAGTCTCCCGAATCGACATGCGAGAACGGTGCAGAAAATATCGGCACCTTCCAACTACCCCCGATACGCCAGCCAAATCACGGCAAAGATAACAATCAAACGAAGTAAGTCCTTTATTGCCTCCCATAAAGAAATCCTCTTACAAAAGGAAAAACAGACAAAAAGGGGAAGGGGCAAAATAAAGCATAATACATCAGGCCTCGGGCCCACTTTGAAGCTCGGGAACAGCAGTAGGGGGCGCGTCACCCCCGGTGCCTTCGGTGACGGCCGGCCCGGACACTGACCTCGCCTGTGCGAGAACTGTCCCGGTCGTGAGCCCTCCTGGAGCCTCCGGAGTTGGTGACCCCGCTGGAGGTGACTCCTCCGGTTCTTCCCCGGTCGAGGATGAGGAGCTGGAAACCGACTCATCCGAGTCATAACTCTGGCCATAAGGAAAATCACCCCCGGCAAGGTGCTCGTTGGCATAGCTCATCGCCCGGCGATAGCCCTGCCTGAATCCCTTTCGGGCACCCCGGCGGAGCGCTACCTCGTAGTAGGGTAGGGCAGCTTCAATCAGGTCGGCCGAGTAAGCTTCCGAGCCTTTGTAGCGCTCGATCGCCTCCGCCTCGACCTGCCCGTCCCGAGCCCGCTCCGCCTCGGCCGCACGCTCTTCCGCTCTCGCCAGACGCTCCTCTAGCTCGGTCATCCTCCGCTCGGCTTCGATCGCCCGACCCTCCGCCCGGGCTCGGTCCTCCGCCCGATCCTGCAGCTCGCCGCGCTCAAGCTCCCAGAGGCCGTCCAGCTCGATGTGACGTTGACGCTCGTCTTCTAGACGTTTGCTCTTCCTCTCGAGCGATTCTCGGACCCTTGCTAGCTGCTCGGCCAGCGCCTCGGCTTCCCGTCGGCTCGACCGCGCCAACTCCCTGAATGCGAGGAACTCCCGCCGGAGCCCCTCATGCTCCCCCTCGAGCCGGGCTAGTTTCCCCTCGCATCCACCAAGGGTCCAGGCGAGCCTTGACCGCTCCGCCTCCGTCCGGGCGTGCGCCTCTGCCATCACGGCCGCTGTCCGAGCTTGACCGGGCCGCCCTCCATCAGGATATCAAGGACCCCGGCGGGAGTGCTGCGCCTTTCTCCCCCCCTCGTCCTCTCGGCGATCGACCGGCAGAGCCGGTACAAGTCGCCCGAGATACCGAGCCTGACCAGAGGTTCCGGCAAAGGGGACTGTTCCACCCTGGGCACCCCGCCAGAAGACCCTGTTTGGGCAGCGAAGCTGACCGCCCCGCTCGCCACGGTCGGTTGGGGTTGCAACGCCTCCCCGGGCGAACCCCCAGCCTCGACCGGCGCCGCGGGATCCATCGCACCAGAAGCTGCCGGCACTTGGGGTTGCGACGCCCTCGCGGGCGAACCCCCATCCGCGCCGACCAATCCCTCGGTCCCAGCGCCGGCCACACCGGCATCGGCCCCCTCTGCCCCCACAGAGGGGAGAGCCGACCCATCACCTCCCTCTGCGGGACCCCTGGTCTCCTCGGCCCCCTCTCGCCCGGCGGATGGGAGAGCCAGCCCGGAGGGTCGGCCCCATCCTGCCCCCGAGGGGGGAGCGCCGCCGAGCCAGAATCGCCCCCGACGGCGGTAGGAAGGCCGGCTTTCTTGGCCCTTTTCCTGGCCTTCGCGGCCTCCCGCAACTTCCCCGCCAGGGGATCCTTACGCTTCAGGCCGGTCGATCGAGAAGTCCCCTCGGGGGCCGCCCCTTGCCCTTATCTCGGGCATGGACGCGACCCGCCGAGACATCGGGCTCATCGGCTGCCGAGTCATCTCCCAGATCGATGACCTCGGCCGCCTCCTCCAGAGGCTCCCGCCTCACGTCTGCAACAAGAAGAAGCCCCAGTCAGGAGAAGGAAAAGAGCTACCACCCGCGAAAAAGAGCCTCAAGAGCCGTACCTGTCGACGTCAACCGCGAGAGAAGACACCGTTCGATGTTCTCCGGCGTCACCAGCTCCTCGGTCGATTGACGGTTCTCCAGCAGACGGGCAGCCTGCTGCTCCACGTGGGGAGGGAACTCCTCCTGGCGAGGGGGCAGATTCGGGTGAAAGTTGGGCGAGGTCCGGCATCTCCAGATCTCGTCCGTCGCCACCGCCTTCACCCAGAAGAATTGGGTCTTCCACCCCTTGTGCGAGGAGTCCTTCGCCGCGAGCGAGATGCAGCTCCTATTCCTCCGCGCCTGGATGAAGTAGAAGCCTTTCCCCGCCGACTGGTGCGCTTTCAACTCAAAAAAGAAGTGGAAGAGGTCCAAAGAAGGAAAAATGTCGTGCTGACGACAAAGAATCCCGAAGGTCGAGAGCAGCAGATACGAATTGGCCACCAACTGAATAGGCGCCAACCGGAAAAAATTAAGAAGCTGCAGCACATAAGGATCGAAAGGAAGCCGAAATCCACTCTTCCAAGCCAGAAGGAAGGTGCAAATGAGCTCATCACGATCATCCAGACTCGTCTCGTACGGAGTGGCGGCAACGAAGCTGTATCTGAGAGGCAGGCGGAAACGATGCTCCAGCCTCCGCACCTCCGCTTCCCCCAACTCACTACAGTTGGGGACGGGTTCCCGCCTCACCGGCGCAAGCTCTGGACTCTGATCCGCCATCGAGTCGGGAAGAGATCCCTCGTACGAGCTTGAAGACTCCGGGGGAGAAGGAAGTTGCCGGACCGCCTCTGCGGTTATCCTCGCCAACTCCTCGAACGCCGCCGCAAGGCTCCGCGTCTCCGCTGTGCTCTCACGGCGCATCAAGAAGCAAGGAAAGCCTAAAACCCTGGAAGCCTAGAACGATGAACAACGCCCCCTATAAACCCCTGAGGGTGGCGGCACGACCGTTCCGTGCTCCGAGAAAAAGGGGGGGCCCCTTCGTTTCGAATCCGTCAGGATCATCATTACGGGCCTCGGCGACTGCTATAAGCGGCTCCATAACGCCAACGGAATTCCACCCACCTGAGCCACGCCGGTCCAAAGCCTCGAAAAAATACTCATCCGAGCCTCCTTGGCTCGGGAGTAGGAGGGGGACAAGTGGAGAGGGGGATTTCCGCAGCCCACCACAAAGGCAGCCCAACAAGACCCACAAGGTCCAACCAGGCAAGCCCACCCAAGTGATAGCCCACAGGGCCCACTTAGGGAGAAAAGCCCAATAAATAAGACTCGAGGAACTAACTCTCCCCGGCGGCCTTCTAGGCTCGGAGGGCCAGAGACAACGGTCAGGTCCCAAGGAAGGTCTGGCCTAAAGCCCTCTCCCCATCCTAGAGAGATAGGCTCCAGCCGACCTATCCGACCCCACCATCGCCGGGCCATGCCTATCGCTCGGACATGAGCTAACATCCCCGAGGCTCGGTAAGACCGGTTGATTATCTGCAGGTGCGGCCGTTCAGAGTCCTCCGACAGCGGGAGAGTCATGGGAGCTGCCGGACTCCAAGGGGATAACGTTCCCGCGATCAGGCCATGAAAGCCCCCGTTAAAGACGTAACTCCCGCCGGGAACCCCTCAGCTTACAGGACTCCTGAAGGCGGCGCACTATTTAAGCAAGGGATACTCTCCGGAAGATGGTAAGATGAACTAAGCATTCACACACCCTAAGCTCCTGAGCACGATTCGCTTCACCCTTTGGTGGAGAGGATTCTCGCGCATCAACTCTCTCCTCCCCCCATTATTGCTTCCACCATAGCTCTATTGACTTAGCCATCGGAGGGTTTTGCCCCAGGGAGATCCCCTGGGCCCTCTGATACGTTTCCCTCTCTTACAGATTCATCTTCTGGTGATCCATAGCCCGCTCAGGACCCCGCGCGAGATCTCGCCTCTTCATACGCTATCTTCCATGTGGAGTTTGAAGGTGCAAGTATAATTCTCGCTACTGAAATTCTGTGCATCATGTTTTTTTAGTAGACCATTGGTTGCAGTCTTGGGCTCCTTTTCTATTTCCTAACCATATAAAAAAGGACAGAAGTGACTCAAACCCTGCAGAAGCGTTTTAAGCAATCAATTTAACTTTTCAATGGGTAACAAAGGCTTAAGTATTACAATTTCTTCAGCCATTATCCGAACCAGATTATATGGAAATGGTATTCGCAACATTATGTCAAGTTGTCAGCAACCAGTGTGAAGTTACCCCTGGCATATGTGGAAAAGTCAGCAAACCAAATGAAGATACAAATTACCTTTCAGACTTGACACAGACTGGATAGCATTTCTGACATCATTGATCGTCTTCAATCGCTTCACTTGGTCTTCCTCCACAGGTTTAATTAGCAAGAGGATTTCCCTGAGAGATGACTCCAATAAATTATACGAGGTGCCATTAACATATGAAGAATGACGATAGTCCATCATAGTTGTAGCTAATCTGCTAAGAAAGGAACAGATGCTATGTGTCACACAGAAGAAAATTTTCCATTAATCAAACATTGGACTTGACTTTACAATAATGCGTACTTTTACAATAGCTGTGAGAACTAGCATCCACATGAACTTGATGGACAGTTAGTTTTGGGATGAATTCACGGAAGCAGAATCTGCAAAATGGACCAAAACATTAAAACTGCCGATCTAAAGTTAGAGAACAGTGAAGGATCAATTGCAAAGGCATCTCCATGTTTCAAAAAGAATGACAGAGACAGAAGAGAACGAGCAAAGCCCTTTTTCTGCAGTGCAAAACATGCAAAGCAACCAGCACACTCACATACATTTCCTAAGCTAGCATTCCCACAAGATCAATGAGAAGGGAAGGGGCTGAAACAGCTATCAGTGCACTCCCAGACTCTGATTAGTGTGTTAAATTTAAAAAATTATTAGCAATCACCTAGTGCTTATTTTGATGGGATAAAATAGAAAAAAATAATCGTACTCCTGTGCCCTAGACGCCATTATTAAAGATGATATAATATTTAAGGAGAGACGTCAAGTAGATCAACTACACTACAACAAGGTACATATTCCATTACCCATGAAATTAGCCACATTAGCCAATTATTATCGTGGCATCTCCAAAAGAAAACGAGGCATTGGTAAATGTTGTGCTTAACAAAAAAATTGCATGAATGTGAAGCGAATATTCTTTCACAACGGGTATAAGTGTATCGCGTGAAGTCAAATCCACTTAAGATACCACTTCACTGCGTATAAAAAAAAGGAAAGGATGAAAAAGACACCCAAGGAATATCCATTACGACATCTCAGGACGTCCATTCTGTCAACATAATCAAAGAACAACTTATTAGCTTCTTCGTTTAGTTCATCAGGGAAAGGCTTTCATCTACACGGTGGAACATGAAACACAAGGAATCTTCACAAATTCGCAAAAATCTTTTGTCACACAGTTGGGCAGTATAACGGGGAAATCAACAAACCAGGGGTTCAAAATACGAATCAGAAGCCAAGACGGGAACCGGCACTTTGCAACAACTACTCATAAACATCACGAGGTGAGAAAGACCACTAAGTTCCGATGTCCCAGTCCCTAAAGACAGCATCTGACAAAAGCGAGCACGCATGATGCTTTGAGATGACGATGGTGGTGGAGTTTCAACCTAAATAGCTGCCTCATCCACACAAAAAACTTCACCAAACCTCCATCACATCAAGCGCGACGGAGACTTCAAAAGCAGACGAGAAACCCCAGCGGGAAGCATCATACCTACTTCCCCCAACGCAGCAAACTAAAAAGGAGATCGAACGAGAGGGCCTTTCTGGTCCCGATGGTGGGATGGGGACTACCTCCGGCTGGGGAATGCTTGTCCGCGAGGTTTGTCGCTTCGTTTCCCGGCGACTCACCAAAAGCGGGAAAGTGGAGCGGCGGAGGGCCGGCGCGGAAGGCTACGCACGCCTGCTGCTGTGCCGCCCCTGGAAACCAGAAAAAAGGGCGGACTCGTGATTGGGACGTGTCGCCGGCTCTGGCGCAGTGATGACGGTCTAACTCTGCGCCCTTTCTTTCCGTTGGTGCACGACTGCGCCTGCTCCCACGTTCGGGAATCACGTCTCCGCTTTAAGAGTGGCCCCGGGATCGGCTGCTTTTGGATGGGGAAAGGTGCCGCCCGTGGAGAACAGGGCACGCGCCTTTGACCTAAAAATCGTTAAAAAAATGTACGCTCTTAAAACCCTCTATGAATGTTTTTAGAAAACTGGAGTCAATCAATACTTCGGATGTCAGTGTTTAAAATTTATTGGAGCTATAGGTGTGATAGTTGATTCTAATTTTATGCTAGGATGAATTATTCTAAGACAAAGTTTGAAAACAGTCTTTAGAAACACATTTTATCAAAATCTTTTATTCGTACTGTGATCTCTGTAGGCCAGGGATTCACAATTATTTAAAATCTTCATAATCCATCTTAAACTTACTTCCAAAGATTAATAGGGTGTTTGGGAACACTTTTTTAAAAAAAACTCTTTTTATCTAAAAAATTGTGATGTGTCAATTTTTAATTTAAATTTTAAAATTGATAAAAGTTAACTGTTGATGTTTGGCATCGTTAATATAATTTTTAAAATTTTTGTAGTTATGTTTGGTGTTCGTCCACATGTGATCTCACGGGGGGAGAGAGAGAGAGAGAGAGAGATGCAGGGGAGAGCCGGAGGACGGGGGAGGGGGCTGCACAGTGGGGAGCCGGAGGGGGGGGAGGGGGATGCGCA
Organism: Amorphophallus konjac; assembly: GCA_022559845.1. NCBI lineage: Eukaryota > Viridiplantae > Streptophyta > Magnoliopsida > Alismatales > Araceae > Amorphophallus > Amorphophallus konjac. The sequence continues at coordinate 345,657,826 of CM040124.1, forward strand.
GGGGGAGGGGGCTGCGGGAGTCGGAGGGAGGGGGAGGCGGGTGCGCAGGGGGGGGGGGGGGGCTGCGGGAGCCAGAGGGGGGGAACCGGAGGGAGGGGCTGCGGGAGCCGGAGGGAGGGGGAGGGGGCTGCGGGAGCCGGAGGGAGGGGGAGGGGGCTGCGCAGGGAGGAGGGACAATCTGCGGGAGGGAGAGGGAGGGGGAGACGCGGGGGAGGGGAGGGGGTCGCGAGTGGGAGAGAGCGAGGCGTCGTGAGTGTTTTTAAAAAAAAATTGGTCTAGTGTTTTTTTTTTTTGAGGAAGATTTACACTGGAGTAGATTTTCTCCCTAAAAGTTAGGAGAGACAAACCAAACATGGTTATAAGATCTCTTGCTCTTTTTTTTTAAAATTGAGAGAAAGAAGAGGTAAAAAAGAGCAACCAAACACCCTATAAGAAAAGTGGACACTTTGTGTCTTATTCTCTCTCTTTCTCAAAATCTGTTTCTCATGTAATCCAACGACTGCCTTGCCCATTTGAAAATAATTAAAAGCTGTCAACAGCTCTTACATCCAAATCTATGACCCAAAGGAGTTTCAAACGGACCCTAAGGTTATGTTTGAAAGACACCGTGGGATGTGAATTTTTTTCAAATTTTCTTAAAGAGAGATAGATCACCTTTTAAAAAGTTTTTGAAAATTTTGAGATGTGACATTTTTTCTCCCTATCCACTAAAATCTCTCTTCTCTAAAATCTGATGGGACAAAGTTGCATTTGGAAAGATTGAATGGGAGGAGGTGAAAATTCCAAAACCATAATCTATTTCCACAATCCTCTCCAAATGTAGAGTAAGACTCAGGCCGCGTTTATAACACGACCCGTGTTACTTTCGGAGTGTAAATCTCTCGACAACCTTTAAGCTTTATCAAATGGAACGGTGCGTCTGGGCTTTTGAGCGCTCAAAAAAAAGTCAGAGGAGATAAGTTTAGACACAAAACTGGCTTCATCCGATAATCCTCAAAAGCAAGTGTAAAAGAGGATTTCTGAGATTTTGAATCATTATAAATCCTCCATATACCTGCCATTTGTACGGTCAATAGATTTTGTGGAGAATGAAAAAGTAACTGCCGTTCTCAAACGCGGCCTGAGTTTCGTAACTTAATAAGCCATGGATTATGTTCTCGTAATCTTCACCCTCCCAAAACTCCACCAAATATTTCGCTGCCCGGAGATAAACCACTCCCCTGGCCTCCTGGTCTCGCCTATTCAAAGTTATGTTCATTCCATTGATACGCAGGTCATACCATCGAAGAGTGTCATACTTTGCAAGTGTCAAATCGAATTACTCAAAAACCACAATTTAATGATGCATTTGGAACATATTGAGGAGAGAGATTTTGGGTCCTCCAATTATTAGAATATCTTCTCCCCCAAAAATAATTTCATATGTCCCAATGTCCCATCAACATTTACTTCAGAGAGAGACCGGGAGAAGTGAAATAGAATTAAAAAATTTCTAAAATCTACCCAAAAAGGTGATTCTTCTCTCTCTAAGGGATTTTGAAAAAAAAACTCTTCACTCTCAATCCGTTCCAAACACGTCCTAAGTTTTTAGAGAGAGATAGGATAAAAAGTCTTCATTGTCCATAATCGCTCAAAATCTCCTTTTTATTAGATTATTCTCACTCTAAAAGATTATGAAAAAAGTCATAATCCCATTGAGTTGTCTAATGAGACCTAAGAAAACTCAAATTATCATTAGGATATCCTACCACCTTGCTAAACTATATTTTTTGTCAATTGGCCGTGATAAACCACATCTTTCCACCCCTAACCAGTTATCAAGGTGGTCCTAAATGAATACAACTTGTTAGTGAAAAGGTGGCAGTGTTGTTACCATTAAAGAGTTCAAAAGAGCTCGTTCAGGTTGAGTGACCACTTGTTTATGCCCGGTAGGTTGAAGAGTTAGTTTTGTAAGACCCCGAAATTTCGGATATGTTTCGTGAATGACCTATTCGCCCCGACCCCTATTCGTTTACCAAAGTGGCCCTTATGGAACTTTGCACACAACAACGTGAGCCGTGGACCACCAATTTTAAAAAAGTTGTACTCTTTAAGGATGTGGGTGTTGTTCTCCTTAATCAGCTGTCCTGAAAGATGAAGGATCATGATGCCCCACTCATTTCATGTGTCATTGGGGGCATCACTTTTGATCGTGCTCTATTAAATGTTGGAGTAAGTGCGAACCTACTTCCAAACAATGTCTATGAGAAATTTGGGATAGGAGAGTTATCTTACAATTAGTTGATCGGTCCATCAAGACACCACGTGGATTGATTGAGGATGTCTTGGTATGGGTAGACAAATGTTATTTTGCTGTTGATTTCCTCATTCTTGACATGGAACCATCCTAAGATCTGAATTAAAATCCTATCATTTTAGGTCGTCCATTCCTTGTCATTGCCAATGTCATCAATTGCAAAACTAAGACCATGGACATTTCATTTAGGGATCATAAGATTCAAATCAACATTTTCAAGGCTTCAGAATACATGCAAGAGGATGAGCATTGCTTTGTAATTGATATGATTAATGATCTAGTTGATACTACTTCTGGAAACCTCTCCCTTGATGAACTTGATAAATAAGTCCAAACTCGAGAAGTGCATGCCTTACTTGATCCATCACCATCAATCCCTTAGTCCATGAAATTTAAGCATCTACCTGAATTAAATCTTCAACCCTCACTTTCTTCAATTCAAGCTCTTATACAACTTGAGTTAAAACTTTTACCGGACTCTCTCAAGTATATATTTATAGGACCCAATGACACCCTCCTAGTTAGAATTGCTTATGATTTGACCCGTGAGTAAAATGACTAGTTGATAGATGTACTCAAGATGCACGAGACTACTATTGGTTGGATTGTGGTAGATCTAAAAGGCAATAGTTCTTCGACATCATATTTACACAAAGGACAATGCCAAACTTGTTCGTGAGAGGTAGAGACGTCTAAACCCTAACATGTCGGAGGTGGTCAAAAAGGAGTTAGTCAAGTGGTTAGATGCATGAATTGTCTACCCAATATCTGATAGCCACTGAGTGAGCCCTACCCAAGTAGTTCCCAATAAATCTAGACTCACAGTTGTTAGCATTGATCGTGATGAGCTAGTGTCAACCCGTCTCACCACTTGGTGGCGTGTGTGCATAGATTATAGAAAACTTAATGCAGTCACTCGAAATGACTATTTCCCCTTACCCTTCATTGATTAAATTTTGGGGAAGCTAGCTGATCAGGAGTACTTTTGTATCTTAGATGGCTATTCTGGATACAACCAAATAGATATCTACCCATAAGACTAGGAGAAAACCATGTTTACTTGTCTCTATGGAATCTTTGCTTCCTGTAGAATGCCGTTTAGATTATGCAATGCACCTACAACCTTCTAAAGCTACATGATGTCAATATTATTAGACATGGTAGGAGATTTTCTTGAAACTTTCATGGATAACTTGTCTATTTTTTAGGATTCCTTTGAAAATTATCTCAATAATTTGAAACAGATCATTGAATGATGCATTGAGACAAATCTTGTCTTGATTTGGAAAAAGAGTTGAGGACGGTAAAATTCGCCAGACTCAGTGTGGCCGAACAACACCAGGCCCAAGGCGGCCCGACTCAATCGGGTCAGAGAAAGGCCGCTCTGTTGTGCCCCTATGGTCATTTGAGTTCACTTGGGTAATTCGACATCATCCTACGGTCATTTGAGTTCTATCGTATTCTTGGTTTTGATAATGGTTAAACACTATTAGTCATTGATATTTCCCACTCTCATGTGACTGACATACGTGATGCTTTGTTCATGACAGGTACGCCATTACATGGACAAAGAATTCAGTGAAGTCGGCAAAAGTGAAAGATCATTGATCACGCCCAAGCAAGGATGCGAAAACAAGCACAAGTCGACACGCGATATTCGGCTCGTCATCCATATAAGGTCAATGCACAAAGAAGCATAGCCAAGAGAATCCAAGGCCATAAACTCCGTTGATATCTTTTAGACTATCAAGGGAGATGTCACCGACATGCACGGGCTGCTAATGGAGTTGAACGACGGAGCTAGAACGGAAATTGGACCGACCCGGGATAAGCTGGGTTCTGCCCAGCTGGCGGTCGACCGCCAGCACAGGGGCGGTCGACCGCCCCAGCCAGGGATCGCCAGGCTATGTGTGTTTCAGCTGGCGGTCGACCGCCAGCCAGTGGCGGTCGACCGGAAATCCCAGGGACCGCCCCTTTGCAGGTTTCACAGTAGCGGTCGACTGCCAGGAGCTGCAGGTCGACCGCCAGCCCCGAGCCTTCAATGTTGACTTTGTTTCCAACTTCGAAAAGGGCCATTCAACATGGATTTCTTTAATCCAAAAGTCACCTAATCACCCACAAATTATGGATCTGGTCTGAGGCTTGTCTATAGACCATTCAAGGTCTATAAAACTAATACAAGAGGGTTGGAAACCCCAATGCTTCAAGGCTTCAAGGGAGATCAAGGGAGCTCATTTTCGAGGCACTGTAGCACCTCCGTGAATAGTGTTTCGGGAAGGAGTTCTTCATCCATTCCAAGACATTCAAGTCCAGATCTGAAGCCATCTCAACCTCCAAGGAAGAAGAAGGAATCAAGGCTCTCAAGGGTGATCGAAGCTGCATCCTACATCTTCTACATCATCTTCATCGACTCAAGAAGATCAAAAGGAAGATTGAAGCTACATCCATCATCTTCTTCATCAACTAGAAGAGGTTCAAGGAAGATCATCCCGCAAGAAAGAAGACACCATCAAAGCATCCGATTCAAGCTTCTGCAACTCAGACAAGATTCTTTTCTTTGAGCATACTCTATATCTTGTTTGAGTGCATGATTTCATATTTATTCTCTTTTTCATTTCATACAAATAATTGAATCTGAGAATCGTCCCTATCGGTGGTTAGTAGGAGGGCAATCGGAGGTTATCCGATCTGCGTTGTTGACGTCCCTACCAGGCGGTTAGTAGGAAGGCAATCGGTGGTCTTTCCGATTTGCGGTTCAGTGCGTGGCACTAGTGGAGCCTCACCAGATTTGGTGAGGGGTGGACGTAGCACTAGGGATTCAGTCCGAACCACCTTAAAATCTCGTGTGTTGTGGTTTGTTTGTGTGATTGTTTCGTTCTAAATGCATGCTTAGGTTCGAATTGATATATTAGTAATCATCTTGCTAAGCAAATCGTTGTGTCCTTCGTTTAGCTAGTTATATTCCGTTGCAATTTAATTCATCTAGCTATATAGAGGGTTACATTACGAAAAGAGGGGCATATCTATTCACCCCTCCCCTCTAGATCTGCTGTCCACTACACAACAAGTGGTATCAGAGCCTAATCTCTCATTATGGGGTCCAACGATCTTGAGGGAAATGGTGGATCAGCATCTAAGGGTTATTTACCTGAAGGACACTCTGTGAACAGACCTCCTTATTTCACTAGATCTAACTATCCTTATTGGAAACATCGCATGCAGGTGTTCATTCGCGCCCAAGACTACGAACTTTGGCGTGTGATCAGCAAAGGTCCGTATGAGCTTACGGATAATGAGGACTTGTGGACCAAAGAATAAATACGGCAATCCACCGTCAACTGGAATGCTAAACATATCATGCAATGCTCACTCCATCCAGTTGAATTCTCAAGAGTAGCCACCTGCGCAACTGCGAAATTGATGTGGGATAAGCTAGAGGTAATCTACGAAGGAACCTCTCAGGTACGAGAAACAAAAGCCAATATTTTAGTTTCTGAATATGAAATGTTCCGCATGAAGCCTGATGAGTCAATTCAAGATATGTATGCTCGCTTAACTGTGCTTATTAATAGTTTAACTGATTTGGGAAAGAAATATACAGAGCAAGAACTTGTAAGAAAAATTCTCAGATCATTAACTCCAGCATGGCACACGAATGCAACCGTTGTTGAAGAATCAAGAGATCTCGCAACCACCAAGGTAGATGAACTCATTGGGTCATTAATGACCTATGAGATCAACCTCAAGAACAAAGAGGCTAAGGCACCTAAGAAGAAGTCCCTAGCTCTTAAAGCTGGACCCAGCCGTCAAGATACTTCTGATGAAGGTGAGGATTCGGGAAGTGAGTGAGATGAGGATGACGTAGCCATGCTCACACGTAAGTTCAAGAAATTCATGAGAAATGAAGGTAAGAGCTTCACGAGAGGAAGGTCAAGGGTAAGAAATGGTTTCAAATCTAATTTTAAAAACTCTAAGAAATCTGACAAAATCATTTGTTATTCTTGCAACAAACCAGGGCATTTCAAGAATGACTGTCCCGACAGATTCAGAAAAGCTGACAAATGGAAGGGCAAGAAGAATAACAAAGCCATGGTGTCCATATGGAGCGATAAAGAGGAAAGTAATGATGGAACTAGCTCCTCGGACAAAGAAAAAGAAGATTTATGTCTTATGGTCAAAGGTGATGAAGAAAATGAGATAAATTCTCCATTTGAAGATTATACAATTGATGATTGGGAGGATGCATATATACAACTCATGGGAAAATATGAAATGTATAAAAAGGAGAATGAATCATTGAAAAAGAAAATTAACTCATTTGTGCATGATCATAATATGAATGATAAGAATGCTCTACTTGAGACTGAAATTGAAGATCTTAAGAAAATGATTGAGGATTTGGAGGAAGGAAGAAAAGAAATGGCTGACTTGGAAACTGAAAATGAGGATTTGAGAAATGAGATTGATAGCATGAAGCTCAAAATACAAAGATATGAAAAAGATAGTAAATTGAGCAATGAAAAGTATGAAGCTGTCAAACAAGTCAACATTCAACTTCTTCAAAATATTGAAAACCTACAAAAAGAGTTGAAGGATAAACAACAATCCTTGAAAAATTTCGTGGATGGAAAAGAAAACATAGATGCTTTGCTAGGTACTAGGATGAAGTTCAACAAGGAAGGGTTGGATTTTGAACCAACAAACAAAAGGCCAATTGGGCTAAAAATAGTCACATTTGTCTCATCTTCCGAAGCCTCCACCTCAAACACAACTCCCACACAAAACCAGCAAAAACAAAAGAAAAAATGGAAAGAAAAGATTGAAGAGGCAGTCACCAACATTCCCAAAAAGCCTGTCCAAAAACTTAAGAAATGTCGACCTTCCCCGCAGCATAGGTCAACACTTCCTTGGCCATTGCATGCTTAACATTCTAGATTTCACCACAATTGGATTGCACACTCATATAGGCCAACACCACCATACTTTTGGAGAAATTGTGATTCATGTGTTCATCAATCCTATAACTTTCAATCTCCTAGGTGGCAGAACAATCACTCTCAACCCAAAAATAACCAATGGCCACAATGGGTTAAGAGGCCAACTTCATCAAACTTTCACAAATTCCAACCAAGAACCTCCAAACAGAAAATGAATGTCAAAGTTGAAAAGAAAAACCAAATCCCTGCTCTAAGCAAACAAAGCATGAATGCTAAGAAGGTTTGGATTCCAAAAGAAATGGTTTCATGCTTTGAAAATTTGAAGAGTGTGATGGGACCCAAATTTGGTTGGGTTCCAAACACATTTGCTTAATTACTTGTGCAGGAGTGTCTTGCAGCCATACATAACAGGTGGTACCTTGATAGCGGCTGTTCACGACACATGACCGGAGACAAATCAAAATTTTGTCTCTTGGAGGAAAAGGAAGGAGGACATGTCACATTTGGAGGGAATAACAAAGGAAAAATCATTGGAATAGGTAATGTAGGTAAGAACCTCTCCAACTCCATTGGAAATGTGTTACTAGTTGAAGGTTTGAAATATAACCTACTAAGCATAAGTCAATTGTGTGATAAAGGTCACAAAGTGTTGTTTGATTCTCATGAATGTAAAATCTTTGAACCAAAATCTGACAAGGTAAAATTTTCTGGTAAGAGAGTCAACAATGTTTACATGATTGACTTAGATGATCCTGCTTATTCAAACCTTTGTCTTGCTGCACCAAAATTTGAAATTGCATGGTTATAGCATCGTAGACTAGGACATGCTAGCTACAATGTCTTGCATAAACTCTTGAAACATTTAATGGTGAAAGGTTTGCCTGAACTATCCTTTAAACAAGAAAATAAATTGTGTGATGCATGTGCCCTAGATAAACAAACTAGACAATCATTCAAGGGAAGATCTAAAAATACATCATCCAAACCACTCGAGCTAATTCATATGGACCTATTTGGCCCAACCAGAACTGCTAGCTTAAGTGGTAGAAAATATGGATATGTCTTGGTGGATGATTTTTATAGGTTCACATGGGTTTTCTTTCTCACACACAAAAATGATGCTTTTGATGAGTTTCAGGCACTCTACATGAAGATAAAGCAGGACGGTGAGTTTAAAATTTCCAAGATTCAATCTGATCACGGTGGTGAATTTAAAAATGCTAACTTCTATAAACTTTGCAGGGCCGAAGGGATTTCACACCGATTTTCTTCACCAAGAACACCGGAGCAAAACGGTGTGGTTGAAAGGAGAAACCGGACACTTGTAGAGATGGCAAGAACCATGCTTGCTGAACGGTAACTTCCAATGAGATTTTGGGCTGAAGCGGTAAACCCGGCATGTTACATTATCAACCGCTCTATGGTAAGGCCACACACCAAAAAGACTCCTTATGAGCTGCTAAAAGGTAAAAAACTCTCTCTCTCACATATGAAAGTGTTTGGATCGAAATGCTTCATTCACAACAATGACAAAAGAGACTTAGATAAATTCGAGCCCAAGAGCGATGTAGGTATATTCCTTGGATATTCTGATAGATCTAGGGCTTATAGAATTTATAATATCAAAAGTCAAACTGTGGAAGAATCACCCCATGTTTCCTTTGATGAATATCATGATTCTAACAATGATAACTCTTGCAGGAAAAATGATGAAGATGGGGAATTCCTAAGCATAAAGGACAAGAGTGATCCTCCACAAGAAGAAATAAAAGAAGATGGTGACCTAGCTGAATCAAGCAATGCAAGGGATCAAGCTCCAGGAGAAGGTAACAATTCTACAAATATTAGAATTCTTAAGGATCATCCCTTGGAGAATGTCATTGGTAGCTTGAATGACCCACCAAGAACTAGGTCACATTTTAAAATTGTGGAAGAATTAGATCAACTTGCTCTTGTCTCGCAGCATGAACCCAAAAATATTGATGATGCTTTAAAAGATGAAAACTGGATAAATTCCATGCAAGAAGAGTTAAACCAGTTTGAGAGAAACAAAGTTTGATATCTTGTTCCTAGACCTTCATCACAATCTGTCATAGGCACTAAATGGGTTTTTAGGAATAAACTAAGTAAGGATGGAAAGATAATAAGAAATAAGGCTAGATTGGTGGCTCAAGGGTATAATCAAGAGTTTGGGGTAGACTTTGATAAATCTTATGCCCCAGTTGCTAGACTCGAAGCCATCAGAATTTTACTTGCCTTTGCATGCTCCCTTAGAATAAAGCTGTATCAAATGGATGTCAAAAGTGCTTTCTTGAATGGCTTGATCAAAGAAGAAGTCTATGTTGAGCAGCCCCCTGGCTTTGAGAATTCTAACAATGCAGATTTTGTATACAAGCTAGACAGGGCGCTTTATGGACTTAAGCAAGCACCAAGAGCTTGGTATGAGAGACTAAGCTCGTTCCTCATTGAAAAAGGGTACACACGAGGTAAGGTAGATCAAACATTTTTCACCAAGAAGCAAGGTAAGAACATCTTGATTGTTCAAATTTATGTTGATGACATTGTGTTTGGTTCTATAAAATCTGAAATGTGTGAGGAATTTGCTAACCTCATGACTAGCGAATTTGAGATGAGCCTAATGAGAGAACTTCAATTCTTTCTCGGTTTGCAGGTCAACCAAGGAGAAGACGGTTGCTTCATAAGCCAAGCCAAATACATCAAGGAGCTGCTAAAAAGATTTGACATGGCAAACAGCAAAATCATTGCAACTCCGATGAGTACCTCAACTTCACTGGATTCGGATGAAAATGGTAAATTGGTGGATGCAAAGGTCTATAGAGGTATGATTTGCTCTTTGCTTTATTTGACTGCATCCCGACCAGATATCCAGTTTAGTGTATGTCTTTGTGCTAGATTTCAAGCAGTCATTGAGAATCTCATTTGACTGTCGTCAAACGTATCCTTCGATATCTTGCCGGTACTCAAGATTTGGGATTGTGGTATCCGTCATCATGTGATTTATCTCTTATATCTTATTCTGATGCGGATTACGCTGGATGCAAGCTGGATCGTAAGAGTAGAAGTGGTTATTGCAATTTCTAGGCGGGTGTTTAGTTTCTTGGGCCTCCAAGAAACAACACTCGGTTGCCCTCTCAACCGCGGAGGCAGAATATGTTGCTGCAGGGAGCTGTGGCACCCAAGTGTTGTGGATTAAACACCAACTCCAAGACTACTTGGTGGATCTTGGTTGTGTCCCGATTCTGTGTGATAACACTAGTGCTATCAACCTTACAAAAAATCCAGTCCAGCACTCTAGGACTAAGCATATTGAGATTAGGCATCACTTCATTAGAGATGAGGTCGGTAAGAAAAATTTTGAACTGCATTTTGTTGATACTCTAAATCAAATTGCTGATATTTTCACCAAGCCCTTGTGTAATGACAGGTTTTCAACACTCAGAAGGGAGCTTGGTCTTTGCTGACCTCAGGCCAATAAGAATTTGAAATGATGATCATGTTCAATTTAGTGTGTGTTTTTACAGATTGGTGTTTCATGCATTGTTGATATGTCAATATGTCATTTTGCATTGCATGTAGATGCATAATAATGAATTGAGTTCATGTTCATAATGCATTGTATGGTTTGTGTCGCATCATTCTTGCATGGCCATGGTATATCAAATGTTGATGTATGGAAGGGCAGGTTATGCTTGTCTCGAAGCACTCAATATGCGTGAGGTTTCACCTCCGCCAAGTACCATGTGTCAATGTCGCCTATAGGCCATATAGTAAGGGGGAGTTGTCCTTGTGCAACATTCATGCATATTCATTCTGTGGCATTTAATAAGTGTACAACCATGCGTTGGGTCATATATTTCATTTCTGCTACCTTCATGAGTGACTAGGTCAACCTCCTTTGCCATTCCACTTGATTGCAAACATAACCCCTTCGCATATCTATTGCATATCCTTAGGGGGAGTTTTGTTGAGTCTCTTAATCTCTTCCAATCTGTGCTTCCATGGCTTACAGTCTGCATATGAGATCATGAGACTGACGAACAGATAGTGTGAGAGCTTTCTATTATATGAACTGATGATTGTCCATCAAATGAAAATGGTTCAGATTTAATGATTTCCTTGACGTTCTGAAATATCTGTTATGAAATCATCTATGTTCTGTGGTTTTAATAGACCTTAACTAGAGATTGCATATTGTGCTTTGAATGACTATCCTGATATCTGAAAATTCAAAGTTCATGACCATCTTGGTGATACACTCAGGCTTAGTATTGTTTTTAAACATCCTGATGAGCTGGAATTCTTGAAAATCAATTTGACAGAGCAATGATATTGTTGCACGGAGAAACATGTCATGTCATCAAATCAAGTGACAAATGCATATGTCATGATGTGCCCTTGTTATCTCTGTCTTAAAACTTTTAGACTCTAGGCAGAGCAATGGCATAATTGCTGAGAAATATATCCCCTCATCAAAGAATTGAGACATGATATGTCATGACGTGACTTTACTATCTCTGTTCATCTTGAAACATGACAGTCAGTCTTACCAAATTCCTAGGAATACTGGCGTCTAAACGTGTATTCTTACGGCTTGGAGGCATGTACTAGACTTGATTGCTCGTAAAATATGAGTATTGTGCCTTCAAATGCAAATGATATCGATAATCAAACTTGTTGAATTCCTAATAATTCCATGCTTTAGTCATGATTGTTTAGTCTCAATACATGCTTTTGTGTTATTGCCTTTGTCATTATTGAATATGGATATATAAGATAAGGGAAGGTTAAACACTGCCATGATATGCACCTTTGGTTCATTTCTATTAAATCTTGGATGTAGCTGCTTTTCGAACTCCATTGATGAATTCGGATTTCATTAGCTTTGAACCATATATATTGCTCACGGTCTGTTTCAGGTCTGCATATAATGGCTTGCTCTTAACTCCTTTCAGCTCTGATCTCGCAGATATTTCATTTTATTACTCTTTTTTGTTGTTGGCAAAGGGGGAGAATTCTTTGTGTGAGTCCTTTATACGAGCTATATGCGTTATCGCATTGTCAAAAGGGAGAGCTTATGTGCTTTGTGAGTTGTCATGGGGGATGTGTGAATGATGTACGGGGAGAGTCCAAGGGGGAGAATCCATTGCTCAATTTTGTATCTCATATGTGTATGTGATGGGGTTTGCATAATTACATAGCATTCATATCTGCATTCATAATTGCATTCACATGCTATTACTATCATGGATCTTGAGCTGCACACAGGTTGCATATGTCATAATCTTTACCATATTTGCCATATTGGATATTTCTGCCATATAATGACTCACAGTGTTGTCATCATCAAAAAGGGGAAGAATGTTGTGCCCCTATGGTCATTTGAGTTCACTTGGGTAATTCGACATCATCCTACGGTCATTTGAGTTCTGTCGTATTCTTGGTTTTGATAATGGCTAAACACTATTAGTCATTGATATTTTCCACTCTCATGTGACTGACATACGTGATGGTTAGTTCATGACAGGTACGTCATTACATGGACAAAGAATTCAGTGAAGTCGGCAAAAGTGAAAGATCATTGATCGCGCCCAAGCAAGGATGCGAAAACAAGCACAAGTCGACACGCGATATTCGGCTCGTCATCCATATAAGGTCAATGCACAAAGAAGCATAGCCAAGAGAATCCAAGGCCATAAACTCCGTTGATATCTTTTAGACTATCAAGGGAGATGCCACCGACATGCACGGGCTGCTAATGGAGTTGAACGACGGAGCTAGAACGGAAATTGGACTGACCCGGGATAAGCCGGGTTCTGCCCAGCTGGCGGTCGACCGCCAGCACAGGGGCGGTCGACCGCCCCAGCCAGGGATCGCCAGGCTATGTGTGTTTCAGCTGGCGGTCGACCGCCAGCCAGTGGCGGTCGACCGGAAATCCCAGGGACCGCCCGTTTGCAGGTTTCACAGTAGCGGTCGACCGCTAGGAGCTGCAGGTCGACCGCAAGCCCCGAGCCTTCAATGTTGACTTTGTTTTCCAACTTCGAAAAGGGCCATTCAACATGGATTTCTTTAATCCAAAAGTCACCTAATCACCCACAAATTGTGGATCTGGTCTGAGGCTTGTCTATAGACCATTCAAGGTCTATAAAACCAATACAAGAGGGTTGGAAACCCCAATGCTTCAAGGCTTCAAGGGAGATCAAGGGAGCTCATTTTCGAGGCACTGTAGCACCTCCGTGAACAGTGTTTCGGGAAGGAGTTCTTCATCCATTCCAAGGCATTCAAGTCCAGATCTGAAGCCATCTCAACCTCCAAGGAAGAAGAAGGAATCAAGGCTCTCAAGGGTGATCTAAGCTGCATCCTACATCTTCTACATCCTCTTCATCGACTCAAGAAGATCAAAAGGAAGATTGAAGCTACATCCATCGTCTTCTTCATCAACTAGAAGAGGTTCAAGGAAGATCATCCCGCAAGAAAGAAGACACCGTCAAAGCATCCGATTCAAGCTTCTGCAACTCAGACAAGATTCTTTTCTTTGAGCATACTCTATATCTTGTTTGAGTGATTTCATATTTGTTCTCTTTTTCATTTCATACAAACAATTGAATCTGAGAATCGTCCCTACCGGTGGTTAGTAGGAGGGCAATCGGAGGTTGTCCGATCTGCGTTGTTGACGTCCCTACCAGGTGGTTAGTAGGAAGGCAATCGGTGGTCTTTCCGATTTGCGGTTCAGTGCGTGGCACTAGTGGAGCCTCACCGGATTTGGTGAGGGGTGGACGTAGGACTGGGGATTCAGTCCGAACCACCTTAAAATCTTGTGTGTTGTGGTTTGTTTGTGTGATTGTTTCGTTCTAAATGCATGCTTAGGTTCGAATCGATATATTAGTAATCATCTTGCTAAGTAAATCGTTGTGTCCTTCGTTTAGCTAGTTATATTCCGCTGTAATTTATTCATCTAGCTATATAGAGGGTTACATTACGAAAAGAGGGGCAGATCTATTCACCCCTCCCCTCTAGATCCGCTGTCCACTACACAACACGCTCGATGGTCAGCAGCCTAAGCTGGGCGGCCCGATTGAGGCCCATAGAGGATTCGCCAGCCCACAGGCAAGATTGATGGGAGCATCTTGGGTGCCGGAGTTGTAACACCCCAACCTGTCCAAAACCTAAAGATAATTAAATATTTTATATTTAGAGTCCATATAAATTTAGGTTCTCTTAATTAAAGTCCAATACCTTGAACGGAATAGTTTAGCGAACTTTATTAAGTAAATTAAATAGATATCTCACTTTAATAATATGTAACTTTTCATAAGAATGTCAGAATAAGGTCAATATTAGACCCGTTGGATAGAGAATTCAAAAATCTACAAGTTTCATGTTAAGCATATTTTCAAATTCTGACGTTTGATAGGCTAAAAGTAAGATATAATGCATTAATTATTTGAAGTCTTGTTGATGTTAAGTTTTTAAGAGTTTTTAAGCAAAAATCCCCCCTCTCATATCTCCCTCTCCTCCATACGATGGTTAAAAAAAATCAAAAAAAAAAAATCCACGTTGTTATTCCTTTCCCCTCCCCTCTCATCTTATCTACTTTTCATTCTTATCCTTACTCTCTCTCCCCCTCCCACGTAGCATACCCCCCTCATCCTAATCCATTCGTTCTCTCTTATCCTCTCCCCACCCCACCTTATAAATACCTCTTCCCCCCCCTCTTTCTTCCCACATCCGACCCCTCCTCAATCCCTTCCCATCTCTTTCACCTCCCACCCCCTCTCTCGCCACTCTCTCTCTCTCTCTCTCTCTCTCTTTCTCTCACATTCTCTAACTTCCCCCCTCCCTCTCATTTTTTTTATTTTATTTTATTTTCATCTCTCTCTACTCTCTCTCTCTCTCCACTTTCTCTCTATACTCTCTCTACTCTCTCTCTAATCTATCTCTACTCTCTCTCTATTTTCTCGCTTCACTCTCTCTCTACTTTCTCTACTTTATCTCTTTACTTTCTCTCTCCACTTTCTCTCTCTACTATATCTCTTTACTTTATCTCTCTTCTCTCTATACTCTCTCTACTTTCTCTCTCTTCTTTTCTCTCTCTACTTTCTCCCTCTACGCTTATAAATAAACGAAGAATAGAAAACATCGTCTGAATAATATAAATATTCGACAAAAGCTTGGACAGAATATTTGGAGTTTATTTGGACTATTTTACCCTTCCTTACGTAGGAATCCGTCATCGCGGGTGAGATACTAAAGTTAATTTGAGAGAATCCATTCTAAAGGTAGGCATGATAAACCGAGTGCATGTTATTTGTTATTTACATTTCTGTGATTTGATTTTGTTTGAAATGTGATTTAAGTCATTGATTTATTTAACCCAATGATCTATGTTTAGAATCAGTTGGTTATTTAGTTACCATTATGTAAAAATATTATTTTCTCTCTAATCTCTCTCTAATCTCTCTAATTCTCTCTAATCTCTTTCTAGTTTCTCCCTCTACTCTCTCTCTCTACTCTAATCTCTTCGAATGTTATATACTAGTAATTTATTTAGTTAATGAATTTGACTCACTACCCTATGATTAAAATCTAATTCTGATATTAAAATACGATCCAGTTATTTTGTAAAGTTCAATGGCAAGTTTTAAGTATCGAGACGACTATGTAATAAGCATCATAATAAGAATAAAACTTTGATTAAGCATATGGACTGTGTCACTTTAAGGAGGTGTGGGGCGACAAACCGTAGTTAGCTTCCGCTACGGGATTAGGCCCATTTTCGAGGACAAATGGACTTCTGAAAAATCCGGAACCCAGAATAAGAAAATTATCTGGGGAATGGTGGAGTATTAACTCCCGATCCTGCGTGGTTGATCAAGGCCGATAGGCTCCAGCGTTTAGACCATTTATCTTTATGTCGACGTATGGATGCTTAGGTATGTGTTTACTACTGCTTTTAGTGACGGGATGCCTGTCCAATATATGCTGCCAAATAATATGAAGTTCAGATTTGATATATGACTTTGATATGATCTGAAAATAAGTTCATCTGTATAAGCTCTGATTTAGCTAAGATATGTACTATGTCATTTATATATAAGTCAGATAAGATTTGTTATACGTATTTGCTTATAAGAAGAAAAATTATTCTGCTCTATCAGTTTTCCTTCGCATTCATAGTATACGTACAATCCAAATGAAATTGTGATTTGCTTTATATATATATCATGGATTTGTACAAGTTAGTATATGATAAGCATGTGATTGGTTTTAATGACTACTGAGTCTGTGGACTCATTTCTGTTGCCTAACCATTTCAGGAAATTGACCAGTGTGCGTCTTGACTCCTTCGGGCAGTAGGTCAGAAGTTGATCCCGAGTTTAATTTGGATTCGGATTCCGCTGCGTGGAATAAATAGATTTGATTTTCTTTTGAATAATGAATGTAAATATGACTTTTGGGTAGTAATATATAATACTCTGTATACGATGTAAATTATGAGTGTTTAAACTTATGGAAATGGTATGGTTATATTTATTGGAATATATGATGGTTTGGCCTTTAGCGCCATGCAAATATCTCGGCCCACAACACTTCCGTACATCCGCTGTGACGTCCCCGGACACGATACGGGATCGCCGGAAGGGGGCGCCACAGAGAGTGGTATCAGAGCCAAGTTGTGAGGCTTGAAATTATTTGCTGCCATCTGAATTTATATACCATACCAGAAGATCGTAGGAATTTATTTTAGAATTTGATGTCAAACCTAGAATCATACTAATTCAGATTAGTTCTCCCTCGCAGGAGATGGCAGGGAGTGATAGGGTTGAGGTTAATATTTCTCCCGAGGAGTATGCGCCCTCAAATGGACATCACAACGAGTTGTCGGGGGAACAATTCATGGCGAGCTTACTCCCGGTGGGCAAGGCGCGTTACCTATTCAGGGTGTGTCAGATTTAGGAGGGTTCACACAAGCTTTTCAAGGGTTAGTGCATACTATGCAGTTACAAGCCCAAACTCAAGCAATGGTGCAAGCCCAAATACAAAACCGTGTGCAAGAACAACCGAATAGGGCAGCATGCGCTACCATGATGGAGAAATTCAGACATATGAGTCCTCTTCTTTTAAGGGGGAGAGTCACCCGGAGATTGTGGAAAATTGGGTGAGAGAAATTGAGAAGATTTTCACGGCCATTAGATGTGCAGAGCAGGATAAGGTGATATTAGCTACATTTATGTTGAAGGACTGTGCGGACGAGTGGTGTAGGTCTGCACTTAGAACCACTTTTAGAGATAGAGAGATTGAGATTAGCTGGAACGAATTTCTTGATATCTTCCATGCAAAATTTCTCCCTCAGCATGTGAAAGATAGGAAAGAAGTTGAATTTTTAAATTTGACTCAAGGAGGTATGTCAGTTGCCGATTATGAAGTAAAATTTACTGAATTGAAAAGTATGCCCCTCATATTTGTTCAGATGAGCTTAGAAGGGTGAAGAAAATTGTTAGAGGTTTGAGAAGTAACATTAGAAGTAGAGTTGCAATCCTTGAGCCTCAGACTATGGCAGCAGCTTTGAGGACTGCTTTTATTGCAGAAACTGAATATGAGGAATTCTTAGTAGAAAGACAAAGGGATAATGCAAAAAGGGGTAATCTTGGTTCAATTGTGAGGAAAGATAAGAAGCCAAAGATAACTTTTCATAGAGAGTTCAACCAGTTAGGAGAGATAATATGCCAGCTTGTCAACAGTGCGGGATGCAACATAGAGGTAATGAATGTTGGCGGGCTGCAGGTAAATACTTTTCATGTGGTCAAACATGGCATATGATAAGGGATTGTCCCAAAAGGTCAAGGCAAGATCAGCAACCACAACAGCAGCGGAGAGTTCAAGCCAGAGTATATGCACTAACAAGGGAAGACACCCGAGATGCCAATGCAGTAGCTGAAGGCATTCTTCTTATCGATGATATGCATGCAAAAGTTTTATTTGATCGGGTGCTACACATTCCTTTATTTCTCTAAGATTTACGGAATTATTGAAAGATAAACAAATTGTGAACACTGATGAGATGTCCATTAACACACCAACTGGGGGAGATAGCTAGAACGACTTCTGTTATTCCTAGCATTGATGTGGTGATTCAGGGGAGGATTGTGTCAGCATGTGTGTATCTGTTGGAAATGACTGATTTTGATGTCATCTTGGGAATGGATTGGTTAGATATAAATTTTGCCCTTCTAGATTGTCATGGAAAGAAAGTAATTTTTCAAAAACCTGGGGAGCAGACATTTCACTATCAATGTCCAAGACACCGTTCTAGTAAAACACTAGTTTCAGCACTTAAAGCTTTGAAATTGCTTAGAAGTGGATGTCAATGTTATTTGACTAGTGTAATGGCTATTCCTTCTAATGAAAATAAGAAAACCACCTCAGATATCGATGTGGTCAGAGAATTTCCTGATGTATTCCCCGATGAACTTCCGGGTTTGCCACCACACCGAGATGTGGAGTTCACTATTGAACTCTCACCGGGTACTTTATCCATTTCCATCCCTCCCTACAGAATGGCACCAGCCGAATTGGCAGAATTGAAGAAACAATTACAAGAACTACTAGACAAGGAGTTTATTCGACCAAGTGTATCCCCTTGGGGTGCACCTATTCTGTTTGTTAGAAAGAAAGATGGGTCGCTTAGATTATGCATTGACTATAGGAAATTGAATCAAGTGACCATTAAGAATAAGTACCATTTGCCAAGGATTGATGATTTATTTGATCAGCTACGAGCTGCCGCAGTATTTTAAAGATTGATCTCAGATCTGGATATCACCAATTAAGGATAAGGGAAGAAGATATCTCAAAAACTGCTTTCAGAACATGATATGGACATTATGAATTGTTGGTTATGCCATTTGGGTTAACTAATGCACCAGCACATTTATGGATTTGATGAACATAGTTTTTCAACCATATCTGGATACATTTGTAGTGGTGTTTATTGATGATGCGTTGATCTATTCTCCCACTGTTGAAACTCATCAAGAACATTTGAGGATTGTGTTGGAAACCTTAAGAAGTCATCAACTGTATGCAAAATTTAGTAAATGTGAATTCTGGTTGATAAGGTCCAATTCTTAGGGCATATCATTTCTGGTGATGGAGTGTCTGTTGATCCAGCTAAGGTTGAGACAGTTTTACATTAGGAAAGGCCGAAGAATGTCAGTGAGATTAGGAGCTTTTTGGGTCTTGCGGGTTACTATCGCAGGTTTATTGAAGATTTTTCTTCTATTGCAGCTCCTATGACCAAATTGACTATGAAAGGAGTTCCTTTTGAATGGTCAGATAAATGTGAAATAAGTTTTCAAGAATTAAAAATAAGGTTAACTATAGCCCCAGTACTTACTTTACCTTGTAGGTCAGGAGGATTTGTGATATATACAGATGCCTCTAGAAAAAGACTAGGATGTGTCCTGATGCAGAATGGCAAAGTAGTAGCTTATGCATCCAGACAATTAAAGACCCATGAGATGAATTATCCAACACATGATTTGGAGTTGGCAGCGGTGGTACATGCCCTAAAAATTTGGCAATATTATTTGTATGGTGAGCAATTTGAAATGTTTACAGATCATCAGAGTTTAAAATACATTTTCTCTCAGAAAGAATTAAATTTAAGACAAAGACGGTGGATTGAATTTTTGAAGGATTATGATTTCACCTTGAATTACCACCCAGGAAAAGTAAATGTGGTAGCAGATGCACTCAGCAGGAAGAGGCTAATGGCAATCCAGTTGCGCCAAACTTGGAGAATGACATCTGATGTAGTAGAGTATTCTCCGATATGCAAGGGGAGAAACTTATTTCTGGCCCAACTAACTATTCAATCTGCAATGGTTGAGCGAATTGTGCAAGCACAACTGAATGATCAGCAGTTACAAAAATTGATTGGCACACAGAGATTTACTCAAAGTGCAGACAGGGCAATCAGATTTCAGGGAAGATTATGTGTACCTCGGAATGAAGAAATAAAGAAAGACCTATTAACTGAGGCACATAAATCACTATATTCTATTTAACTAGGCAGTACAAAAATATACAAAAACATGAAAAGACAGTTCTGGTGGATTGGCATGAAAAAAGATATAGCAGACTTTGTCAGCAAATGTTTTACTTGTCAACAAGTAAAAGCAGAGCATCAAAGACCAGCAGGACCATTACAGTTGATGGAAATTCCACAGTGGAAATGGGAGCATATCACTATGGATTTTGTGATGGGATTACCAATGACTAGGAGAAAACATGATTCTATTTGGGTAATTGTTGACAGACTTACTAAGTCAACTCATTTTCTGCCAATCACCAAGACACAATCGTTAGAGGATTTAGCTCATTTGTATATCAGATAAATTGTGAGACTTCATGGTGTGCCAGTGTCTATTATTTCAGATCGGGATGCAAGATTTACAACAAAATTTTGGAGGAGTTTACAGAACGCACTAGGTACACAATTGAAATTTAGCTCAGCTTTTCACCCTCAAACAAATGGACAATCAGAGAGAACCATTCAAACATTAGAAGATATGTTAAGGGCATGCAGTTTAGACTGGAAAGGCAGTTGGAATGAACATTTGTAGTTAATTGAGTTTGCATATAACAATAGCCATCATGCAAGCATAGGAATGGCACCGTATGAAGCATTATATGGTAGACCGTGTAGATCACCTATTTGTTGGGATGAGGTTGGTGAGCGAAAATTGATTGGGCCACATATTGTACAGGATTGTGTAGAAAAGGTTGAGTTGATTAGAAAAAGATTACTTACAGCCCAGAGTAGGCAGAAAAGTTATGCTGATCAGAGAAGGAGAGATCTACAATTTGATGTCGGGGATCACGTATTTCTGAAAATTTCGCCTACTAGAGGAGTAATGAGATTTGGCAAGAAAGGCAAACTAAGTCCGAGGTATGTTGGACCATTTGAAATCTTAAGAAGGATTGGTGACATGACATATCAGCTGACTTTACCACCATCATTGTCAGGAGTTCATGATGTATTCCATGTGTCCATGTTAAGAAAATACATGCCGGACTCATCACACATTATAGATCAGAGCAGTTGAAAATTCAGTCAGATCTTACATATGAAGAGAAACCAGTTCGCATTCTCGATCGAAAAGAATAAGTGCTGCGAACGAAGATAATTCCTTTGGTGAAGATATTGTGGAAAAGTATCTCAACAGAAGAAGTTACTTGGGAGATGGAAGATGAAATGCGGAAGAAATATCCACAGCTATTCGGTACGTATTGAGTAACTTTTTAAATTTCGAGGACGAAATTTGTTTAAGGGGGAGATATTTGTAACACCCCAACCTGTCCAAAACTTAAATATAATTAAATATTTTATATTTAGAGTCCATATAAATTTTATGGTTCTATTAATTAAAGTCTAATACCTTGAACGGAATAGTTTAACGAACTTTATTAAGTAAATTAAATAGATATCTCACTTTAATAATATGTAACTTTTCATATGAATGTCAGAATAAGGTCAATATTAGACCCGTTGGATAGAGAATTCAAAAATCTACAAGTTTCATGTTAAGCATATTTCAAATTCTGACGTTTGATAGGCTAAAAGTAAGATATAATGTATTAATTATTTGAAATCTTGTTGATTTAAGTTTTTAAAGGTTTTTAAGTAAAAATCCCCCCTCTCATATCTCCCTCTCCTCCATACGATGGTTAAAAAAAAATCAAAAAAAAACCCACGTTGTTATTCCTTTCCCCTCCCCTCTCATCTTATCTACTTTTCATTCTTATCCTTACTCTCTCTCCCCCCTCCCACGTAGCATACCCCCCTCATCCTAATCCATTCGTTCTCTCATATCCTCTCCCACCCCCACCTTATAAATACCTCTTCCCCCCCTCTTTCTTCCCACATCTGACCCCTCCTCAATCCCTTCCCATCTCTTTCACCTCCCACCCCCTCTCTCGCCACTCTCTCTCTCTCTCTCTCACTCTCTCTCTTTCTCTCACATTCTCTAACTTCCCCCCTCCCTCTCATTTTTTTATTTTATTTTATTTTCATCTCTCTCTACTCTCTCTCTCTCCACTTTCTCTCTATACTCTCTCTACTCTCTCTCTAATCTATCTCTACTCTCTCTACTTTTCTCTCTCTATTTTCTCGCTTCACTCTCTCTCTCTACTTTCTCTACTTTCTCTCTTTACTTTCTCTCTCCACTTTCTCTCTCTATTATATCTCTTTACTTTATCTCTCTTCTCTCTCTACTCTCTCTCTTCTATCTCTCTCTACTTTCTCTCTCTTCTTTTTCTCTCTACTTTCTCTCTCTACGCTTATAAATAAACGAAGAAGAGAAAACATCGTCGGAATAATATAAATATTCGAAAAAAACTTGGACAGAAGATTTGGAGTTTATTTGGACCATTTTACACTTCCTTACGTAGGAATCCGTCCTCGCGGGTGAGATACTAAAGTTAATTTGAGAGAATCCATTCTAAAGGTAGGTATGATAAACTGAGTGCATGTTATTTGTTATTTACATTTCTTTGATTTGATTTTGTTTGAAATGTGATTTAAGTCATTGATTTATTTAACCCAATGATCTATGTTTAGAATCAGTTAGTTATTTAGTTACCATTCTGTAAAAATATTATTTTCTCTCTAATCTCTCTCTAATCTCTCTCTAATTTCTCTCTAATCTCTTTCTAGTTTCTCCCTCTACTCTCTCTCTCTACTCTAATCTCTTCGAATGTTATATACTAGTATTTATTTAGTTAATGAATTTGACTCACTACCCTATGATTAAAATCTAATTCCTGATATTAAAATACGATCCAGTTATTTTGTAAAGTTCAATGGCAAATTTTAAGTATCGAGACGACTATGTAATAAACATCATAATAAGAATAAAAATTTGATCGAGCATATGAACTGTGTCACTTTAAGGAGGTGTGGGGCGACAAACCGTAGTTAGCTTCCGCTACGAGATTAGGCCCATTTTTGAGGACAAATGGACTTCTGAAAAATTTGGAACCCAGAATAAAAAAATTATCTGGGGAATGGTGGAGTATTAACTCCCGATCCTGCGTGGTTGATCAAGGCCGACAGGCTCCAGCGTTTAGACCATTTATCTTTATGTCGACGTATGGATGCCTAGGTATGTGTTTGCTACTGCTTTTAGTGACGGGATGTCTGTCCAATATATGCTGCCAAATAATATGAAGTTCAGATTTGATATATGACTTTGATATGATCTGAAAATAAGTTCATCTGTATAAACTCTGATTTAGCTAAGATATGTACTATGCCATTTATATATAAGTCAGATAAGATTTGTTATACGTATTTGCTTATAAGAAGAAAAATTATTCTGCTCTATCAGTTTTCCTTCGCATTCATAGTATACGTACAATCCAAATGAAATTGTGATTTGCTTTATATATATATATATATATATATACTCATGGATTTGTACAAGTTAGTATATGATAAGCATGTGATTTGTTTTAATGCCTACTGAGCATGTGGACTAATTCTGTTGCCTAACCATTTTTATTTATACTGTTAGGGCAATCACAAAGTAAAATGCAGTGGACAAGTTTACCCCTCCATGGGGAATAAAATAACAAAAGGTACCCTAACAGCTAGCAGCTACAATAACTAAGAAAAAACAGGGACAAAAATGCCCCTCTAGCCATCGGTGTGACTACAGATCATAAAACAAAACATAGTATTTTGTTTATATTGTTGTAATTTCAGATCATTTACCTCTATTTTTGGTTCCCAATGGGTATGGTCCATCGACCAAAATCAGGAACTTTAGTGTCACGTGTGCCAATTGTAGTCCCATTTTACAGTCTAACAAACAACTGGAAAACATTGTAAAATGAAACAATTACAGAGTTTTGTAGTGTTTGATGGTCAAACAAGCAAGCCCTTAGCCAAGTTCCCACAAGAGTTCACTCCCATTGTGCATGAGTTTGTTAGAAAAATTGACCATGTTAAAAAAGTTCACATGTTTTGGGATCATGAATCTTATCTTTGATTATAAGATTTAAAAAAGTAGATAAAAATGAGAAGGAAAATTATGTCAAGATGTAGATCATTTGATGATTTAAGCTTTCATAGTCATCTTCAGACCTGTGATGAGTTAGCAACATTTATGATGGAGATTTGGACCATGTGCTCTCTTTGTGACCAGGGGAAAGGAAGCCCTTCAACATCTGTTAGTGCAATGCCAGTTCTCCCAGTCAGTTTGGAGCTTCTCTTTCCATAGAGTGGGCTTCTCTTGGCTGCATCCACCTTCAGCCAATGAGCTCTTCAGAAAAATAGGAACTTGGAACAGGCTGCCTAAAAGGATCTGATTGGTGTCTCAAGCTACAACTGGGCTATTTGAGGTGAAAGGGGCAACCGGATCTTTCAGAAGAAATCTAGACCTCTAAAGCAACTCTGTACCTTCATTTCTGATTGCCTAAGTCAGTGCACATTGGTGATATGGCGTGGTGATGCCCAAATCTTGGTGGTTTAGGTTTCTTATTTAGGTAACCTTGCCACACTGCCTTGATGTGGCTTTTGTCTTCTTGGCCACAATTGGGCATTGATATTTCATGTACAGTGAGTTATCTTTTCGTGCTTGAAAGTGGCGGTCAGTCTTTTCTTTCTTGTTTATCCTTTTCTTCCTCTTTTTTGGTTTGGAAAGGAGGTGGATACTTTTTTCCTTTCATACCTGTAAACAAATGGCACTTCCAACATGCAAAAAATAATAATGTGTTTTTTGCATGTAAGCAGTTGTTACAGACAAATTTGCAGATATATCATTTCTGAAAACGTACTAGCATACATATCACTACTATTTTGAAAAACTTTCAGATATGCCATCATAGTTAACTTCCGTCGACGAGATCACGAATATTCTTAAAAGATGCCAATATTCCCATCAAGGGATGGTCAAATAACCAAAATGCCCCTCTGATGGTCAAATGACCAAAATACCTCCCTCAGAGAGAGAGACAATGGAAGAGGCGACGAGGGTGTTTGGGGGGGTCCGGAGCTGTGCATTGGGAAGGGGGAGGGGGCTCCGACAACGCACAGGGGGGCGGTCACACCAAAGAGAGAGAGAGAGAGAGGCTGGTGGGGGGAAGAGGGAGGGGGGACAGGCAGCGACAGGGAGAATCACACCAGAGAGAGAGAGACCGGCGGTGGGAGGGGGAGGGGGCTCCGACGGGAGGTGAGGTCACGATTGAGGGAATGAGAGGAAGAGAAGGAAGGTGAGGAGGATGGGGAAGAGAGAGACGGAGTGTGTGTGTGTGTGTAGAGAGGGGGGACACCAGAAACGTCTCCCCATCTGGCGGTGACAGAAAGAGAGAGAGAGAGAGAGCGAGAAGGAGATGGGGAGAGAGAGTGAGAGGAGGAGAGAGAGGGGGAGAGAGAGAGAGCGAGGGAGGGGATGGAGTGAGAGAGAGAGGGAGGGGATGGGGTGAGAAAAAGAGAGTGCAAGGAGGGGGGACGCTAGAGGCGTCTCCCCCTCCAGCGGTGACAGAAAGAGAGGGAGAGGGAGAAAGAGAGAGGAAGGCAAAGAGAGAGAGCGAGAGAGGAAAGTCGCTCAGTGTGAGAACGACTTTCCTCTGAAGTCGCTCCCACTCAGAGCAACTTCTGTTCAAAAATTTAAAAAAAAATATCCAAACAGAATCGAGCAAACCCCTGTCCCCTCCCCCACGCCCTCCCCCTCCGTCGGTCCCCCTCCCCCTCCGATGGAGCCCCACCTGTCCCCTCCCCCTCCCCACAGCCAGAGGACCGGCCACCGCTCCCGCTTCGGCCATAGCCGTGGCCCCTGCTACCCCTGCCCTGCTAGTCCATGCCCCCCCCCCCCCCCCGCTACCTCCAACAAACACCCCCCAACCCTACCGCTCCACCCTCCCACCCCCCCTTGGTGGACCTCGCTTCACCACGCTTTATCACAGTAGAGAGAGAGAGAGAGAGATGCAGGTAGCTGACGGCACCACAAGGCCGCCGCCGCCGCCCACGACGTCACCGTCGTCATCTTAGGGTTAGGAACATCCATCGAGGAGAGGGGGGAAGAAGATGACCATTTAAAAGAGTTTCAACACTAAAACTTATTTATTTATTTATTTACTTGTATTATATGTGTTATTTTTTATTTTAAGATTCTATTCAGGCTTTTTTGTAAATAACCCAAACCTTAGGTGATATAACTGTGGGTATTTTCGTCTTTTCTTATATCTAGTTAGGCTTAACCATGGTTAAGTTGACGGATGGTAACGGAGAGTTACGGCGATTGCATATGTGAAAATTTGTCAAAATAGTGGTGATATGTATGTTAATGCATTTCAAAAAATGATATATCTGCAAATTCGTCTGTAACAATGGTTTATATGCAAAAAACCCAAAAATAATAGTAAACAAATAAGCACAAAGTCAAGTAGATGCTGCTCTATAGAGCTACCTTTTAACTTGACAGTCAATACTTTGAAATCCATAGTTCTATTTCTGAGTGTCCAGTTCCAAGCTTTAGATCGATTGGCAAAGCAAGATCAAAAGGCATTCCAAAAGTGTGAGAAAGGCTTATTTTCTCCCAGTTTTAGTGGTTTCAAGCACACAATCAACAAAAACTGGACCTATCCTTTCAGATTCTTAGTTCCTACTATGTTCTCCCAATTCAAGTAAAAATGGTAGAACCTATTTTTTTAGCCAGATTTGAGTTGGACTAGGATATATTGGATCTAGCTAGAAAGTTTATCATTTTGCAGATTTTCAGAGATGTACGCTATCTTCCATGTGGAGTTTGAAGGTGCAAGTATAATTCTCGCTACTGAAATTCTGTGCATCATGTTTTTTTAGTAGACCATTGGTTGCAGTCTTGGGCTCCTTTTCTATTTCCTAACCATATAAAAAAGGACAGAAGTGACTCAAACCCTGCAGAAGCGTTTTAAGCAATCAATTTAACTTTTCAATGGGTAACAAAGGCTTAAGTATTACAATTTCTTCAGCCATTATCCGAACCAGATTATATGGAAATGGTATTCGCAACATTATGTCAAGTTGTCATCAACCAGTGTGAAGTTACCCCTGGCATATGTGGAAAAGTCAGCAAACCAAATGAAGATACAAATTACCTTTCAGACTTGACACAGACTGGATAGCATTTCTGACATCATTGATCGTCTTCAATCGCTTCACTTGGTCTTCCTCCACAGGTTTAATTAGCAAGAGGATTTCCCTGAGAGATGACTCCAATAAATTATACGAGGTGCCATTAACATATGAAGAATGACGATAGTCCATCATAGTTGTAGCTAATCTGCTAAGAAAGGAACAGATGCTATGTGTCACACAGAAGAAAATTTTCCATTAATCAAACATTGGACTTGACTTTACAATAATGCGTACTTTTACAATAGCTGTGAGAACTAGCATCCACATGAACTTGATGGACAGTTAGTTTTGGGATGAATTCACGGAAGCAGAATCTGCAAAATGGACCAAAACATTAAAACTGCCGATCTAAAGTTAGAGAACGGTGAAGGATCAATTGCAAAGGCATCTCCATGTTTCAAAAAGAATGACAGAGACAGAAGAGAACGAGCAAAGCCCTTTTTCTGCAGTGCAAAACATGCAAAGCAACCAGCACACTCACATACATTTCCTAAGCTAGCATTCCCACAAGATCAATGAGAAGGGAAGGAGCTGAAACAGCTATCAGTGCACTCCCAGACTCTGATTAGTGTGTTAAATTTAAAAAATTATTAGCAATCACCTAGTGCTTATTTTGATGGGATAAAATAGAAAAAAATAATCGTACTCCTGTGCCCTAGACGCCATTATTAAAGATGATATAATATTTAAGGAGAGACGTCAAGTAGATCAACTACACTACAACAAGGTACATATTCCATTACCCATGAAATTAGCCACATTAGCTAATTATTATCGTGGCATCTCCAAAAGAAAACGAGGCATTGGTAAATGTTGTGCTTAACAAAAAAATTGCATGAATGTGAAGCGAATATTCTTTCACAACGGGTATAAGTGTATCGCGTGAAGTCAAATCCACTTAAGATACCACTTCACTGCGTATAAAAAAAAGGAAAGGATGAAAAAGACACCCAAGGAATATCCATTACGACATCTCAGGACGTCCATTCTGTCAACATAATCAAAGAACAACTTATTAGCTTCTTCGTTTAGTTCATCAGGGAAAGGCTTTCATCTACACGGTGGAACATGAAACACAAGGAATCTTCACAAATTCGCAAAAATCTTTTGTCACACAGTTGGGCAGTATAACGGGGAAATCAACAAACCAGGGGTTCAAAATACGAATCAGAAGCCAAGACGGGAACCGGCACTTTGCAACAACTACTCATAAACATCACGAGGTGAGAAAGACCAGTAAGTTCCGATGTCCCAGTCCCTAAAGACAGCATCTGACAAAAGCGAGCACGCATGATGCTTTGAGATGACGATGGTGGTGGAGTTTCAACCTAAATAGCTGCCTCATCCACACACAAAACTTCACCAAACCTCCATCACATCAAGCGCGACGGAGACTTCAGAAGCAGACGAGAAACCCCAGCGGGAAGCATCATACCTACTTCCCCCAACGCAGCAAACTAAAAAGGAGATCGAACGAGAGGGCCTTTCTGGTCCCGATGGTGGGATGTGGACTACCTCCGGCTGGGGAATGCTTGTCCGCGAGGTTTGTCGCTTCGTTTCCCGGCGACTCACCAAAAGCGGGAAAGTGGAGCGGCGGAGGGCCGGCGCGGAAGGCCACGCACGCCTGCTGCTCTGCCGCCCCTGGAAACCAGAAAAAAGGGCGGACTCGTGATTGGGACGTGTCGCCGGCTCTGGCGCAGTGATGGCAGTCTAACTCTGCGCCCTTTCTTTCCGTTGGTGCACGACTGCGCCTGCGCCCACGTTCGGGAATCACGTCTCCGTTTCAAGAGTG
This sequence comes from Amorphophallus konjac, assembly GCA_022559845.1. Classification (NCBI taxonomy): domain Eukaryota; kingdom Viridiplantae; phylum Streptophyta; class Magnoliopsida; order Alismatales; family Araceae; genus Amorphophallus; species Amorphophallus konjac. The sequence continues at coordinate 345,687,054 of CM040124.1, forward strand.
GCCCCGGGATCGGCTGCTTTTGGATGGGGAAAGGTGCCGCCCGTGGAGAACAGGGCACGCGCCTTTGACCTAAAAATCCTTAAAAAAATGTACGCTCTTAAAACCCTCTATGAATGTTTTTAGAAAACTGGAGTCAATCAATACTTCGGATGTCAGTGTTTAAAAATTTATTGGAGCTATAGGTGTGATAGTTGATTCTAATTTTTGCTAGGATGAATTATTCTAATTAGACAAAGTTTGAAAACAGTCTTTAGAAACACATTTTATCAAAATCTTTTATTCGTACTGTGATCTCTGTAGGCCAGGGATTCACAATTATTTAAAATCTTCATAATCCATCCTAAACTTGCTTCCAAGGATTAATAGGGTGTTTGGGAACACTTTTTAAAAAAAAACTCTTTTTATCTAAAAAATTGTGATGTGTCTATTTTTAATTTAAATTTTAAAATTGATAAAAGTTAACTGTTGCTGTTTGGCATCGTTGATATAATTTTTAAAATTTTTGTAGTTATGTTTGGTGTTCGTCCACATGTGTTCTCACGGAGGGAGAGAGAGAGAGAGAGAGAGAGAGAGATGCAGGGGGGAGCCGGAGGAGGGGGGAGGGGGCTGCACAGTGGGGAGCCGGGGGGAACCGGAGGGGGGGAGGGGGATGCGCAGGGGGAGGGGGAACCGGAGGGGGGAGGGGGCTGCGGGAGCCAGAGGGGGGGAACCGGAGAGAGGGGGAGGGGGATGCGCAGGGGGGGCGGGGGCTGCGGGAGCCGGAGGGAGGGGAGGGGGCTGCGCAGGGAGGAGGGACAGTCTGCGGGAGGGAGAGGGAGGGGGAGACGCGGGGGAGGGGAGGGGGTCGCGAGTGGGAGAGAGCGAGGCGTCGTGAGTGTTTTTTTAAAAAAATTGGTCTAGTGTTTTTTTTTTTTGAGGAAGATTTACACTGGAGTAGATTTTCTCCCTAAAAGTTAGGAGAGGCAAACCAAACATGGTTATAAGATCTCTTGCTCTTTTTTTTTTAAATTGAGAGAAAGAAGAGATAAAAAAAAGCAACCAAACACCCTATAAGAAAAGTGGACACTTTGTGTCTTATTCTCTCTCTTTCTCAAAATCTGTTTCTCATGTAATCCAACGACTGCCTTGCCCATTTAAAAATAATTAAAAGCTGTCAACAACTTTTACATCCAAATCTATGACCCAAAGGAGCTTCAAACGGACCCTAAGGTTATGTTTGAAAGACACCGTGGGATGTGAATTTTTTTCAAATTTTCTTAAAGAGAGATAGATCACCTTTTGAAAAGTTTTTGAAAATTTTGAGATGTGACATTTTTTCTCCCTATCCACTAAAATCTCTCTTCTCTAAAATCTGATGGGACAAAGTTGCATTTGGAAAGATTGAATGGGAAGAGGTGAAAATCCTAAAACCATAATCTATTTCCACAATCCTCTCCAAATGTAGAGTAAGACTCAGGCCGCGTTTATAACACGACCCGTGTTACTTTCGGAGTGTAAATCTCTCGACAACCTTTAAGCTTTATCAAATGGAACGGTGAGTCTGGGCTTTTGAGCGCTCAAAAAAAAGTCAGAGGAGATAAGTTTAGACACAAAACTGGCTTCATCCGATAATCCTCGAAAGCAAGTGTAAAAGAGGATTTCTGAGATTTTGAATCATTATAAATCCTCCGTATACCTGCCATTTATACGGTCAATAGATTTTGTGGAGAATGAAAAAGTAACTGTCGTTCTCAAACGCGGCTTGAGTTTCGTAACTTAATAAGCCATGGATTATGTTCTCGTAATCTTCACCCTCCCAAAACTCCACCAAATATTTCGCTGCCCGGAGATAAACCACTCCCCTGGCCTCCTGGTCTCGACTATTCAAAGTTCTGTTCATTTCATTGATATGCAGGCCATACCATCGAAGAGTGTCATACTTTACAAGTGTCAAATTGAATTACTCAAAAACCACAATTTAATGATGCATTTGGAACATATTGAGGAGAGAGATTTTGGGTCCTCCAATTATTAGAATCTCTTCTCCCCCAAAAATAATTTCATATGTCCCAATGTCCCATCAACATTTACTTTAGAGAGAGACCGGGAGAAGTGAAATAGAATTAAAAAATTTCTAAACTCTACCCAAAAAGGTGATTCTTCTCTCTCTAAGGGATTTTGAAAAAAAAACTCTTCACTCTCAATCTGTTCCAAACACGTCCTAAGTTTTTAGAGAGAGATAAGATGAAAAGTCTTCATTGTCCATAATCGTTCAAAATCTCCTTTTTATTAGATTATTCTCACTCTAAAAGATTATGAAAAAAGTCATAATCCCATTGAGTTGTCTAATGAGACCTAAGAAAACTCAGGTTATCATTAGGATATCCTAACACCTTGCTAAACTATATTTTTTGTCGATTGGCCGTGATAAACCACCTCTTTCCACCCCTAACCAGTTATCAAGGTGGTCCTAAATGAATACAACTTGTTAGTGAAAGGTGGCAGTGTTGTTACCATTAAAGAGTTCAAAAGAGCTCGTTCAGGTTGAGTGACCACTTGTTTATACCCGATAGGTTGAAGAGTTAGTTTTGTAAGACCCCGAAATTTCGGATATGTTTCGTGAATGACCTATTCGCCCCAACCCTTATTCGTTTACCAAAGTGGCCCTTATGGAACTTTGCACACAACAACGTGAGCCGTGGACCACCAATTTTAAAAAAGTTGTACTCTTTAAGGATGTGGGTGTTATTCTCCTTAATCAGCTGTCCTGAAAGATGAAGGACCATGATGTCCCACTCATTTCATGTGTCATTGGGGGCATCACTTTTGATCGTGCTCTATTAAATGTTGGAGTAAGTGCGAACCTACTTCCAAACAATGTCTATGAGAAATTTGGGATAGGAGAGTTATCTTACAATTAGTTGATCGGTCCACCAAGACACCACGTGGATTGATTGAGGATGTCTTGGTATGGGTAGACAAATGTTATTTTGCTGTTGATTTCCTCATTCTTGACATAGAACCATCCTAGGATCTGAATTAAAATCCTATCATTTTAGGTCGTCCATTCCTTGTCACTGCCAATGTCATCAATTGCAAAACTAAGACCATGGACATTTCATTTAGGGATCATAAGATTCAAATCAACATTTTCAAGGCTTCAGAATACATGCAAGAGGATGAGCATTGCTTTGTAATTGATATGATTAATGATCTAGTTGATACTACTTCTGGAAACCTCTCCCTTGATGAACTTGATAAATAAGTCCAAACTCGAGAAGTGCATGCCTTACTTGATCCATCACCATCAATCCCTTAGTCCATGAAATTTAAGCATCTACCTGAATTAAATCTTCAACCCTCACTTTCTTCAATTCAAGCTCTTATACAACTTGAGTTAAAACTTTTACCGGACTCTCTCAAGTATATATGTATAGGACCCAATGACACCCTCCTAGTTATAATTGCTTCTGATTTGACCCGTGAGTAAAATGACTAGTTGATAGATGTACTCGAGATGCACGAGACTACTATTGGTTGGATTGTGGTAGATCTAAAAGGCAATAGTTCTTCGACATCATATTTACACAAAGGACAATGCCAAACTTGTTCGTGAGAGGCAGAGACGTCTAAACCCTAACATGTCAGAGGTGGTCAAAAAGAAGTTAGTCAAGTGGTTAGATGCATGAATTGTCTACCCAATATCTGATAGCCACTGAGTGAGCCCTACCCAAGTAGTTCCCAATAAATCTAGACTCACAGTTGTTAGCATTGATCGTGATGAGCTAGTGCCAACCCGTCTCACCACTTGGTGGCGTGTGTGCATAGATTATAGAAAACTTAATGCAGTCACTCGAAATGACTATTTCCCCTTACCCTTCATTGATTAAATTTTGGGGAAGCTAGCTGATCAGGAGTACTTTTGTATCTCAGATGGCTATTATGGATACAACCAAATAGATATCTACCCATAAGACTAGGAGAAAACCATGTTTACTTGTCTCTATGGAATCTTTGCTTCCTGTAGAATGCCGTTTAGATTATGCAATGCACCTACAACCTTCTAAAGCTACATGATGTCAATATTATTAGACATGGTAGGAGATTTTCTTGAAACTTTAATGGATAACTTGTCTATTTTTTAGGATTCCTTTGAAAATTATCTCAATAATTTGAAACAGATCATTGAACGATGCATTGAGACAAATCTTGTCTTGATTTGGGAAAAGAGTTGAGGACGGTAAAATTCGCCAGACTTAGTGTGGCCGAACAACGCCAGGCCCAAGGCGGCCCGACTCAATCGGGTCAGAGAAAGGCCGCTCTGTTGTGCCCCTATAGTCATTTGAGTTCACTTGGGTAATTCGACATCATCCTACGGTCATTTGAGTTTTGTCGTATTCTTGGTTTTGATAATGGTTAAACACTATTAGTCATTGATATTTTCCACTCTCATGTGACTGACATACGAGATGGTTTGTTCATGACAGGTACGCCATTACATGGACAAAGAATTCAGTGAAGTCGGCAAAAGTGAAAGCTCATTGATCGCGCCCAAGCAAGGATGCGAAAACAAGCACAAGTCGACACGCGATATTCGGCTCGTCATCCATATAAGGTCAATGCACAAAGAAGCATAGCCAAGAGAATCCAAGGCCATAAACTCCGTTGATATCTTTTAGACTATCAAGGGAGATGCCACCGACATGCACGGGCTGCTAATGGAGTTGAACGACGGAGCTAGAACGAAAATTGGACCGACCCGGGATAAGCCGGGTTCTGCCCAGCTGGCGGTCGACCGCCAGCACAGGGGCGGTCGACCGCCCCAGCCAGGGATCGCCAGGCTATGTGTGTTTCAGCTGGCGGTCGACCGCCAGCCAGTGGCGGTCGATCGGAAATCCCAGGGACCGCCCTTTGCAGGTTTCACAGTAGCGGTCGACTGCCAGGAGCTGCAGGTCGACCGCAAGCCCCGAGCCTTCAATGTTGACTTTGTTTCCAACTTTGAAAAGGGCCATTCAACATGGATTTCTTTAATCCAAAAGTCACCTAATCACCCACAAATTGTGGATCTGGTCTGAGGCTTGTCTATAGACCATTCAAGGTCTATAAAACCAATACAAGAGGGTTGGAAACCCCAATGCTTCAAGACTTCAAGGGAGATCAAGGGAGCTCATTTTCGAGGCACTGTAGCACCTCCGTGAACAGTGTTTCGGGAATGAGTTCTTCATCCATTCCAAGGCATTCAATTCCAGATCTGAAGCCATCTCAACCTCCAAGGAAGAAGAAGGAATCAAGGCTCTCAAGGGTGATCTAAGCTGCATCCTACATCTTCTACATCCTCTTCATCGACTCAAGAAGATCAAAAGGAAGATTGAAGCTACATCCATCGTCTTCTTCATCAACTAGAAGAGGTTCAAGGAAGATCATCCCGCAAGAAAGAAGACACCGTCAAAGCATCCGATTCAAGCTTCTGCAACTCAGACAAGATTCTTTTCTTTGAGCATACTCTATATCTTGTTTGAGTGATTTCATATTTGTTCTCTTTTTCATTTCATACAAACAATTGAATCTGAGAATCGTCCCTACCGGTGGTTAGTAGGAGGCAATCGGAGGTTGTCCGATCTGCGTTGTTGACGTCCCTACCAGGTGGTTAGTAGGAAGGCAATCGGTGGTCTTTCCGATTTGCGGTTCAGTGCGTGGCACTAGTGGAGCCTCACCGGATTTGGTGAGGGGTGGACGTAGGACTGGGGATTCAGTCCGAACCACCTTAAAATCTCATGTGTTGTGGTTTGTTTGTGTGATTGTTTCGTTCTAAATGCATGCTTAGGTTCGAATTGATATATTAGTAATCATCTTGCTAAGCAAATCGTTGTGTCCTTCGTTTAGCTAGTTATATTCCGCTGCAATTTATTCATCTAGCTATATAGAGGGTTACATTGCGAAAAGAGGGGCAGATCTATTCACCCCTCCCCTCTAGATCCGCTGTCCACTACACAACAAGTGGTATCAGAGCCTAATCTCTCATTATGGGGTCCAACGACCTTGAGGGAAATGGTGGATCAGCATCTAAGGGTTATTTACCTGAAGGACACTCTGTGAACAGACCTCCTTATTTCACTGGATCTAACTATCCTTATTGGAAACATCGCATGCAGGTGTTCATTCGCGCCCAAGACTACGAACTTTGGCGTGTGATCAGCAAAGGTCCGTATGAGCTTACGGATAATGAGGACTTGTGGACCAAAGAACAAATACGGCAATCCACCGTCAACTGGAGTGCTAAACATATCATGCAATGCTCACTCCATCCAGTTGAATTCTCAAGAGTAGCCACCTGCGCAACTGCGAAATTGATGTGGGATAAGCTAGAGGTAATCTACGAAGGAACCTCTCAGGTACGAGAAACAAAAGCCAATATTTTAGTTTCTGAATATGAAATGTTCCGCATGAAGCCTGATGAGTCAATTCAAGATATGTATGCTCGCTTAACTGTGCTTACTAATAGTTTAACTGATTTGGGAAAGAAATATACAGAGCAAGAACTTGTAAGAAAAATTCTCAGATCATTAACTCCAGCATGGCACACGAAGGCAACCGTTGTTGAAGAATCAAGAGATCTCGCAACCACCAAGGTAGATGAACTCATTGGGTCATTAATGACCTATGAGATCAACCTCAAGAACAAAGAGGCTGAGGCACCTAAGAAGAAGTCCCTAGCTCTTAAAGCTGGACCCAGCGTCAAGATCTTCTGATGAAGGTGAGGATTCGGCAAGTGAGCGAGATGAGGATGACGTAGCCATGCTCACACGTAAGTTCAAGAAATTCTTGAGAAAGGAAGGTAAGAGCTTCATGAGAGGAAGGTCAAGGGTAAGAAATGGTTTCAAATCTAATTCTGAAAACTCTAAGAAATCTGACAAAATCATTTGCTATTCTTGCAACAAACCAGGGCATTTCAAGAATGACTGTCCCGACAGATTCAGAAAAGCTGACAAATGGAAGGGCAAGAAGAATAACAAGGCCATGGTGTCCACATGGAGCGACGAAGAGGAAAGTAATGATGGAACTAGCTCCTCGGACAAAGAAAAAGAAGATTTCTGCCTTATGGCCAAAGGTGATGAAGAAACTGAGATAAATTCTCCATTTGAAGATTATACAATTGATGATTGGGAGGATGCATATATACAACTCATGGAAAAATATGAAATGTACAAAAAGGAAAATAAATCATTGAAAAAGAAAATCAATTCTTTTGTGCATGATCATGACAAGGATGATAAGAATGCTCTACTTGAAACTGAAATTGAAGATCTTAAGAAAATGATTGAGGATTTGGAAGAAGGAAGAAAAGAAATGGCTGACTTGGAAACTGAAAATGAAAACTTGAGAAATGAGATTGATAGCATGAAGCTCAAAATGCAAACCTATGAAAAGATAGCAAATTGAGCAATGAAAAGTATGAAGCTGTCAAACATGTCAACACTCAACTCTTGCAAAACATTGAAAACTTACAAAAAGAATTGAAGGATAAACAACAATCCTTGGAAAATTTCGTGGATGGAAAAGAAAACCTAGATGCTTTGCTAGGTACTAGGATGAATTTCAACAAGGAAGGGTTGGGTTTTGAACCAACAAACAAAAGGCCAATTGGGCTAAAAACAGTCACATTTGTCTCATCTTCCGAAGCCTCCACCTCAAACATAACTCCCACACAAAACCAGCAAAAACAAAAGGAGAAAGGAAAGAAAAGATTGAAGAGGAGTCACCAACATTCCCAAAAAGCCTGTCCAAAAACCTAAGAAAGGTCGACCTTCCCCGCAGCATAGGTCAACACTTCCTTGGCCATTGCATGCTCAATCTTCCAGATATCACCAAAATTAGATTGCACATTCATATAGGCCGACACCACCATACTTTTGGAGAAATTGTGATTCATGTGTTCATTAATCCTATAACTTTCAATCTCCTAGGTGGCAGAACAATCACTCTCAACCCAAAAATAACCAATGGCCACAATGGGTTAAGAAGCCAACTTCATCAAACTTTCACAAATTCCAACCAAGAACCTCCAAACAGAAAATGAATGTCAAAGTTGAAAAGAAAAACCAAATCCCTACTCTAAGCAAACAAAACATGAATGTTAGAAAGTCTGGATTCCAAAAGAAATGGTTTCATGCTTTGAAAATTTGAAGAGTATGATGGGACCCAAATTTGGTTGGGTTCCAAACACATTTGCTTAATTGCTTGTGCAGGAGTGTCTTGCAGCCATACATAACAGGTGGTACCTTGATAGCGGCTGTTCAAGACACATGACCGGAGACAAATCAAAATTTTATCTCTTGGAGGAAAAGGAAGGAGGACATGTCACATTTGGAGGGAACAACAAAGGAAAAATCATTGGAACAGGTAATGTAGGTAAGAACCTCTCCAACTCCATTGGAAATGTGTTGCTAGTTGAAGGTTTGAAATATAACCTACTAAGCATAAGTCAATTGTGTGATAAAGGTCACAAAGTGTTGTTTGATTCTCATGAATGTAAAATCTTTGAACCAAAATCTGACAAGGTAAAATTTTCTGGTAAGAGAGTCAACAATGTTTACATGATTGACTTAGATGATCCTGCTTATTCAAACCTTTGTCTTGCTGCACCAAAATCTGAAATTGCATGGTTATGGCATCGTAGACTAGGACATGCTAGCTACAATGTCTTGCATAAACTCTTGAAACATTCAATGGTGAAAGGTTTGCCTGAACTATCCTTTAAACAAGAAAATAAATTGTGTGATGCATGTGCCCTAGGTAAACAAACTAGAAAATCATTCAAGGGAAGATCTGAAAATACATCATCCAAACCACTCGAGCTAATTCATATGGACCTATTTGGCCCAACCAGAACTGCTAGCTTAAGTGGTAGAAAATATGGATATGTCTTGGTGGATGATTTTTCTAGGTTCACATGGGTTTTCTTTCTCACACACAAAAATGATGCTTTTGATGAGTTTCAGGCACTCTACATGAAGATAAAGCAGGACGGTGAGTTTAAAATTTCCAAGATTCAATCTGATCACGGTGGTGAATTTGAAAATGCTAACTTCTATAACCTTTGCAGGGCCGAAGGGATTTCACACCGATTTTCTTCACCAAGAACGCCGGAGCAAAACGGTGTGGTTGAAAGGAGAAACCGGACACTTGTAGAGATGGCAAGAACCATGCTTGCTGAACGGCAACTTCCAAGGAGGTTTTGGGCTGAAGCGGTAAACTCGGCATGTTACATTATCAACCGCTCTATGGTAAGGCCACACACCAAAAAGACTCCTTATGAGCTGCTAAAAGGTAAAAAGCCCTCTCTCTCACATATGAAAGTGTTTGGATCGAAATGCTTCATTCACAACAATGACAAAAGAGACTTAGATAAATTCGAGCCCAAGAGCGATGAAGGTATATTCCTTGGATATTCTGATAGATCTAGGGCTTATAGAATTTATAATATCAAAAGTCAAACTGTGGAAGAATCACCCCATGTTTCCTTTGATGAATATCATGATTCTAACAATGATAACTCTTGCAGGAAAAATGATGAAGATGGGGAATTCCTAAGCATAAAGGACAAGAGTGATCCTCCACAAGAAGAAATAAAAGAAGATGGTGACCTAGCTGAATCAAGCAATGCAAGGGATCAAGCTCCAGGAGAAGGTAACGATTCTACAAATATTAGAATTCTTAAGGATCATCCCTTGGAGAATGTCATTGGTAGCTTGAATGACCCACCTAGAACTAGGTCACATTTTAAAATTATGGAAGAATTAGATCAACTTGCTCTTGTCTCGCAGCATGAACCCAAAAATATTGATGATGCTTTAAAAGATGAAAACTGGATAAATTCCATGCAAGAAGAGCTAAACCAGTTTGAGAGAAACAAAGTTTGGCATCTTGTTCCTAGACCTTCATCACAATCTGTCATAGGCACTAAATGGGTCTTTAGGAACAAACTAAGTGAGGATGGCAAGATAATAAGAAATAAGGCTAGATTGGTGGCTCAAGGGTATAATCAAGAGTTTGGGGTAGACTTTGATGAATCTTATGCCCCAGTTGCTAGACTCGAAGCCATCAGAATTTTACTTGCCTTTGCATGCTCCCTTAGAATAAAGCTGTATCAAATGGATGTCAAAAGTGCTTTCTTGAATGGCTTGATCAAAGAAGAAGTCTATGTTGAGCAGCCCCCTGGCTTTGAGAATTCTAACAATGCAGATTTTGTATACAAGCTAGACAGGGCGCTTTATGGACTTAAGCAAGCACCAAGAGCTTGGTATGAGAGACTAAGCTCGTTCCTCATTGAAAAAGGGTACACACGAGGTAAGGTAGATCAAACACTTTTCACCAAGAAGCAAGGTAAGAACATCTTGATTGTTCAAATTTATGTTGATGACATTGTGTTTGGTTCTACAAAATCTGAAATGTGTGAGGAATTTGCTAACCTCATGACTAGCGAATTTGAGATGAGCCTAATGGGAGAACTTCAATTCTTTCTCGGTTTGCAGGTCAACCAAGGAGAAGATGGTTGCTTCATAAGCCAAGCCAAATACATCAAGGAGCTGCTAAAAAGATTTGACATGGCAAACAGCAAAATCATTGCAACTCCGATGAGCACCTCAACTTCACTGGATTCGGATGAAAATGGTAAATTGGTGGATGCAAAGGTCTATAGAGGTATGATTGGCTCTTTGCTTTATTTGACTGCATCCCGACCAGATATCCAGTTTAGTGTATGTCTTTGTGCTAGATTTCAAGCCAGTCCTAGAGAATCTCATTTGACTGCCGTCAAACGTATCCTTCGATATCTTGCCGGCACTCAAGATTTGGGATTGTGGTATCCGTCATCATGTGATTTATCTCTTATATCTTATTCTGATGCGGATTACGCTGGATGCAAGCTGGATCGTAAGAGTACTAGTGGCTATTGCCAGTTTCTAGGCGGGTGTTTAGTTTCTTGGGCCTCCAAGAAACAACACTCGGTTGCCCTCTCAACCGCGGAGGCAGAATATGTTGCTGCGGGGAGCTGTGGCACCCAAGTGTTGTGGATTAAACACCAACTCCAAGACTACTTGGTGGATCTTGGTTGTGTCCCGATTCTGTGTGATAACACTAGTGCTATCAACCTTACAAAAAATCCAGTCCAGCACTCTAGGACTAAGCATATTGAGATTAGGCATCACTTCATTAGAGATGAGGTCAGTAAGAAAAATTTTGAACTACATTTTGTTGATACTTTAAATCAAATTGCTGATATTTTCACCAAGCCCTTGTGTAATGACAGGTTTTCAACACTCAGAAGGGAGCTTGGTCTTTGCCGACCTCAGGCCAATAAGAATTTGAAATGATGATCATGTTCAATTTAGTGTGTGTTTTTACAGATTGGTGTTTCATGCATTGTTGATATGTCAATATGTCATTTTGCATTGCATGTAGATGCATAATAATGAATTGAGTTCATGTTCATAATGCATTGTATGGTTTGTGTCGCATCATTCTTGCATGGCCATGGTATATCAAATGTTGATGTATGGAAGGGCAGGTTATGCTTGTCTCGAAGCACTCAATATGCGTGAGGTTTCACCTCCGCCAAGTACCATGTGTCAATGTCGCATATAGGCCATATAGTAAGGGGGAGTTGTCCTTGTGCAACATTCATGCATATTCATTCTGTGGCATTTAATAAGTGTACAACCATGCGTTGGGTCATACATTTCATTTCTGCTACCTTCATGAGTGACTAGGTCAACCTCCTTTGCCATTCCACTTGATTGTAAACATAACCCCTTCGCGTATCCATTGCATATCCTTAGGGGGAGTTTTGTTGAGTCTCTTAATCTCTTCCAATCTGTGTTTCCATGGCTTACAGTCTACATATGAGATCATGAGACTGACGAACAGATAGTGTGAGAGCTTTCTATTATATGAACTGATGATTGTCCATCAATGAAAATGATTCAGATTTAATGATTTCCTTGACGTTCTGAAATATCTGTTATGAAATCATCTATGTTCTGTGGTTTTAATAGACCTTAACTAGAGATTGCATATTGTGCTTTGAATGACTATCCTGATATCTGAAAATTCAAAGTTCATGACCATCTTGGTGATACACTCAGGCTTAGTATTGTTTTTAAACATCTTGATGAGCTGGAATTCTTGAAAATCAATTTGACAGAGCAATGATATTGCTGCACGGAGAAACATGTCATGTCATCAAATCAAGTGACAAATGCATATGTCATGATGTGCCCTTGTTGTCTCTGTCTTAAAACTTTTGGACTCTAGGCAGAGCAATGGCATAATTGCTGAGAAATATATCCCCTCATCAAAGAATTGAGACATGATATGTCATGACGTGACTTTGCTATCTCTGTTCATCTTGAAACATGACAGTCAGTCTTACCAAATTCCTAGGAATACTGGCGTCTAAACGTGTATTCTTACGGCTTGGAGGCATGTACTAGACTTGATTGCTCGTAAAATATGAGTATTGTGCCTTCAAATGCAAATGATATCGATAATCAAACTTGTTGAATTCCTAATAATTCCATGCTTTAGTCATGATTGTTTAGTCTCAATACATGCTTTTGTGTTATTGCCTTTGTAGTTATTGAATATGGATATCTAAGACAAGGGAAGGTTAAACATGCCATGATATGGACTTTGGTTCATTTCTATTAAATTTTGGATGTAGCTATTTTTCGAACTCTGTTGATGAACTCAGACTTCATTAGCTTGAAACACATAATATATATTGTTCGCGGCATGATTTCAATTTCTATATAATGGCTTGCTCTTCCACTATAATTCCACTCTGATCTCTAGACCATTTATCACCTGCTATTCATATCCCTCCTTTTGCTGTTGACAAAGGGGAGAATTCTCTGTGTGAGTCCTTTCCTTTGTAAAGAGCGCCATGCCTTATGTAAAGAGGGAAGGCGGGGATGTGTGAATGGTATACGGGGAGAGTCAAAGGGGGAGAATCTCCATTGCTCAACTTTGCAATCTCATATGTGTATGTGATGGGGTTTACATATTGCATAGCATTTACATGTAGCATTCACATGCTTTGATCATCCATGCATACATATCCGCAATTTACATGTTTCACTTATCATGGATCTTGAGCTGCACACAGGTTGCATATGTCATAATCTTTACCATATTTGCCATATTGGATATTTCTGCCATATAATGACTCACAGTGTTGCCATCATCAAAAAGGGGAGAATGTTGTGCCCCTATGGTCATTTGAGTTCACTTGGGTAATTCGACATCATCCTACGGTCATTTGAGTTCTGTCGTATTCTTGGTTTTGATAATGGCTAAACACTATTAGTCATTGATATTTCCACTCTCATGTGACTGACATACGTGATGGTTAGTTCATGACAGGTACGCCATTACATGGACAAAGAATTCAGTGAAGTCGGCAAAAGTGAAAGCTCATTGATCGCGCCCAAGCAAGGATGCGAAAACAAGCACAAGTCGACACGCGATATTCGGCTCGTCATCCATATAAGGTCAATGCACAAAGAAGCATAGCCAAGAGAATCCAAGGCCATAAACTCCGTTGATATCTTTTAGACTATCAAGGGAGATGCCACCGACATGCACGGGCTGCTAATGGAGTTGAACGACGGAGCTAGAACGGAAATTGGACTGACCCGGGATAAGCCGGGTTCTGCCCAGCTGGCGGTCGACCGCCAGCACAGGGGCGATCGACCGCCCCAGCCAGGGATCGCCAGGCTATGTGTGTTTCAGCTGGCGGTCGACCGCCAACCAGTGGCGGTCGACCGGAAATCCCAGGGACCGCCCGTTTGCAGGTTTCACAGTAGCGGTCGACCGCTAGGAGCTGCAGGTCGACCGCAAGCCCTAATCCTTCAATGTTGACTTTGTTTCCAACTTCGAAAAGGGCCATTCAACATGGATTTCTTTAATCCAAAAGTCACATAATCACCCACAAATTGTGGATCTGGTCTGAGGCTTGTCTATAGACCATTTAAGGTCTATAAAACCAATACAAGAGGGTTGGAAACCCCAATACTTCAAGGCTTCAAGGGAGATCAAGGGAGCTCATTTTCGAGGCACTGTAGCACCTCCGTGAACAGTGTTTCGGGAAGGAGTTCTTCATCCATTCCAAGGCATTCAAGTCCAGATCTGAAGCCATCTCAACCTCCAAGGAAGAAGAAGGAATCAAGGCTCTCAAGGGTGATCTAAGCTGCATCCTACATCTTCTACATCCTCTTCATCGACTCAAGAAGATCAAAAGGAAGATTGAAGCTACATCCATCGTCTTCTTCATCAACTAGAAGAGGTTCAAGGAAGATCATCCCGCAAGAAAGAAGACACCGTCAAAGCATCCGATTCAAGCTTCTGCAACTCAGACAAGATTCTTTTCTTTGAGCATACTCTATATCTTGTTTGAGTGATTTCATATTTGTTCTCTTTTTCATTTCATACAAACAATTGAATCTGAGAATCGTCCCTACCGGTGGTTAGTAGGAGGGCAATCGGAGGTTGTCCGATCTGCGTTGTTGACGTCCCTACCAGGTGGTTAGTAGGAAGGCAATCGGTGGTCTTTCCGATTTGCGGTTCAGTGCGTGGCACTAGTGGAGCCTCACCGGATTTGGTGAGGGGTGGACGTAGGACTGGGGATTCAGTCCGAACCACCTTAAAATCTGGTGTGTTGTGGTTTATTTATGTGATTGTTTCGTTCTAAATGCATGCTTAGGTTCGAATCCATATATTAGTAATCATCTTGCTAAGCAAATCGTTGTGTCCTTCGTTTAGCTAGTTATATTCCGCTGCAATTTAATTCATCTAGCTATATAGAGGGTTACATTATGAAAAGAGGGGCAGATCTATTCACCCCTCCTCTCTAGATCCGCTGTCCACTACACAACACGCTCGACGGTCAGCAGCCTAAGCTGGGCGGCCCAATTGAGGCCCATAGAGGATTCGCCAGCCCACAGGCAAGATTGATGGGAGCATCTTGGGTGCCGGAGTTGTAACACCCCAACCTGTCCAAAACCTAAAGATAATTAAATATTTTATATTTAGAGTCCATATAAATTTTAGGTCCTCTTAATTAAAGTCCAATACCTTGAACGGAATAGTTTAGCGAACTTTATTAAGTAAATTAAATAGATATCTCACTTTAATAATATATAACTTTTCATAAGAATATCAGAATAAGGTTTAATATTAGACCCGTTGGATAGAGAATTCAAAAATCTACAAGTTTCATGTTAAGCATATTTTCAAATTCTGACGTTTGATAGGCTAAAAGTAAGATATAATGCATTAATTATTTGAAGTCTTGTTGATGTTAAGTTTTAAGGGTTTTTAAGCAAAAATCCCCCCTCTCATATCTCCCTCTCCTCCATACGATGGTTAAAAAAAATCAAAAAAAAAACCCACGTTGTTATTCCTTTCCCCTCCCCTCTCATCTTATCTACTTTTCATTCTTATCCTTACTCTCTCTCCCCCCTCCCACATAGCATACCCCCCTCATCCTAATCCATTCGTTCTCTCTTATCCTCTCCCCACCCCACCTTATAAATACCTCTTCCCCCCCTCTTTCTTCCCACATCCGACCCCTCCTCAATCCCTTCCCATCTCTTTCACCTCCCACCCCCTCTCTCGCCACTCTCTCTCTCTCTCTCTCACTCTCTCTCTTTCTCTCACATTCTCTAACTTCCCCCCTCCCTCTCATTTTTTTATTTTATTTTATTTTCATCTCTCTCTACTCTCTCTCTCTCCACTTTCTCTCTACTCTCTCTCTAATCTATCTCTACTCTTTCTCTATTTTTTTCTCTCTATTTTCTCGCTTCACTCTCTCTCTCTACTTTCTCTACTTTCTCTCTTTACTTTCTCTCTCCACTTTCTCTCTCTACTATATCTCTTTACTTTATCTCTCTTCTCTCTATACTCTCTCTACTTTCTCTCTCTTCTTTTCTCTCTCTACTTTCTCCCTCTACGCTTATAAATAAACGAAGAAGAGAAAACATCGTTGGAATAATATAAATATTCGACAAAAGCTTGGACAGAATATTTGGAGTTTATTTGGACTATTTTACCCTTCCTTACGTAGGAATCCGTCATCGCGGGTGAGATACTAAAGTTAATTTGAGAGAATCCATTCTAAAGGTAGGCATGATAAACCGAGTGCATGTTATTTGTTATTTACATTTCTGTGATTTGATTTTGTTTGAAATGTGATTTAAGTCATTGATTTATTTAACCCAATGATCTATGTTTAGAATCAGTTGGTTATTTAGTTACCATTATGTAAAAATATTATTTTCTCTCTAATCTCTCTCTAATCTCTCTCTAATTTCTCTCTAATCTCTTTCTAGTTTCTCCCTCTACTCTCTCTCTCTACTCTAATCTCTTCGAATGTTATATACTAGTAATTTATTTAGTTAATGAATTTGACTCACTACCCTATGATTAAAATCTAATTCCTGATATTAAAATACGATCCAGTTATTTTGTAAAGTTCAATGGCAAGTTTTAAGTATCGAGACGACTATGTAATAAGCATCATAATAAGAATAAAACTTTGATTAAGCATATGGACTGTGTCACTTTAAGGAGGTGTGGGACGACAAACCGTAGTTAACTTCCGCTACGGGATTAGGCCCATTTTCGAGGACAAATGGACTTCTGAAAAATCCGTAACCCAGAATAAGAAAATTATCTGGGGAATGGTGGAGTATTAACTCCCGATCCTGCGTGGTTGATCAAGGCCGATAGGCTCCAGCGTTTAGACCATTTATCTTTATGTCGACGTATGGATACTTATGTATGTGTTTACTACTGCTTTTAGTGACGGGATGCATGTCCAATATATGCTGCCAAATAATATGAAGTTCAGATTTGATATATGACTTTGATATGATCTGAAAATAAGTTCATCTGTATAAACTCTGATTTAGCTAAGATATGTACTATGCCATTTATATATAAGTCAGATAAGATTTGTTATACGTATTTGCTTATAAGAAGAAAAATTATTCTGCTCTATCAGTTTTCCTTCGCATTCATAGTATACGTACAATCCAAATGAAATTGTGATTTGCTTTATATATATATCATGGATTTGTACAAGTTAGTATATGATAAGCATGTGATTGGTTTTAATGACTACTGAGTCTGTGGACTCATTTCTGTTGCCTAACCATTTCAGGAAATTGACCAGTGTGCGTCTTGACTCCTTCGGGCAGTAGGTCAGAAGTTGATCCCGAGTTTAATTTGGATTCGGATTCCACTGCGTGGAATAAATAGATTTAATTTTCTTTTAAATAATGAATGTAAATATGACTTTTGGGTAGTAATATATAATACTCTGTATACGATGTAAATTATGAGTGTTTAAACTTATGGAAATGGTATGGTTATATTTATTGGAATATATGATGGTTTGGCCTTTAGCGCCATGTAAATATCTCGGCCCACAACACTTCCGTACATCCGCTGTGACGTCCCCGGATACGATACGGGATCGCCGGAAGGGGGCGCCACAGAGAGTGGTATCAGAGCCAAGTTGTGAGGCTTGAAATTATTTGCTGCCATCTGAATTTATATACCATACCAGAAGATCGTAGGAATTTATTTTAGAATTTGATGTCAAACCTAGAATCATACTAATTCAGATTAGTTCTCCCTCGCAGGAGATGACAGGGAGTGATAGGGTTGAGGTTAATATTTCTCCCGAGGAGTATGCGCCCTCAAATGGAACATCACAACGAGTTGTCGGGGGAACAATTCATGGCGAGCTTACTCCCGGTGGGCAAGGCGCCTTACCTATTCAGGGTGTGTCAGATTTAGGAGGGTTCACACAAGCTTTTCAAGGGTTAGTGCATACTATGCAGTTACAAGCCCAAACTCAAGCAATGGTGCAAGCCCAAATACAAAACCGTGTGCAAGAACAACCGAATAGGGCAGCTGGCACTACCATGATGGAGAAATTCAGACATATGAGTCCTCTTTCTTTTAAGGGGGAGAGTCACCCGGAGATTGTGGAAAATTGGGTGAGAGAAATTGAGAAGATTTTCACGGCCATTAGATGTGCAGAGCAGGATAAGGTGATATTAGCTACATTTATGTTGAAGGACCGTGCGGACGAGTGGTGGAGGTCTGCACTTAGAACCACTTTTAGAGAGAGAGAGATTGAGATTAGCTGGAATGAATTTCTTGATATCTTCCATGCAAAATTTCTCCCTCAGCATGTGAAAGATAGGAAAGAAGTTGAATTTTTAAATTTGACTCAAGGAGGTATGTCAGTTGCCGATTATGAAGTAAAATTTACTGAATTGAAAAAGTATGCCCCTCATATTTGTTCAGATGAGCTTAGAAGGGTGAAGAAATTTGTTAGAGGTTTGAGAAGTAACATTAGAAGTAGAGTTGCAATCCTTGAGCCTCAGACTATGGCAGCAGCTTTGAGGACTGCTTTTATTGCAGAAACTGAATATGAAGAATTCTTAGTAGAAAGACAAAGGGATAATGCAAAAAGGGGTAATCTTGGTTCAATTGTGAGGAAAGATAAAAAGTCAAAGATAACTTTTTCATAGAGAGTTCAACCAGTTAGGAGAGATAATATGCCAGCTTGTCAACAGTGCGGGATGCAACATAGAGGTAATGAATGTTGGCGGGCTGCAGGTAAATATTTTTCATGTGGTCAGACATGGCATATGATAAGGGATTGTCCCAAAAGGTCAAGGCAAGATCAGCAACCACAACAGCAGCGGAGAGTTCAAGCCAGAGTATATGCACTAACAAGGGAAGACACCCGAGATGCCAATGCAGTACCTGAAGGCATTCTTCTTATCGATGATATGCATGCAAAAGTTTTATTTGATCTGGGTGCTACACATTCCTTTATTTCTCTAAGATTTACGGAATTATTGAAAGATAAACAAATTGTGAACACTGATGAGATGTCCATTAACACACCAACTGGGGGAGATAGCTAGAACGACTTCTGTTATTCCTAGCATTGATGTGGTGATTCAGGGGAGGATTATGTCAGCATGTGTGTATCTGCTGGAAATGACTGATTTTGATGTCATCTTGAGAATGGATTGGTTAGATACAAATTTTGCCCTTCTAGATTGTCATGGAAAGAAAGTAATTTTTCAAAAACCTGGGGAGCAGACATTTCACTATCAATGTCCAAGACACCGTTCTAGTAAAACACTAGTTTCAGCACTTAAAGCTTTGAAATTGCTTAGAAGTGGATGTCAAGGTTATTTGGCTAGTGTAATGGCTATTCCTTCTAATGAAAATAAGAAAACCACCTCAGATATCGATGTGGTCAGAGAATTTCCTAATGTATTCCCCAATGAACTTCCGGGTTTGCCACCACACCGAGATGTGGAGTTCACTATTGAACTCTCACCGGGTACTTTATCCATTTCCATCCCTCCCTACAGAATGGCACCATCCGAATTGGCAGAATTGAAGAAACAATTACAAGAACTACTAGACAAGGAGTTTATTCGACCAAGTGTATCCCCTTGGGGTGCACCTGTTCTGTTTGTTAGAAAGAAAGATGGGTCGCTTAGATTATGCATTGACTATAGGAAATTGAATCAAGTGACCATTAAGAATAAGTACCATTTGCCAAGGATTGATGATTTATTTGATCAGCTACGAGCTGCCGCAGTATTTTTAAATATTGATCTCAGATCTGGATATCACCAATTAAGGATAAGGGAAGAAGATATCTCAAAAACTACTTTCAGAACATGATATGGACATTATGAATTGTTGGTTATGCCATTTGGGTTAACTAATGCACCAGCAGCATTTATGGATTTGATGAACATAATTTTTCAACCATATCTGGATACATTTGTAGTGGTGTTTATTGATGATGCGTTGATCTATTCTCCCACTGTTGAAACTCATCAAGAACATTTGAGGATTGTGTTGGAAACCTTAAGAAGTCATCAACTGTATGCAAAATTTAGTAAATGTGAATTCTGGTTGGATAAGGTCCAATTCTTAGGGCATATCATTTCTGGTGATGGAGTGTCTGTTGATCCAGCTAAGGTTGAGACAGTTTTACATTGGGAAAGGCCGAAGAATGTCAGTGAGATTAGGAGCTTTTTGGGTCTTGCGGGTTACTATCGCAGGTTTATTGAAGATTTTTCTTCTATTGCAGCTCCTATGACCAAATTGACTATGAAAGGAGTTCCTTTTGAATGGTCAGATAAATGTGAAATAAGTTTTCAAGAATTAAAAATAAGGTTAACTATAGCCCCAGTACTTACTTTACCTTGTAGGTCAGGAGGATTTGTGATATATACAGATGCCTCTAGAAAAAGACTAGGATGTGTCCTGATGCAGAATGGCAAAGTAGTAGCTTATGCATCCAGACAATTAAAGACCCATGAGATGAATTATCCAACACATGATTTGGAGTTGGCAGCGGTGGTACATGCCCTAAAAATTTGGCAATATTATTTGTATGGTGAGCAATTTGAAATGTTTACAGATCATCAGAGTTTAAAATACATTTTCTCTCAGAAAGAATTAAATTTAAGACAAAGACGGTGGATTGAATTTTTGAAGGATTATGATTTCACCTTGAATTACCACCCAGGAAAAGTAAATGTGGTAGCAGATGCACTCAGCAGGAAGAGGCTAATGGCAATCCAGTTGCGCCAAACTTGGAGAATGACATCTGATGTAGTAGAGTATTCTCCGATATGCAAGGGGAGAAACTTATTTCTGGCCCAACTAACTATTCAATCTGCAATGGTTGAGCGAATTGTGCAAGCACAACTGAATGATCAGCAGTTACAAAAATTGATTGGCACACAGAGATTTACTCAAAGTGCAGACAGGGCAATCAGATTTCAGGGAAGATTATGTGTACCTCGGAATGAAGAAATAAAGAAAGACCTATTAACTGAGGCACATAAATCACTATATTCTATTTAACTAGGCAGTACAAAAATATACAAAAACATGAAAAGACAGTTCTGGTGGATTGGCATGAAAAAAGATATAGCAGACTTTGTCAGCAAATGTTTTACTTGTCAACAAGTAAAAGCAGAGCATCAAAGACCAGCAGGACCATTACAGTTGATGGAAATTCCACAGTGGAAATGGGAGCATATCACTATGGATTTTGTGATGGGATTACCAATGACTAGGAGAAAACATGATTCTATTTGGGTAATTGTTGACAGACTTACTAAGTCAACTCATTTTCTGCCAATCACCAAGACACAATCGTTAGAGGATTTAGCTCATTTGTATATCAGATAAATTGTGAGACTTCATGGTGTGCCAGTGTCTATTATTTCAGATCGGGATGCAAGATTTACAACAAAATTTTGGAGGAGTTTACAGAACGCACTAGGTACACAATTGAAATTTAGCTCAGCTTTTCACCCTCAAACAAATGGACAATCAGAGAGAACCATTCAAACATTAGAAGATATGTTAAGGGCATGCAGTTTAGACTGGAAAGGCAGTTGGAATGAACATTTGTAGTTAATTGAGTTTGCATATAACAATAGCCATCATGCAAGCATAGGAATGGCACCGTATGAAGCATTATATGGTAGACCGTGTAGATCACCTATTTGTTGGGATGAGGTTGGTGAGCGAAAATTGATTGGGCCACATATTGTACAGGATTGTGTAGAAAAGGTTGAGTTGATTAGAAAAAGATTACTTACAGCCCAGAGTAGGCAGAAAAGTTATGCTGATCAGAGAAGGAGAGATCTACAATTTGATGTCGGGGATCACGTATTTCTGAAAATTTCGCCTACTAGAGGAGTAATGAGATTTGGCAAGAAAGGCAAACTAAGTCCGAGGTATGTTGGACCATTTGAAATCTTAAGAAGGATTGGTGACATGACATATCAGCTGACTTTACCACCATCATTGTCAGGAGTTCATGATGTATTCCATGTGTCCATGTTAAGAAAATACATGCCGGACTCATCACACATTATAGATCAGGAGCAGTTGAAAATTCAGTCAGATCTTACATATGAAGAGAAACCAGTTCGCATTCTCGATCGAAAAGAATAAGTGCTGCGAACGAAGATAATTCCTTTGGTGAAGATATTGTGGAAAAGTATCTCAACAGAAGAAGTTACTTGGGAGATGGAAGATGAAATGCGGAAGAAATATCCACAGCTATTCGGTACGTATTGAGTAACTTTTTAAATTTCGAGGACGAAATTTGTTTAAGGGGGAGATATTTGTAACACCCCAACCTGTCCAAAACTTAAATATAATTAAATATTTTATATTTAGAGTCCATATAAATTTTATGGTTCTATTAATTAAAGTCTAATACCTTGAACGGAATAGTTTAACGAACTTTATTAAGTAAATTAAATAGATATCTCACTTTAATAATATGTAACTTTTCATATGAATGTCAGAATAAGGTCAATATTAGACCCGTTGGATAGAGAATTCAAAAATCTACAAGTTTCATGTTAAGCATATTTTCAAATTCTGACGTTTGATAGGCTAAAAGTAAGATATAATGTATTAATTATTTGAAATCTTGTTGATTTAAGTTTTTAAAGGTTTTTAAGTAAAAATCCCCCCTCTCATATCTCCCTCTCCTCCATACGATGGTTAAAAAAAAATCAAAAAAAAAACCCACGTTGTTATTCCTTTCCCCTCCCCTCTCATCTTATCTACTTTTCATTCTTATCCTTACTCTCTCTCCCCCCTCCCACGTAGCATACCCCCCTCATCCTAATCCATTCGTTCTCTCATATCCTCTCCCCACCCCCACCTTATAAATACCTCTTCCCCCCCTCTTTCTTCCCACATCTGACCCCTCCTCAATCCCTTCCCATCTCTTTCACCTCCCACCCCCTCTCTCGCCACTCTCTCTCTCTCTCTCTCACTCTCTCTCTTTCTCTCACATTCTCTAACTTCCCCCCCTCTCTCTCATTTTTTTTATTTTATTTTATTTTCATCTCTCTCTACTCTCTCTCTCTCCACTTTCTCTCTATACTCTCTCTACTCTCTCTCTAATCTATCTCTACTCTCTCTACTTTTCTCTCTCTATTTTCTCGCTTCACTCTCTCTCTCTACTTTCTCTACTTTCTCTCTTTACTTTCTCTCTCCACTTTCTCTCTCTATTATATCTCTTTACTTTATCTCTCTTCTCTCTCTACTCTCTCTCTTCTATCTCTCTCTACTTTCTCTCTCTTCTTTTTCTCTCTACTTTCTCTCTCTACGCTTATAAATAAACGAAGAAGAGAAAACATCGTCGGAATAATATAAATATTCGAAAAAAACTTGGACAGAAGATTTGGAGTTTATTTGGACCATTTTACACTTCCTTACGTAGGAATCCGTCCTCGCGGGTGAGATACTAAAGTTAATTTGAGAGAATCCATTCTAAAGGTAGGTATGATAAACTGAGTGCATGTTATTTGTTATTTACATTTCTTTGATTTGATTTTGTTTGAAATGTGATTTAAGTCATTGATTTATTTAACCCAATGATCTATGTTTAGAATCAGTTAGTTATTTAGTTACCATTCTGTAAAAATATTATTTTCTCTCTAATCTCTCTCTAATCTCTCTCTAATTTCTCTCTAATCTCTTTCTAGTTTCTCCCTCTACTCTCTCTCTCTACTCTAATCTCTTCGAATGTTATATACTAGTAATTTATTTAGTTAATGAATTTGACTCACTACCCTATGATTAAAATCTAATTCCTGATATTAAAATACGATCCAGTTATTTTGTAAAGTTCAATGGCAAATTTTAAGTATCGAGACGACTATGTAATAAACATCATAATAAGAATAAAAATTTGATCGAGCATATGAACTGTGTCACTTTAAGGAGGTGTGGGGCGACAAACCGTAGTTAGCTTCCGCTACGAGATTAGGCCCATTTTTGAGGACAAATGGACTTCTGAAAAATTTGGAACCCAGAATAAAAAAATTATCTGGGGAATGGTGGAGTATTAACTCCCGATCCTGCGTGGTTGATCAAGGCCGACAGGCTCCAGCGTTTAGACCATTTATCTTTATGTCGACGTATGGATGCCTAGGTATGTGTTTGCTACTGCTTTTAGTGACGGGATGTCTGTCCAATATATGCTGCCAAATAATATGAAGTTCAGATTTGATATATGACTTTGATATGATCTGAAAATAAGTTCATCTGTATAAACTCTGATTTAGCTAAGATATGTACTATGCCATTTATATATAAGTCAGATAAGATTTGTTATACGTATTTGCTTATAAGAAGAAAAATTATTCTGCTCTATCAGTTTTCCTTCGCATTCATAGTATACGTACAATCCAAATGAAATTGTGATTTGCTTTATATATATATATATATATATATACTCATGGATTTGTACAAGTTAGTATATGATAAGCATGTGATTTGTTTTAATGCCTACTGAGCATGTGGACTAATTTCTGTTGCCTAACCATTTTTATTTATACTGTTAGGGCAATCACAAAGTAAAATGCAGTGGACAAGTTTACCCCTCCATGGGGAATAAAATAACAAAAGGTACCCTAACAGCTAGCAGCTACAATAACTAAGAAAAAACAGGGACAAAAATGCCCCTCTAGCCATCGGTGTGACTACAGATCATAAAACAAAACATAGTATTTTGTTTATATTGTTGTAATTTCAGATCATTTACCTCTATTTTTGGTTCCCAATGGGTATGGTCCATCGACCAAAATCAGGAACTTTAGTGTCACGTGTGCCAATTGTAGTCCCATTTTACAGTCTAACAAACAACTGGAAAACATTGTAAAATGAAACAATTACAGAGTTTTGAAGTGTTTGATGGTCAAACAAGCAAGCCCTTAGCCAAGTTCCCACAAGAGTTCACTCCCATTGTGCATGAGTTTGTTAGAAAAATTGACCATGTTAAAAAAGTTCACATGTTTTGGGATCATGAATCTTATCTTTGATTATAAGATTTAAAAAAGTAAATAAAAATGAGAAGGAAAATTATGTCAAGATGTAGATCATTTGATGATTTAAGCTTTCATAGTCATCTTCAGACCTGTGATGAGTTAGCAACATTTATGATGGAGATTTGGACCATGTGCTCTCTTTGTGACCAGGGGAAAGGAAGCCCTTCAACATCTGTTAGTGCAATGCCAGTTCTCCCAGTCAGTTTGGAGCTTCTCTTTCCATAGAGTGGGCTTCTCTTGGCTGCATCCACCTTCAGCCGATGAGCTCTTCAGAAAAATAGGAACTTGGAACAGGCTGCCTAAAAGGATCTGATTGGTGTCTCAAGCTACAACTGGGCTATTTGAGGTGAAAGGGGCAACCGGATCTTTCAGAAGAAATCTAGACCTCTAAAGCAACTCTGTACCTTCATTTCTGATTGCCTAAGTGAGTGCACATTGGTGATATGGCGTGGTGATGCCCAAATCTTGGTGGTTTAGGTTTCTTATTTAGGTAACCTTGCCACACTGCCTTGATGTGGCTTTTGTCTTCTTGGCCACAATTGGGCATTGATATTTCATGTACAGTGAGTTATCTTTTCGTGCTTGAAAGTGGCAGTCAGTCTTTTCTTTCTTGTTTATCCTTTTCTTCCTCTTTTTTGGTTTGGAAAGGAGGTGGATACTTTTTTCCTTTCATACCTGTAAACAAATGGCACTTCCAACATGCAAAAAATAATAATGTATTTTTTGCATGTAAGCAGTTGTTACAGACAAATTTGCAGATATATCATTTCTGAAAACGTACTAGCATACATATCACTACTATTTTGAAAAACTTTCAGATATGCCATCATAGTTAACTTCCGTCGACGAGATCACGAATATTCTTAAAAGATGCCAATATTCCCATCAAGGGATGGTCAAATAACCAAAATGCCCCTCTGATGGTCAAATGACCAAAATACCTCCCTCAGAGAGAGAGACAATGGAAGAGGCGACGAGGGTGTTTGGGGGGGTCCGGAGCTGTGCATTGGGAAGGGGGAGGGGGCTCCGACAACGCACAGGGGGGCGGTCACACCAAAGAGAGAGAGAGAGAGAGGCTGGTGGGGGGAAGAGGGAGGGGGGACAGGCAGCGACAGGGAGAATCACACCAGAGAGAGAGAGACCGGCGGTGGGAGGGGGAGGGGGCTCCGACGGGAGGTGAGGTCACGATTGAGGGAATGAGAGGAAGAGAAGGAAGGTGAGGAGGATGGGGAAGAGAGACGGAGTGTGTGTGTGTGTGTGTAGAGAGGGGGGACACCAAAAACGTCTCCCCATCTGGCGGTGACAGAAAGAGAGAGAGAGAGAGAGCGAGAAGGAGATGGGGAGAGAGAGTGAGAGGAGGAGAGAGAGAGGGAGAGAGAGAGAGCGAGGGAGGGGATGGAGTGAGAGAGAGAGGGAGGGGATGGGGTGAGAAAAAGAGAGTGCAAGGAGGGGGGGCGCTAGAGGCGTCTCCCCCTCCAGCGGTGACAGAAAGAGAGGGAGAGGGAGAAAGAGAGAGGAAGGCAAAGAGAGAGAGAGCGAGAGAGGAAAGTCGCTCAGTGTGAGAACGACTTTCCTCTGAAGTCGCTCCCACTCAGAGCAACTTCTGTTCAAAAATTTAAAAAAAATATATCCAAACAGAATCGAGCAAACCCCTGTCCCCTCCCCCACGCCCTCCCCCTCCGTCGGTCCCCCTCCCCCTCCGATGGAGCCCCACCTGTCCCCTCCCCCTCCCCGCAGCCAGAGGACCGACCACCGCTCCCGCTTCCGCCATAGCCGTGGCCCCTGTTACCCCTGCCCTGCTAGTCCATGCCCCCCCCCCCGCTACCTCCAACAAACACCCCCCCAACCCTACCGCTCCACCCTCCCACCCCCCCTTGGTGGACCTCGCTTCACCACGCTTTATCACAGTAGAGAGAGAGAGAGAGAGATACAGGTAGCTGACGGCACCACAAGGCCGCCGCCGCCGCCCACGACGTCACCGTCGTCATCTTAGGGTTAGGAACATCCATCGAGGAGAGGGGGGAAGAAGATGACCATTTAAAAGAGTTTCAACACTAAAACTTATTTATTTATTTATTTACTTGTATTATATGTGTTATTTTTTATTTTAAGATTCTATTCAGGCTTTTTTGTAAATAACCCAAACCTTAGGTGATATAACTGTGGGTATTTTCGTCTTTTCTTATATCTAGTTAGGCTTAACCATGGTTAAGTTGACGGATGGTAACGGAGAGTTACGGCGATTGCATATGTGAAAATTTGTCAAAATAGTGGTGATATGTATGTTAATGCATTTCAAAAAATGATATATCTGCAAATTCGTCTGTAACAATGGTTTATATGCAAAAAACCCAAAAATAATAGTAAACAAATAAGCACAAAGTCAAGTAGATGCTGCTCTATAGAGCTACCTTTTAACTTGACAGTCAATACTTTGAAATCCATAGTTCTATTTCTGAGTGTCCAGTTCCAAGCTTTAGATCGATTGGCAAAGCAAGATCAAAAGGCATTCCAAAAGTGTGAGAAAGGCTTATTTTCTCCCAGTTTTAGTGGTTTCAAGCACACAATCAACAAAAACTGGACCTATCCTTTCAGATTCTTAGTTCCTACTATGTTCTCCCAATTCAAGTAAAAATGGTAGAACCTATTTTTTTAGCCAGGTTTGAGTTGGACTAGGATATATTGGATCTAGCTAGAAAGTTTATCATTTTGCAGATTTTCAGAGATGTACGCTATCTTCCATGTGGAGTTTGAAGGTGCAAGTATAATTCTCGCTACTGAAATTCTGTGCATCATGTTTTTTTAGTAGACCATTGGTTGCAGTCTTGGGCTCCTTTTCTATTTCCTAACCATATAAAAAAGGACAGAAGTGACTCAAACCCTGCAGAAGCGTTTTAAGCAATCAATTTAACTTTTCAATGGGTAACAAAGGCTTAAGTATTACAATTTCTTCAGCCATTATCCGAACCAGATTATATGGAAATGGTATTCGCAACATTATGTCAAGTTGTCATCAACCAGTGTGAAGTTACCCCTGGCATATGTGGAAAAGTCAGCAAACCAAATGAAGATACAAATTACCTTTCAGACTTGACACAGACTGGATAGCATTTCTGACATCATTGATCGTCTTCAATCGCTTCACTTGGTCTTCCTCCACAGGTTTAATTAGCAAGAGGATTTCCCTGAGAGATGACTCCAATAAATTATACGAGGTGCCATTAACATATGAAGAATGACGATAGTCCATCATAGTTGTAGCTAATCTGCTAAGAAAGTAACAGATGCTATGTGTCACACAGAAGAAAATTTTCCATTAATCAAACATTGGACTTGACTTTACAATAATGCGTACATTTACAATAGCTGTGAGAACTAGCATCCACATGAACTTGATGGACAGTTAGTTTTGGGATGAATTCACGGAAGCAGAATCTGCAAAATGGACCAAAACATTAAAACTGCCGATCTAAAGTTAGAGAACAGTGAAGAATCAATTGCAAAGGCATCTCCATGTTTCAAAAAGAATGACAGAGACAGAAGAGAACGAGCAAAGCCCTTTTTCTGCAGTGCAAAACATGCAAAGCAACCAGCACACTCACATACATTTCCTAAGCTAGCATTCCCACAAGATCAATGAGAAGGGAAGGGGCTGAAACAGCTATCAGTGCACTCCCAGACTCTGATTAGTGTGTTAAATTTAAAAAATTATTAGCAATCACCTAGTGCTTATTTTGATGGGATAAAATAGAAAAAAATAATCGTACTCCTGTGCCCTAGACGCCATTATTAAAGATGATATAATATTTAAGGAGAGACGTCAAGTAGATCAACTACACTACAACAAGGTACATATTCCATTACCCATGAAATTAGCCACATTAGCTAATTATTATCGTGGCATCTCCAAAAGAAAACGAGGCATTGGTAAATGTTGTGCTTAACAAAAAAATTGCATGAATGTGAAGCGAATATTCTTTCACAACGGGTATAAGTGTATCGCGTGAAGTCAAATCCACTTAAGATACCACTTCACTGCGTATAAAAAAAAGGAAAGGATGAAAAAGACACCCAAGGAATATCCATTACGACATCTCAGGACGTCCATTCTGTCAACATAATCAAAGAACAACTTATTAGCTTCTTCGTTTAGTTCATCAGGGAAAGGCTTTCATCTACACGGTGGAACATGAAACACAAGGAATCTTCACAAATTCGCAAAAATCTTTTGTCACACAGTTGGGCAGTATAACGGGGAAATCAACAAACCAGGGGTTCAAAATACGAATCAGAAGCCAAGACGGGAACCGGCACTTTGCAACAACTACTCATAAACATCACGAGGTGAGAAAGACCAGTAAGTTCCGATGTCCCAGTCCCTAAAGACAGCATCTGACAAAAGCGAGCACGCATGATGCTTTGAGATGACGATGGTGGTGGAGTTTCAACCTAAATAGCTGCCTCATCCACACACAAAACTTCACCAAACCTCCATCACATCAAGCGCGACGGAGACTTCAGAAGCAGACGAGAAACCCCAGCGGGAAGCATCATACCTACTTCCCCCAACGCAGCAAACTAAAAAGGAGATCGAACGAGAGGGCCTTTCTGGTCCCGATGGTGGGATGTGGACTACCTCCGGCTGGGGAATGCTTGTCCGCGAGGTTTGTCGCTTCGTTTCCCGGCGACTCACCAAAAGCGGGAAAGTGGAGCGGCGGAGGGCCGGCGCGGAAGGCTACGCACGCCTGCTGCTCTGCCGCCCCTGGAAACCAGAAAAAA
Organism: Amorphophallus konjac; assembly: GCA_022559845.1. NCBI lineage: Eukaryota > Viridiplantae > Streptophyta > Magnoliopsida > Alismatales > Araceae > Amorphophallus > Amorphophallus konjac. The sequence continues at coordinate 345,716,795 of CM040124.1, forward strand.
GGGCGGACTCGTGATTGGGACGTGTCGCCGGCTCTGGCGCAGTGATGGCAGTCTAACTCTGCGCCCTTTCTTTCCGTTGGTGCACGACTGCGCCTGCGCCCACGTTCGGGAATCACGTCTCCGTTTCAAGAGTGGCCCCGGGATCGGCTGCTTTTGGATGGGGAAAGGTGCCGCCCGTGGAGAACAGGGCACGCGCCTTTGACCTAAAAATCCTTAAAAAAATGTACGCTCTTAAAACCCTCTATGAATGTTTTTAGAAAACTGGAGTCAATCAATACTTCGGATGTCAGTGTTTAAAAATTTATTGGAGCTATAGGTGTGATAGTTGATTCTAATTTTTGCTAGGATGAATTATTCTAATTAGACAAAGTTTGAAAACAGTCTTTAGAAACACATTTTATCAAAATCTTTTATTCGTACTGTGATCTCTGTAGGCCAGGGATTCACAATTATTTAAAATCTTCATAATCCATCCTAAACTTGCTTCCAAGGATTAATAGGTTGTCTGGGAACACTTTTTAAAAAAAAACTCTTTTTATCTAAAAAATTGTGATGTGTCTATTTTTAATTTAAATTTTAAAATTGATAAAAGTTAACTGTTGCTGTTTGGCATCGTTGATATAATTTTTAAAATTTTTGTAGTTATGTTTGGTGTTCGTCCACATGTGTTCTCACGGAGGGAGAGAGAGAGAGAGAGAGAGAGAGAGATGCAGGGGGGAGCCGGAGGAGGGGGGAGGGGGCTGCACAGTGGGGAGCCGGGGGGAACCGGAGGGGGGGAGGGGGATGCGCAGGGGGAGGGGGAACCGGAGGGGGGAGGGGGCTGCGGGAGCCAGAGGGGGGGAACCGGAGGGAGGGGGAGGGGGATGCGCAGGGGGGGCGGGGGCTGCGGGAGCCGGAGGGAGGGGAGGGGGCTGCGCAGGGAGGAGGGACAGTCTGCGGGAGGGAGAGGGAGGGGGAGACGCGGGGGAGGGGAGGGGGTCGCGAGTGGGAGAGAGCGAGGCGTCGTGAGTGTTTTTTTAAAAAAATTGGTCTAGTGTTTTTTTTTTTTTGAGGAAGATTTACACTGGAGTAGATTTTCTCCCTAAAAGTTAGGAGAGGCAAACCAAACATGGTTATAAGATCTCTTGCTCTTTTTTTTTTAAATTGAGAGAAAGAAGAGGTAAAAAAAGAGCAACCAAACACCCTATAAGAAAAGTGGACACTTTGTGTCTTATTCTCTCTCTTTCTCAAAATCTGTTTCTCATGTAATCCAACGACTGCCTTGCCCATTTAAAAATAATTAAAAGCTGTCAACAGCTTTTACATCCAAATCTATGACCCAAAGGAGTTTCAAACGGACCCTAAGGTTATGTTTGAAAGACACCGTGGGATGTGAATTTTTTTCAAATTTTCTTAAAGAGAGATAGATCACCTTTTGAAAAGTTTTTGAAAATTTTGAGATGTGACATTTTTTCTCCCTATCCACTAAAATCTCTCCTCTAAAATCTGATGGGACAAAGTTGCATTTGGAAAGATTGAATGGGAGGAGGTGAAAATTCTAAAACCATAATCTATTTCCACAATCCTCTTCAAATGTAGAGTAAGACTCAGGCCGCGTTTATAACACGACCCGTGTTACTTTCGGAGTGTAAATCTCTCGACAACCTTTAAGCTTTATCAAATGGAACGGTGTGTCTGGGCTTTTGAGCGCTCAAAAAAAAGTCAGAGGAGATACGTTTAGACACAAAACTGGCTTCATCCGATAATCCTCAAAAGCAAGTGTAAAAGAGGATTTCTGAGATTTTGAATCATTATAAATCCTCCATATACCTGCCATTTGTACGGTCAATAGATTTTGTGGAGAATGAAAAAGTAACTGTCGTTCTCAAACGCGGCCTGAGTTTCGTAACTTAATAAGCCATGGATTATGTTCTCGTAATCTTCACCCTCCCAAAACTCCACCAAATATTTCGCTGCCCGGAGATAAACCACTCCCCTGGCCTCCTGGTCTCGCCTATTCAAAGTTATGTTCATTTTATTGATACGCAGTCCATACCATCGAAGAGTGTCATACTTTGCAAGTGTCAAATCGAATTACTCAAAAATCACAATTTAATGATGCATTTGGAACATATTGAGGAGAGAGATTTTGGGTCCTCCAATTATTAGAATCTCTTCTCCCCCAAAAATAATTTCATATGTCCCAATGTCCCATCAACATTTACTTTAGAGAGAGACCGGGAGAAGTGAAATAGAATTAAAAAATTTCTAAACTCTACCCAAAAAGGTGATTCTTCTCTCTCTAAGGGATTTTGAAAAAAAAACTCTTCACTCTCAATCCGTTCCAAACATGGTGGGGACAACGGGTCCACTACTGGGCCCACTACTCGGAGCCGACGCCGCATTGCCCCGACACCGAGCTTATGGCTCGGAGGAGATCCTTCTTGAAGACTCGGCCTACGGCTATGGTGTTATACTACGTATCGAGTATGTGTGTATGTATACATGTATCTCTACATGTATTTTTCTTTTCGTTTTATTAGGCTAGTCTAAGTCAAATAAACACATGTGTAATTTTTATATTTTATTTGGTTAAAACCCACAAGTCAAATATTGGTTGGTGGGTTTGTCTTGTTAGGCTATGATATATAGACAAATAAGTAAAGTGTGAAGGTATTCATGTAATAGGGCCTTTCCTATATAAGGAGCCCAAATGGTGTGTTACATATAATGAATCTTATGAATGAAAGTTTGATATCTAAGGTGTTTTACCTTGTGATTTCTCCCTTCTCTCTTTTCTCTTCTGTGAGGATTGAGCGTCGCCCGGTGTGAGACCGTCCGGCGTGAGGCCGAGCTGCGTGAGGTAGCAACCTATCCGTCCCGTCCGTGTCCTGGAGCTGCCGACGATCCGTCTTCCACGTCGCCGCCGCGTCAAATTGGTATCAGAGCCCAACAAACGGCGCCTCCGTCGACCCGACGTCTCCGGCGTCTCTCTCTCTCTCTTTCTCTCTCTAGGTTGCTAGAGTGAAAAAAAAAGATTAGCAAAAAAAAAAAGAGATCTTACTTGAGTGGAGAAGAGTGAAGAACATTAAGTTCTTCTGTCTACGGGAAAGAAGTTGAGAAAAAAAAAGTGAAAAAAAAAATTCCCCACTCCCCCATTAATATCTCTCTTTCTCTCTGTATTCTCTCTCCCTCTCTGTTTCTGTTTTCCTCTCTCTTCCACGATCTCTCCCTCTCTCCTTAATCTCTCTTTCTGTTAATCTCTTTCTTCTCTCTCTGTCTCTCCCTCTCTCTCCCGACCGTTTTCTCTCTTTCCCTCTCTCTGTACACTCTCTCTCTCTCTCTCTCATTTAATCTCTCTCTCTCTCTCTCTGCTCTCTCTCGAAGGCAGAAGAAGAAAAAAAAAAGGGAGAAGACCGCATTCACAGGGGGGCCGGCCTCGTCGCCCGTGCCCCCCCTTCAAACTGCCGCGGCCGCAACGGCCAGTTCCCACCGCCGCGCGCCACCGCCTGGCTGCCCCGCCCGGTCGCCACCTGCCGTCGCGACCCTGCCGCCCCGCGCCCAGGCCGCCCGCGCCCACGCCATCGCCCGGCCGCACCCACGCCCAGGCCGCCCGCGCCCTGCCTCTGCCGCCTGGCGCTCTGCCCCTCCCGCCTGCGCCAGCAGGCGCACGCTCCCCGGCCCCCGCGTGCGCCCACCGCGCCCGAGCGCGGCCTCCGCCCGCACCCGGCCACCCAGCGCCGTCCGGTCCGCCACGGGCCCCTGCCAGCGCGCCTCGACCCTCGCCTGGCTCGCCCCCGTGCCCGCCGTACGCCCACCGTGCGCCCAGCCGCCCTCCGCGTCGGCCGGCCGCACTGACCGCTGGCCTCCCTCACCTGCCAAACGCAGACAGGCTCGAGAAGAAGTTTGAAAAATAAAAAAAAAGGATTTGAAAAGAGAAAGAAAAGTCAAAAAAAAGGAGGTTGAAAAAAAATGTTAAATATATATAATATATATATGGAATATATATATTGTTATATATATCTATATATATATCTATATATATTGTTCGATTAAAAAAAAAGAGAGTTGAATATATATATATTATTATATAACTTATTTCTTGTGACACCCGAGTCCGCTATTACGGCTCGGCCCGTGTCTGAGTCATCCGGATATCGACAGAAGATCCGAGGATCACGGAACGTGCATACCTCTGAGTCTCCCTGCGCGGAGAATTTTGACTGATTTGTTCCCCTGCGCGGGAAATTTAAGCAATTTGTAATAATTCAATCTTCCCTGCGTGGAGTGAATGCTTTGTAACTGCTCAAGCTTCGTCGACGCCGTGCGGGCCCGCACGTCCCCGCTCGCCTTCGTCTCCGATCGGAGCTAGACTTTTCAGTCAGCTAGGTACGTGCTCCAAACTTGCTCATTTAGTATCTTCTCAATTGCCGCGCGACGAAGTAAGAGAAAGCCCGATCCATGCAGTCAGTCTTCTGAGTGCATCGCTGTGGACAGTGAGAGAGTGCTTGCTTGCACCTATCCTTTAGGTCCTAGGCTGTCACATTAGGGCACCCTAATTGTCAGGAGGTAGTCCCACAACTACTTCGCCTACGGGCGAGTAACTTTCCTTGATCGGTCCCTTCAAATTGACCCTTGGCAAATCAGCCGGGTCCACTGCTTGCTAAATTCTTCGGTCCCAGGACAGCATCATTTAGGTCCGAGCCCGTGCATGTCGCGTTGGTTTAGGAATTCATCTGGCCGTCTAGAGCGCCCTTCAACACTACAACCAACGATGGATCAGAAGAGCGTGAGTGCTATGTTGGCTCAGCTCGAGCATAACCTTCTGACCCATTTTCAAGAATCCATAGGCCAACTACGAGCAGAGCTAGATGAGAGGATCCGAGCCTTAGAGGATCGACTAAAGGGAGAGGAAGGACGAGTGAGTGGCCACGGCAATCCCGTAGCCAATTCTAGGGAGGATAGAGAGCAAACCCGCCCGAATCAGGCTCCCCAAGGTAGAGAACAAGAGGATCGTACACCTCGAAGGAGGGACTACGATGATGAGGAGATCATCCTACGGAACGTCAAAATTGACTCTCCCAGTTTCGATGGGTCCCTCACTCCAGCCAAATACCTTGAGTGGGAGGCCGGGATGGATCAATATTTTGATTGGCATCACCGCATGGCCCCTGCCACTAGGGTGAGGTTTGCCAAAATGAAACTCTTGGGTCAAGCCAAAACCTACTGGTGTAATGTGGAGAATCTCCTAGCCAGGAGACGAGAGGAGCCCATAAATACATGGGAAGAAATGAAGGAGAAACTGAGAGAGAAATATCTGCCACCCTCCTACCATCAGCGTCTTCTAGACCAGTGGCAGAAACTCACCCAAGATGGAAAGTCCGTGGACGAGTACATTGCCAAATTCGATGACTTCTTCCTTCGGAGCCAAGTCATGGAAGACGCCTCTGTAACCCTCTCTCGATTTAGGGCTGGCCTACACGAGAGCATCCAACGGGAGCTTTTCTTGCGAGAGGTCAACACCCTCGAGCACGCCTACCAGGTTGCCCGAGATGTTGAGCGATTTCAAAGAGTGGCCCCACCTCGAGTTCCCACCTACCGCCAACCTGAGTCTCGGAACCCCATGGTCCGTTACACGGAGAGAGTTGGCCCCTCCACTTCTTATGCCCCTGCGGCTACCCCGCTACGGGTCGTTTCCCCTACCGTTCCTTTCACAATGAACCCCTTACATGCACCCGCTGCATTGCCCAGGCTGGAGTATACTCCACCGGTTGATAAAAGGGATGACAAAGGAAAGGGACCCGCCCCTGGCACTTCCCAACCAGCCCCTATCTCAAGAGTCCGTTGCTTTAGGTGCCACAACCTAGGGCACATTGCCACCAACTGCCCCACCCGAGCCTTGGTCATCACCGACCCTCAGCCTATGGAGCCTCCACCTCAGGAAGGAGAAGACACTGAGAGATATATGGCCGATCCTGACCTCATAGCCCAGTTTGAGGAAATGGATGCAGGGTTTGATGAAACGCATGTCGAATACATGCAAGTGGGAGATATTACCGAGAGCTCTAGCCAGGGTAGACTAGGTGTAGTTCGCTGCATCCTAACACACCCCCAGGAGGACGACTGGCGTCGAAGCTCCATCTTCCAAACCTACATCATGGTGAAAACCCAACCCTGCAAGGTGATCTTTGACAATGGGAGTTGTATCAATGCGGTCTCTTCAGACTTTGTCTCCCGTCTAGGTCTACCTACACACCCTCATCCTAGGCCCTACAACGTGGCGTGGGTTGACGACACTTTGATCCCAGTCACCACTACATGTGTCATTCCCATACAATTTCAGTCCTACCAAGGACAGATTTTGTGCGATGTAGTGCCTATGAAGGTCGGAAGCATCATCCTAGGTCGACCGTGGATCTATGATGTAGACCTCACAACTTTTGGTCGATCCAACCAATGTTCCTTCTCCCACAATGGGAAGAAGATCCAGTTGTACCCGACACCCCCAAAGGTGACCTCGGGTAAGAGTCCCACTTCTACTCCGAGTAAGAGCTCCACCTCCTCCACCCCCACCGGGACCCCCAAGGTTCCGGAGAGTCCCCAAACTCCCAATGAAGGGAAACTTCTCATTCCCTATTCTCCTACACCTATCACGCCCGTTCCTAAGGCCCCCAAGGTTAGTCATGACCCTGTTAGGCGCCTTAGCTTCATAGGTGTCCGTGAGCTGAATAGAGAGGTTGCCGAGGGTGCCCCTGTTTGGGCTGTTGTCATCACCATCACACCTGAGGAGTCCCGAGTCTCAGTCCCACCCGAAGTCCAGATAGTCTTGCAGGACTTCGAAGATATTTTTCCCGAGGACTTGCCCTCTAAACTCCCACCCATGCGTGATGTACAACACGCTATCGACCTTGTCCCCGGGTCCACCCTCCCCAACCTCCCCCATTACCGGTTGAACCCCAGGGAGCATGCTGAGCTCCAAAGGATTGTCGAGGACCTTATCCAAAAGGGTTTCCTCAGGGTGAGCAAGAGCCCGTGTGCTGTCCCTGCTTTGCTCACACCCAAGAAAGATGGCACCTGGCGGATGTGTGTTGACAGCCGCGCCATCAACAAGATCACTGTCAAGTATAGGTTTCCCATTCCTCGCCTAGATGACATGCTTGACATGATGAGTGGGGCCACCATCTTTTCCAAGATTGACTTGAAAAGTGGCTACCACCAGGTCCGAATCCGACCAGGGGATGAGTGGAAGACGGCCTTCAAAACAAAAGAAGGTCTGTATGAATGGCTCGTCATGCCGTTCGGGCTATCCAATGCCCCCAGCACATTCATGAGACTTATGACAGAAGCCCTTCGTCCCCTTATTGGTCGCTTTATTGTCGTCTACTTTGACGACATTCTCATCTATAGCCACAACCCTCAGGACCACATCCATCATTTGAGGGAAGTCTGCCAAACTTTGAGGAGAGAAACCCTGTATGTCAACCTTGGGAAATGTGAATTCATGACCGACCGGGTTAGTTTCCTCGGATTTGTGGTTTCGAGTCACGGAGTATCTGTGGACCAATCCAAGGTCCAAGCTATGGTCGACTGGCCTGAGCCCCAAAACGTCCACGACGTTCGAAGTTTTCATGGGCTAGCCACCTTTTAAAGACGCTTCATAAAGAGTTTTAGCACCATTATGGCACCCATTACAGACTGCATCTGTAAAGGGAATTTTGAGTGGACCCAAGCCGCCTCACATGCTTTTCTTGCCATAAAGGAGCTTATGACCAAAGCCCCTGTCCTCCGCCTGCCAGACTTTTCCAAAGTCTTCGAGATATCCTGTGATGCATCGGGCATAGGAATAGGAGGAGTACTTAGCCAGGAAAGCCACCCTGTGGCTTATTTCAGTGAGAAGCTTTCTGATGCAAAGCTTCGATACTCCACATATGATAAGGAGTTCTATGCCGTGGTCCAAGCCCTCAAACACTGGAGACACTATCTCTTACCTCAAGAGTTTGTCTTATATTCGGACCACGAGGCTCTGAAATTCCTTAGCTCTCAGAAGAGCTTAAACCCAAGGCATGGTCGGTGGGTAGAATTTCTCCAGTCTTTCATATTTGTCCTAAAACATAAGGCTGGAAAAGAAAATAAGGTGGCCGACGCCTTGAGTCGAAGGGTCTCCCTTCTTTTCACTGTTCGGGTAGAGGTCACTGGATTCGACCGCATGAAGGAGCTCTATGGAGAGTGTCCTAATTTTGGCCCTGCCCACTCTGCCTTATCTGCTGGACCCTCAGCAGCCTTTTCTGACTATCTACTCCAGGATGGTTTTCTATTTCGAGGGCAGCAACTCTGTGTCTCGAGGACTTCTGTTCGGGACTTTTTGATTTGGGAAATACATGCTGGAGGTCTTACTGGTCACTTTGGCCGCAACAAGACCATCCATTCTGTGGAGGAGCATTTTTATTGGCCTGGCCTGAAGAAGGATGTGGCCAAGATTGTAGCCCAGTGTCGGACATGCACTATGGCCAAACAGGTCAAACAAAACACTGGTCTCTACACCCCTCTCCCCATTCCTGATAGACCTTGGGTTGATATCAGTATGGACTTCATCCTTGGCCTACCTCGTACCGCTCATAAACATGACTCCATCTTTATGGTAGTTGATCGGTTCTCTAAGATGGCCCACTTCATTGCATGTTCCAAAACATCTGATGCATCTAGAGTAGCCCACTTATTCTTCGATGAAGTCGTCCGTCTGCATGGTCTTCCCCAAACCATAGTGTCTGACCGGGATGTCCGGTTCACTAGTTATTTCTGGAAGACACTTTGGCACCTCGTTGGCACTAAGCTGAAATTTTCCACTGCCTATCACCCTCAAACTGATGGGCAAACCGAGGTCGTCAATAGAAGTTTAGGGAATCTCTTGAGATGTCTCGTAGGGGATCATTCTGGCACTTGGGACCTTCTTTTGCCCAGGGCCGAGTTTGCATATAATAGCTCGGTCAATAGGTCCATCGGTATGAGTCCATTTGAGGTTGTGCATGGATACAAACCTAGGAAACCTGTGGATCTCATTCCCCTTCCCCTCGAGTCTAGATCGTCCAAGTCAGCTGAGGAGTTTGCACAGCATGTCCAAAGTCTGCATGAGTCAATTAGCAAGCAAATAAACCTCAGTAATGAGACTTATAAAAAATTGGCTGATTCGCATAAGCGTCACCATGAATTTTAAGAAGGTGACTTGGTTATGGTACGGGTCCGACCCGAACGACTCCCCTCGGGAGCCGTTAAAAAGTTGCAAGCCCGTAGTGATGGACCCTTCCCCATTCTGCGGAAGATTGGCTCCAATGCTTATGTTGTGGACTTACCTCCCGAATATGGGATTAGCTCGACTTTTAATGTGGCAGACCTAGTGGCCTACAAGGAACCCACAGCGATTCCTAGTGACCCTTTCGAGCCTTCTCCTCCCATTGAGAGTGAGCCCACCCCTGTGCGTCCCACAGCCTCGAGAGTACCGCGCGAACACATTGAGAGGATACTGGATGAGCAGGTAACCACTACACGGAGCAAGGTGTACCAGCGCTTTCTTGTCCGCTGGCGGGACCGTCCACCTTCTGATGATTCCTGGATCAGCCGGGAAGATCTCCAGCGCCTCGATCCAGATCTGCTGGAGCACTACCACAGCAGTGTCCCCCCTTACTCGACGAAGTCGAGTTCCAGCCGCCCCGGGAGGGTTGGTGGGGACACCGGGTCCACTACTGGGCCCACTACTCGGAGCCGACGCCGCATTGCCCCGACACCGAGCTTATGGCTCGGAGGAGATCCTTCTTGAAGACTCGGCCTACGGCCATGGTGTTATACTACGTATCGAGTATGTGTGTATGTATACATGTATCTCTACATGTATTTTTCTTTTCGTTTTATTAGGCTAGTCTAAGTCAAATAAACACATGTGTAATTTTTATATTTTATTTGGTTAAAACCCACAAGTCAAATATTGGTTGGTGGGTTTGTCTTGTTAGGCTAGGATATATAGACAAATAAGTAAAGTGTGAAGGTATTCATGTAATAGGGCCTTTCCTATATAAGGAGCCCAAATGGTGTGTTACGTATAATGAATCTTATGAATGAAAGTTTGATATCTAAGGTGTTTTGCCTTGTGACTTCTCCCTTCTCTCTTTTCTCTTCTGTGAGGATTGAGCGTCGCCCGGTGTGAGACCGTCCGGCGTGACGCCGAGCTGCGTGAGGTAGCAACCTATCCGTCCCGTCCGTGTCCTGGAGCTGCCGACGATCCGTCTTCCACGTCGCCGCCGCGTCAAAACACGTCCTAAGTTTTTAGAGAGAGATAGGATGAAAAGTCTTCATTGTCCATAATCGCTCAAAATCTCCTTTTTATTAGATTATTCTCACTCTAAAAGATTATGAAAAAAGTCATAATCCCATTGAGTTGTCTAATGAGACCTAAGAAAACTCAGGTTATCATTAGGATATCCTACCACCTTGCTAAACTATATTTTTTGTCAATTGGCCTTGATAAACCACCTCTTTCCACCCCTAACCAGTTATCAAGGTGGTCCTAAATGAATACAACTTGTTAGTGAAAAGGTGGCAGTGTTGTTACCATTAAAGAGTTCAAAAGAGCTCGTTCAGGTTGAGTGACCACTTGTTTATGCCCGGTAGGTTGAAGAGTTAGTTTTGTAAGACCCCGAAATTTCGGATATGTTTCGTGAATGACCTATTCGCCCCGACCCCTATTCGTTTACCAAAGTGGCCCTTATGGAACTTTGCACACAACAACGTGAGCCGTGGACCACCAATTTTAAAAAAGTTGCACTCTTTAAGGATGTGGGTGTTGTTCTCCTTAATCAGCTGTCCTGAAAGATGAAGGACCATGATGCCCCACTCATTTCATGTGTCATTGGGGGCATCACTTTTGATCATGCTCTATTAAATGTTGGAGTAAGTGCGAACCTACTTCCAAACAATGTCTATGAGAAATTTGGGATAGGAGAATTATCTTACAATTAGTTGATCGGTCCACCAAGACACCACGTGGATTGATTGAGGATGTCTTTGTATGGGTAGACAAATGTTATTTTGCTGTTGATTTCCTCATTCTTGACATGGAACCATCATAAGATCTGAATTAAAATCCTATCATTTTAGGTCGTCCATTCCTTGTCACTGCCAATGTCATCAATTGCAAAACTAAGACCATGGACATTTCATTTAGGGATCATAAGATTCAAATCAACATTTTCAAGGCTTCAGAATACATGCAAGAGGATGAGCATTGCTTTGTAATTGATATGATTAATGATCTAGTTGATACTACTTCTGGAAACCTCTCCCTTGATGAACTTGATAAATAAGTCCAAACTCGAGAAGTGCATGCCTTACTTGATCCATCACCATCAATCCCTTAGTCCATGAAATTTAAGCATCTACCTGAATTAAATCTTCAACCCTCACTTTCTTCAATTCAAGCTCTTATACAACTTGAGTTAAAACTTTTACCGGACTCTCTCAAGTATATATTTATAGGACCCAATGACACCCTCCTAGTTAGAATTGCTTCTGATTTGACCCGTGAGTAAAATGACTAGTTGATAGATGTACTCAAGATGCACGAGACTACTATTGGTTGGATTATGGTAGATCTAAAAGGCAATAGTTCTTCGACATCATATTTACACAAAGGACAATGCCAAACTTGTTCGTGAGAGGCAGAGATGTGACGGCCCGAGAATCCGATTACCGGGAAGGCCCGATAACCCGAGACTCGCACCACCGCCCACGAGCCGGGAGGGCTCGGAAGGGATAAAAGGAGTGTGGAGGCACAAAGAAATAGGAAATAAAGCAGGATAACTCAACAATTAACAGAAATAAATAAACAACTACAACAGAGTCCAGTCCAACAGAAAGTACAGTCTAAAGCAGTAAAGCGTACCACATGCCAAGTGAACACTCGGCCCGGCAAGCTGGCAACAGAGAACCTCCGCTCCGCACTCTCGAACCTCGAGGAAGAACTGCCACACCTGAAAAGTAGGGAATGAGTCTCCAAAACAGAGACTCAGCAGGGATCCCGCGGAACCCCAACCGGAAACAACGGCGGTAGCGGAAAGGAAGCTACAACTACAGCAGGAACAGCAAACCGGTGGCCGGTCAAAAACTCGGCGCTACAGCTACTCCTACTGCACCTGAAACACACCCCAGACTCACGGTCAAGGGCTACCGAACTACACTAGCACCAGTCACACTTATCGAAGTAAAAACTCACGGCAACCACGCCGTAGAGGCCCGCCTCCCGGGACACGGCCAACCTGGACACGCTGTCCAAGGAGCAACCCAAACTATCAGGTCACGGATACCGCACGGTAAAACGCAACCTCGGCAAAGTCACTAGCACTAGTCTCACGGCACGAAAACCGACACACGCCACAGCGAAACAATCGAAAACTCAACGGTCAACATGACCGAAAAACCCGAAGGTCGAAGACACAGAGACTGACAGTCTGACACTCCGTACTCGACAGGAATACCACCTCTAGAAGAACGACCGGATGCGTCCCCTGACGTCTTACACCGCGTCACAAGTGTCTAGCTACAACGCCCCGGGCGTGAGACTCAGACACGCAACAAGTACCACAACAAGGACTAGCTGGGGTCGCGCTCGTCAGCACGTGTCCTAAGCCCCCAACTACGTGTGCACACACAGACCATCTGCTCTAGGTCGGGTCCTCTAGCTGGTTTTCCCCCCCACCGGACTCTGGTGGCAAAGGCAAGGGGCCGACGGAAACCAGCCTAAAAACCGCGTCTCACCGGGTCGCGCTCTCCACCACTCCCAGGTGGGTCCGCACACGCGTGCGCAGAAAGCTACGACTAGAGGAGGATCACAGAACGTGGACACAGAAACCACGCACGCACTCGTTACGAGTAACACGGAGTAACAGGTGGCACGACGCCACCAGACTCTGGACAGCCCACTAGACCTACAACTCAACGGCCTTTGAGTCACAAGACTCGAGGTCAAGACCGTTACACATGACAGCACTGAGCCGTCAATCTGGCCTAATCCCTAGGTCCAAAACCACAATGCGACAACTCACGAGGCAGTTCATCACTGCCGAGACCCATCCCTCGAGGAGGGAACTTAAGAAACCCCCAGCCTCAGGCTGGGAAGCTGGACTCACCGTCCAAGGCCACACGCTTGGCCCACTAGGAAGCCACCTTCCAGAGAAGCCACGACTTGCGGGGAAACCTCACCGCACTCACACCGACACACGGTGACACGATCTGGCACGAACACGGAAGCTCGGAATACCTGGGGTCGCCTGGACCCACCAAGCCCACGGGCATGCTTATCGAGGTAGCATGGTACCTCCAGACACCCCAAAACACGGTAACAAAACCCACGGGGTGCTCGGGACACTCACAAGGCCAAAGGTCGACCACTGGGTCACAACCGGGTCGACCGGAGACCAACACAACACAATCGGAACACTAGAAGGTCACTCGGACCCTTAAACTCACGGGAACGCTAATTGAGGTAAACCAAACCTCTGGACACCCAAAGACACGGTCACGAAACTCCACGGGGTGTCCAGGACACACACGGCCCAAGGGGAGCACGATCAGCCGCAGACCATCCGCCTCGGGCAGCCTGGCAGGCCACCCCAAGAACGCGCTACACATGCATAGCGCGTTAAGCAAGAACGCGCTATGCAAACCTAGCGCGTTCAGCAAGAACGCGCTATAGGTCCATAGCACGACCAGACCAGGTCGCGCTATGATCCTATAGCGCGACAACCAAAAACGCGCTGGGACCCTAGAGCGCGACAAGAACCGCCTTACTGTTCATCTTCTCTGATGAACGCGCCCCGTCGGGGCAGCGCGACACTCAAGAACGCGCTACTGGAAGCTAGCGCGTTCTCAGTCCGCGCCCGAAAAATGGTAGAAACGGCGGGAAAACCCATTCCACGCCCCGATCACCCCCGGGTGATGGGAAAACAAGGGGGAAACATTCCCCAACCCCTCTGGCACCGAGAGGACCCATTTAAACCCCAAAAACACGATCAAAACACAAGATTCGGCTCACACCCCAAAAACATGTATTTTTTCCCAAATCACCCCGTTTAGCCCGCTCGGCTCACCACGGCCTACGAAACTCGCGGGAATTGAAGTACACGGGTTGAGGGTACATCTCCCTACCTCCACCGAAGATTCGACGCGCCATGGACGCCGATCCACGAAGAAACGCCATTTAAACCCTCGCCGGTTCACGATCCCACGAACCGCCTCCACCGCTCGATCCTCGACCCGTCCCCGCCCGCATCCTCGCCCGCGCCGCCACTAGCTCGCCCCCGTCCCGCTCCGTCGGCCGCCGGAGAAGAGAGGGGAGAAAGGGAGCGTGAGAGAAGAGAGAGGGAGGGAAGAGAGAAATGAGAGGGGAGAGAGAGAAAAAGGAGGTTATTATATAGAAAATCCAGAAATTCTCAAAAATACCGAAAAATAGACAATCACATTTTTGCGATCCTCGGAACACACCGATCGCAACGGTACCACTCGCGCCCTGGTGAACAGCCCGGTTCACCCGCAATGAGGTTCCGAAGGAATTACCGAAACACACACCGGGAATCGGAAAACACACGCGGAAAAGCCGCGGAACGCTTCCGGGCCTCCGAAACAACTACGGATCGCGCCGATCCGAACACGAAAGATGTCCGAAACGAAATTTCGGACACAACGGAGTCGGATACTCCAAGAAACCAGATCCGGGACCCATGAACAAGGATCTGAAAAATCCGGGGCATTACAGCCCTCCCCCCTTAAAGAAATTTCGTCCTCGAAATTCAGGACAAGCACAGGAACAGGGGAAGAACTCCGTAACCCACTGACAACGCCGTCAGAACCCCAACATAAAAAAATCTCGATCCTCGCAAAAGCGCCAATCATGAGGGATACAGCTAGACCATAATCACGAACAATGCCATGCTCCGCACACCGCGCACACACCGACCACCAGAGCAGGCGTAACACAAGGGCACAAGTCCGGTATCACCTCAGACACAACGGAAACCACTCACGGCAACGCTGACACCCTCTCACTCACCGAGGGAACGCAATCCTCACCCCAAGAACCAACCCACCGGTCAACGCCCATGCTCGGCGGACCAACCAAACGCCAGCTTCACAACCACTGATCGATCTCACACCCTGCACCAGGGGCAACCAATCACTGAGCTTCCACCAGCTCACACCTCAGAAACGGCCACCAGAAGGCCTTGCTTGCACGCCGCTCTCTCCATTTTCGAGCCCTTACAACCAGCATCTTCTGTCTCTGAAAAGACCATCCGCTGGTCACCAGACATTCGCCAACGGAAAACCTCCACCGGTCCAGCAGGCACAATCCAACTCATGACAGGCCATCCGTTGACTCTTCGCACAGACCACCACCACCTCCAATCTCGAACCTCACGCCAACTCTACCCTCTCAGGGGAGCACGGCGAAACCACATGACTCCATCTCCACACGGTCCTCACATCACTCGACTCAGACTTACGGGGAATCCTCCCTTGCTAGCCACAGACTGAGGATCAATATCCCACGCCAACGTCTCATCAGAGACCTCCACACACAGGCATCAACCACCGTCCTGTCTCATCGAATCCTATCTCATCAAAATCTCCATCTCAATTAATACAAGAGGACACCTGCCAATCCCGACTCCCGCTCTTATCACAGAGCCACGGGACACACAACCTCTTACAACCCACGGCACACTTCTCCAGAACACGATCTCATCCGCGAACGCAACCTCTAACGCAAAAACATGGTACTTATGCGGCAACCTCGCCAGCATATTTCCCCAACTCTCCACCTGCCAGTGCCATGAACGACAAGATCTCAAGCAACGGCACGGCAACGACACGTCTTACACCTTCGGAGACAACACACACCGATGAACCAATCCCCCGCTGCTCTACTCATTCTCAAGAAATCCGCCCGTAGCAACCAACGCTACGATCCACGCACTCTGATCCACATACACAGCCACCACAATGCCAACTCGGGATTCGCCATCCCGACAACCATCTGCAACCCCGCAGACTCCGATCCTCCGCACATCGGGAACCACAACACCAACTGCAAATCTCAAAAACACCGCCCAGCCGGCACTCGTCCTTCTGGAACAGCGCCAACACCCTTACACATCAGGGAACGGGCAACGCTTCTCACAGGCAACCACCTTGCCAAAACACGGGACACGTCTCGCACGGACTTCATGACACACCGAGGCCAACCAATCCGGACACGCAATGCAAGACGACGAACCTTAGCCAAACACGATTCTCTCCAACCAAAGGAGAACCCAATCACACCTCCGACCAACGGAAGGAAAACCCCACACTCGACCTGACCTCGAGCCTCGCGCATGCTGGGAACAGCACCTTCCAGCACCAAGAAAACCATCACCACGTCAGGTCAGCGCCTCCGACACACTCAGCAAGTGTCACGTCGGACCATGATCACAACATCTCTCGATGCACCATCGCTGCAATTCCCCGAACGCAGTACCACAGCAACACACCCGCCGGCAACCTCTGCCCAACGCAACACGACCAGGGCCACCACTCAAGGGAGAAAGCTCTCGACCTCGATCCGCAGACCCCACGCCGGCACGAAAGCCGCGAACAGCAACCACCCTCACCGCGCCGCACAGCGCACTCAAACTCTCAAGCGATAAACAAAGCGGAAAACATGCACGAAACCCTATGCCAACTGCTGACTGTACTGGACCTTGCGGACTCTGATCACTGTAATATCTCGAATTCCTATGTACGCCCACAACCTCAGCTCTGATACCAGCTGTGACGGCCCGAGAATTCGATTACCGGGAAGGCCCGATAACCCGAGACTCGCACCGCCGCCCACGAGCTTGGAGGGCTCGGAAGGGCTAAAAGGAGTGTGGAGGCACAAAGAAATAGGAAATAAAGCAAGACAACTCAACAATTAACAGAAATAAATAAACAACTACAACAGAGTCCAGTCCAACAGAAAGTACAGTCTAAAGCAGTAAAGCGTACCACATGCCAAGTGAACACTCGGCCCGGCAAGCTGGCAACAGAGAACCTCCGCTCCGCACTCTCAAACCTCGAGGAAGAACTGCCACACCTGAAAAGCAGGGAATGAGTCTCTAAAACAGAGACTCAGCAGGGATCCCGCGGAACCCCAACCGGAAACAACGGCGGTAGCGGAAAGGAAGCTACAACTACAGCATGAACAGCAAACCGGTGGTCGGTCAAAAACTCGGCGCTACAGCTACTCCTACTGCACCTGAAACACACCCCAGACTCACGGTCAAGGGCTACCGAACTACACTAGCACCAGTCACACTTATCGAAGTAAAAACTCACGGCAACCACGCCGTAGAGGCCCGCCTCCCGGGACACTGCCAACCTGGACACGCTGTCCAAGGAGCAACCCAAACTACCAGGTCACGGATACCGCACGGCAAAACGCAACCTCAGCAAAGTCACTAGCACTAGTCTCACGGCACGAAAACTGACACACGCCACAGCGAAACAATCGAAAACTCAACGGTCAACACGACCGGAAAACCCGAAGGTCGAAGACACAGAGACTGACAGTCTGACACTCCGTACTCGACAGGAGTACCACCCTCTAGAAGAACGACCGGATGCGTCCCCTGACGTCTTACACCGCGTCACAAGTGTCTAGCTACAACGCCCCGGGCGTGAGACTCAGACACGCAACAAGTACCACAACAAGGACTAGCTGGGGTCGCGCTCGTCAGCACGTGTCCTAAGCCCCCAACTACGTGTGCACACACAGACCATCTGCTCTAGGTCGGGTCCTCTAGCTGGTTTTCCCCCCCCACCGGACTCTGGTGGCAAAGGCAAGGGGCCGACGGAAACCAGCCTAAAAACCGCGTCTCACCGAGTCGCGCTCTCCACCACTCCCAAGTGGGTCCGCACACGCGTGCGCAGGAAGCTACGACTAGAGGAGGATCACAGAACGTGGACACAGAAACCACGCACGCACTCATTACGAGTAACACGGAGTAACAGGTGGCACGACGCCACCAGACTCTGGACAGCCCACTAGACCTACAACTCAACGGCCTTTGAGTCACAAGACTCGAGGTCAAGACCGTTGCACATGACAGCACTGAGCCGTCAATCTGGCCTAATCCCTAGGTCCAAAACCACAATGCGACAACTCACGAGGCAGTTCATCACTGCCGAGACCCATCCCTCGAGGAGGGAACTTAAGAAACCCCCAGCCTCAGGCTGGGAAGCTGGACTCACCGTCCAAGGCCACACGCTTGGCCCACTAGGAAGCCACCTTCCAGAGAAGCCACGACTTGCGGGGAAACCTCACCGCACTCACACCGACACACGGTGACACGATCTGGCACGAACACGGAAGCTCGGAATACCTGGGGTCGCCTGGACCCACCAAGCCCACGGGCATGCTTATCGAGGTAGCATGGTACCTCCAGACACCCCAAAACACGGTAACAAAACCCACGGGGTGCCCGGGACACTCACAAGGCCAAAGGTCGACCACTGGGTCACAACCGGGTCGACCGGAGACCAACACAACATAATCGGAACACTAGAAGGTCACTCGGACCCTTAAACTCACGGGAACGCTAATCGAGGTAAACCAAACCTCTGGACACCCAAAGACACGGTCACGAAACTCCACGGGGTGTCCAGGACACACACGGCCCAAGGGGAGCACGATCAGCCGCAGACTGTCCGCCTCGGGCAGCCCGACAGGCCACCCCAAGAACGCGCTACACATGCATAGCGCGTTAAGCAAGAATGCGCTATGCAAACCTAGCGCGTTCAGCAAGAACGCGCTATAGGTCCATAGCGCGACCAGACCAGGTCGCGCTATGATCCTATAGCGCGACAACCAAAAACGCGCTGGGACCCTAGAGCGCGACAAGAACCGCCTTACTGTTCATCTTCTCCGATGAACGCGCCCCGTCGGGGCAGCGCGACACTCAAGAACGCACTACTGGAAGCTAGCGCGTTCTCAGTCCGCGCCCGAAAAACGGTAGAAACGGCGGGAAAACCCATTCCACGCCCCGATCACCCCCGGGTGATAGGGAAACAAGGGGGAAACATTCCCCAACCCCTCTGGCACCGAGAGGACCCATTTAAACCCCAAAAATATGATCAAAACACAAGATTCGGCTCACACCCCAAAAACATGCATTTTTTTCCCAAATCACCCCGTTTAGCCCGCTCGGCTCACCACGGCCTAC
The DNA here is from genome assembly GCA_022559845.1 of Amorphophallus konjac. NCBI lineage: Eukaryota > Viridiplantae > Streptophyta > Magnoliopsida > Alismatales > Araceae > Amorphophallus > Amorphophallus konjac. Next base: position 345,736,057 of record CM040124.1, read on the forward strand.
GAAACTCCCGAGAATTGAAGTACATGGGTTGAGGGTCCATCTCCCTACCTCCACCGAAGATTCGACGCGCCATGGACGCCGATCCACGAAGAAACGCCATTTAAACCCTCGCCGGTTCACGATCCCACGATCCGCCTCCACCACGCCTCCACCGCTCGATCCTCGACCCGTCCCCGCCCGCATCCTCGCCCGCGCCGCCACTAGCTCGCCCCCGTCCCGCTCCGTCGGTCGCCAGAGAAGAGAGAGGAGAAAGGGATCGTGAGAGAAGAGAGAGGGAGGGAAGAGAGAAATGAGAGGGGAGAGAGAGAAAAAGGAGGTTATTATATAGAAAATCCGGAAATTCTCAAAAATACCGAAAAATAGAAAATCACGTTTTTGCGATCCTCGGAACACACCGATCGCAACGGTACCACTCGCGCCCTGGTGAACAGCCCGGTTCACCCGCAATGAGGTTCCGAAGGAATTACCGAAACACACACCGGGAATCGGAAAACACACGCGGAAAAGCCGCGGAACGCTTCCGGGCCTTCGAAACAACTCCGGATCGCGCCGATCCGAACACGAAAGATGTCTGAAACAAAATTTCGGACACAACGGAGTCGGACACTCCAAGAAACCAGATCCGGGACCCATGAACAAGGATCCGAAAAATCCGGGGCATTACAAGAGACGTCTAAACCCTAACATGTCGGAGGTGGTCAAAAAGGAGTTAGTCAAGTGGTTAGATGCATGAATTGTCTACCCAATATCTGATAGCCACTGAGTGAGCCCTACCCAAGTAGTTCCCAATAAATCTAGACTCACAGTTGTTAGCATTGATCGTGATGAGCTAGTGCCAACCCGTCTCACCACTTGGTGGCGTGTGTGCATAGATTATAGAAAACTTAATGCCGTCACTCGAAATGACTATTTCCCCTTACCCTTCATTGATTAAATTTTGGGGAAGCTAGCTGATCAGGAGTACTTTTGTATCTCAGATGGCTATTCTGGATACAACCAAATAGATATCTACCCATAAGACTAGGAGAAAACCATGTTTACTTGTCTCTATGGAATCTTTGCTTCCTGTAGAATGCCGTTTAGATTATGCAATGCACCTACAACCTTCTAAAGCTACATGATGTCAATATTATTAGACATGGTAGGAGATTTTCTTGAAACTTTCATGGATAACTTGTCTATTTTTTAGGATTCCTTTGAAAATTATCTCAATAATTTGAAACAGATCATTGAACGATGCATTTAGACAAATCTTATCTTGATTTGGGAAAAGAGTTGAGGACGGTAAAATTCGCTAGACTCAGTGTGGCCGAACAACGCCAGGCCCAAGGCGGCCCGACTCAATCGGGTCAGAGAAAGGCCGCTCTGTTGTGCCCCTATGGTCATTTGAGTTCACTTGGGTAATTCGACATCATCCTACGGTCATTTGAGTTCTATCGTATTCTTGGTTTTGATAATGGTTAAACACTATTAGTCATTGATATTTCCCACTCTCATGTGACTGACATACGAGATGGTTTGTTCATGACAGGTACGCCATTACATGGACAAAGAATTCAGTGAAGTCGGCAAAAGTGAAAGATCATTGATCGCGCCCAAGCAAGGATGCGAAAACAAGCACAAGTCGACACGCGATATTCGGCTCGTCATCCATATAAGGTCAATGCACAAAGAAGCATAGCCAAGAGAATCCAATGCCATAAACTCCGTTGATATCTTTTAGACTATCAAGGGAGATGTCACCGACATGCACGGGCAGCTAAGGGAGTTGAACGACGGAGCTAGAACAGAAATTGGACCGACCCGGGATAAGCTGGGTTCTGCCCAGCTGGCGGTCGACCGCCAGCACAGGGGCGGTCGACCGCCCCAGCCAGGGATCGCCAGGCTATGTGTGTTTCAGCTGGCGGTCGACCGCCAGCCAGTGGCGGTCGACCGGAAATCCCAGGGACCGCCCCTTTGCAGGTTTCACAGTAGCGGTCGACTGCCAGGAGCTGCAGGTCGACCGCCAGCCCCGAGCCTTCAATGTTGACTTTTTTTCCAACTTCGAAAAGGACCATTCAACATGGATTTCTTTAATCCAAAAGTCACCTAATCACCCACAAATTGTGGATCTGCTCTGAGGCTTGTCTATAGACCATTCAAGGTCTATAAAACCAATACAAGAGGGTTGGAAACCCCAATGCTTCAAGGCTTCAAGGGAGATCAAGGGAGCTCATTTTCGAGGCACTGTAGCACCTCCGTGAACAGTGTTTCGGGAAGGAGTTCTTCATCCATTCCAAGACATTCAATTCCAGATCTGAAGCCATCTCAACCTCCAAGGAAGAAGAAGGAATCAAGGCTCTCAAGGGTGATCTAAGCTGCATCCTACATCTTCTACATCATCTTCATCGACTCAAGAAGATCAAAAGGAAGATTGAAGCTACATCCATCGTCTTCTTCATCAACTAGAAGAGGTTCAAGGAAGATCATCCCGCAAGAAAGAAGACACCATCAAAGCATCCGATTCAAGCTTCTGCAACTCAGACAAGATTCTTTTCTTTGAGCATACTCTATATCTTGTTTGAGTGATTTCATATTATTCTCTTTTTCATTTCATACAAACAATTGAATCTGAGAATCGTCCCTACCGGTGGTTAGTAGGAGGGCAATCGGAGGTTATCCGATCTGCGTTGTTGACGTCCCTACGAGGCGGTTAGTAGGAAGGCAATCGGTGGTCTTTCCGATTTACGGTTCAGTGCGTGGCACTAGTGGAGCCTCACCAGATGTGGTGAGGGGTGGACGTAGCACTGGGGATTCAGTCCGAACCACCTTAAAATCTCGTGTGTTGTGGTTTGTTTGTGTGATTGTTTCGTTCTAAATGCATGCTTAGGTTCGAATCGATATATTAGTAATCATCTTGCTAAGCAAATCGTTGTGTCCTTCGTTTAGCTAGTTATATTCCGTTGCAATTTAATTCATCTAGCTATATAGAGGGTTACATTACGAAAAGAGGGGCAGATCTATTCACCCCTCCCCTCTAGATCCGCTGTCCACTACACAACAAGTGGTATCAGAGCATAATCTCTCATTATGGGGTCCAACGACCTTGAGGGAAATGGTGGATCAACATCTAAGGGTTATTTACCTGAAGGACACTCTGTGAACAGACCTCCTTATTTCACTGGATCTAACTATCCTTATTGGAAACATCGCATGCAAGTGTTCATTCGCGCCCAAGACTACGAACTTTGGCGTGTGATCAGCAAAGGTCCGTATGAGCTTACGGATAATGAGGACTTGTGGACCAAATAACAAATACGGCAATCCACCGTCAACTGGAGTGCTAAACATATCATGCAATGCTCACTCCATCCAGTTGAATTCTCAAGAGTAGCCACATGCGCAACTGCGAAATTGATGTGGGATAAGCTAGAGGTAATATACGAAGGAACCTCTCAGGTATGAGAAACAAAAGCCAATATTTTAGTTTCTGAATATGAAATATTCCGCATGAAGCCTGATGAGTCAATTCAAGATATGTATGTTCGCTTAACTGTGCTTATTAATAGTTTAACTGATTTGGGAAAGGAATATACAGAGCAAGAACTTGTAAGAAAAATTCTCAGATCATTAACTCCAGCATGGCACACGAAGGCAACCGTTGTTGAAGAATCAAGAGATCTCGCAACCACCAAGGTAGATGAACTCATTGGGTCATTAATGACCTATGAGATCAACCTCAAGAACAAAGAGGCTGAGGCACCTAAGAAGAAGTCCCTAGCTCTTAAAGCTGGACCCAGCCGTCAAGATACTTCCGATGAAGGTGAGGATTCGGGAAGTGAGCGAGATGAGGATGACGTAGCCATGCTCACATGTAAGTTCAAGAAATTCCTGAGAAAGGAAGGTAAGAACTTCACGAGAGGAAGGTCAAGGGTAAGAAATGGTTTCAAATCTAATTTTGAAAACTCTAAGAAATCTGACAAAATCATTTGTTATTCTTGCAACAAACCAGGGCATTTCAAGAATGACTGTCCCGACAAATTCAAAAAAGCTGACAAATGGAAGGGCAAGAAGAATAACAAAGCCATGGTGTCCATATGGAGCGATAAAGAGGAAAGTAATGATGGAACTAGCTCATCGGATAAAGAAAAAGAAGATTTATGTCTTATGGTCAAAGGTGATGAAGAAACTGAGGTAAATTCTCAATTTGAAGATTATACAATTGATGATTGGGAGGATGCATATATACAACTCATGGAAAAATATGAAATGTACAAAAAGGAGAATAAATCATTGAAAAAGAAAATTAACTCATTTGTGCATGATCATAATATGAATGATAAGAATGCTCTACTTGAGGCTGAAATTGAAGATCTTAAGAAAATGATTGAAGATTTGGAGGAAGGAAGAAAAGAAATGGCTTACTTGGAAACTGAAAATGAGGATTTGAGAAATGAGATTGATAGCATGAAGCTCAAAATGCAAAGCTATGAAAAAGATAGTAAATTGAGCAATGAAAAGTATGAAGCTGTCAAACAAGTCAACATTCAACTTCTTCAAAATATTGAAAACCTACCAAAAGAGTTGAAGGATAAACAACAATCCTTGGAAAATTTCGTGGATGGAAAAGAAAACCTAGATGCTTTGCTAGGTACTAGGATGAAGTTCAACAAGGAAGGGTTGGGTTTTGAACTAACAAACAAAAGGCCAATTGGGCTAAAAACAGTCACATTTGTCTCATCTTCCGAAGCCTCCACCTCAAACACAACTCCCACACAAAACCAGCAAAAACAAAAGGAGAAATGGAATGAAAAGATTGAAGAGGCAGTCACCAACATTCCCAAAAAGCCTGTCCAAAAACCTAAGAAATGTCGACCTTCCCGCAGCATAGGTCAACAGTTCCTTGGCCATTGCATGCTCAACCTTCTAGATTTCACCACAATTGGATTGCACACTCATATAGGCCAACACCACCATACTTTTGGAGAAATTGTGATTCATGTGTTCATCAATCCTATAACTTTCAATCTCCTAGGTGGCAGAACAATCACTCTCAACCCAAAAATAACCAATGGCCACAATGGGTTAAGAGGCCAACTTCATCAAACTTTCACAAATTCCAACCAAGAACCTCCAAACAGAAAATGAATGTCAAAGTTGAAAAGAAAAACCAAATCCCTGCTCTAAGCAAACAAAGCATGAATGCTAAGAAGGTTTGGATTCCAAAAGAAATGGTTTCATGCTTTGGAATTTTGAAGAGTGTGATGGGACCCAAATTTGGTTGGGTTCCAAACACATTTGCTTAATTGCTTGTGCAGGAGTGTCTTGCAGCCATACATAACAGGTGGTACCTTGATAGCGGCTGTTCACGACACATGACCGGAGACAAATCAAAATTTTGTCTCTTGGAGGAAAAGGAAGGAGGACATGTCACATTTGGAGGGAACAACAAAGGAAAAATCATTGGAACAGGTAATGTAGGTAAGAACCTCTCCAACTCCATTGGAAATGTGTTACTAGTTGAAGGTTTGAAATATAACCTACTAAGCATAAGTCAATTGTGTGATAAAGGTCACAAAGTGTTGTTTGATTCTCATGAATGTAAAATCTTTGAACCAAAATCTGACAAGGTAAAATTTTCTGGTAAGAGAGTCAACAATGTTTACATGATTGACTTAGATGATCCTGCTTATTCAAACCTTTGTCTTGCTGCACCAAAATTTGAAATTACATGGTTATGGCATCGTAGACTAGGACATGCTAGCTACAATGTCTTGCATAAACTCTTGAAACATTCAATGGTGAAAGGTTTGCCTGAACTATCCTTTAAACAAGAAAATAAATTGTGTGATACATGTGCCCTAGGTAAACAAACGAGAAAATCATTCAAGGGAAGATCTGAAAATACATCATCCAAACCACTCGAGCTAATTCATATGGACCTATTTGGCCCAACCAGAACTGCTAGCTTAAGTGATAAAAAATATAGATATGTCTTGGTGGATGATTTTTCTAGGTTCACATGGGTTTTCTTTCTCACACACAAAAATGATGCTTTTGATGAGTTTCAGGCACTCTACATGAAGATAAAGCAGGACGGTGAGTTTAAAATTTCCAAGATTCAATCTGATCACGGTGGTGAATTTGAAAATGCTAACTTCTATAACCTTTGCAGGGCCGAAGGGATTTCACACCGATTTTCTTCACCAAGAACACCGGAGCAAAACGGTGTGGTTGAAAGGAGAAACCGGACACTTGTAGAGATGGCAAGAACCATGCTTGCTGAACGGTAACTTCCAATGAGGTTTTGGGCTGAAGGGGTAAACTCGGCATGTTACATTATCAACTGCTCTATGGTAAGGCCACACACCAAAAAGACTCATTATGAGCTGCTAAAAGGTAAAAAGCCCTCTCTCTCACATATGAAAGTGTTTGGATCGAAATACTTCATTCACAACAATGACAAAAGAGACTTAGATAAATTCGAGCCCAAGAGTAGGGGTGAGCACGGTTTGGTTTGGTTTGGTTTGAAGAGAATTTTTCTCAAACCAAACCGAACCGAATTAAGGTTTCAACCCGAACCAAACCAAACCAAACTAGTTTGAAACCAAACCAAATCAAACCGAATTAATTCGGTTTGGTTCGGTTTGAACCATATTCATCTCCCATTTTATAAATTAGATTGGATTCAAACAACATTATAGAAAGGTAGGGTAAAAGAATTTCTACCAAATAAAGTAAATATTAAAAAAATAACATACAAAGTTGTAACTTGTAAGAACAAGCTCCATAATATTTTCACATAAGAAATTAAGAAGTTCGGTTACAGTAAAATAGAAGGTGATTTGAAACCTATTTCATAAAGTCAGAAACCCCATTAGAATGGTGGGAATGAGACTTTTTAAATTCAGATTTATAGTTACATATACATATACATTTATATTAATTTGATAAAAATATTCTTAAATTCGGGTTATTCGGTTCGGTTTAGTTTTGTTCGGTTTCTTGAAATTCAAAACCAAACCAAACCTATTTTTTTAATACGGTTCGGTTTGAACCCAAACCAAAATTTTTTAACTTTCAACCCAAACCAAACCGAACCAAATCGTTCGGTTCGGTTTGGTTTTCGGGTTGAGCCCGAATAATGCTCACCCCTACCTAAGAGCGATGTAGGTATATTCCTTGGATATTCTGATAGATCTAGGGCTTATAGAATTTATAATATCAAAAGTCAAATTGTGGAAGAATCACCCCATGTTTCCTTTGATGAATATCATGATTCTAACAATGATAACTCTTGTAGGAAAAATGATGAAGATGGGGAATTCCTAAGCATAAAGGACAAGAGTGATCCTCCACAAGAAGAAATAAAAGAAGATGGTGACCTAGTTGAATCAAGCAATGCAAGGGATCAAGCTCCAGGAGAAGGTAACGATTCTACAAATATTAGAATTCTTAAGGATCATCCCTTGGAGAATGTCATTGGTAGCTTGAATGACCCACCAAGAACTAGGTCACATTTTTAAATTGTGGAAGAATTAGATCAACTTGCTCTTGTCTCGCAGCATGAACCCAAAAATATTGATGATGCTTTAAAAGATGAAAATTGGATAAATTCCATGCAAGAAGAGTTAAACCAGTTTGAGAGAAACAAAGTTTGACATCTTGTTCCTAGACCTTCATCACAATCTGTCATAGGCACTAAATGGGTCTTTAGGAATAAACCAAGTGAGGATGGCAAGATAATAAGAAATAAGGCTAGATTGGTGGCTCAAGGGTATAATCAAGAGTTTGGGGTAGACTTTGATAAATCTTATGCCCCAGTTGCTAGACTCGAAGCCATCATAATTTTACTTACCTTTGCATGCTCACTTAGAATAAAGCTGTATCAAATGGATGTCAAAAGTGCTTTCTTGAATGGCTTGATCAAAGAAGAAGTCTATGTTGAGCAGCCCCCTGGCTTTGAGAATTCTAACAATGCAGATTTTGTATACAAGCTAGATATGGTGCTTTATGGACTTAAGCAAGCACCAAGAGCTTGGTATGAGAGACTAAGCTCGTTCCTCATTGAAAAAGGGTATACACGAGGTAAGGTAGATCAAACACTTTTCACCAAGAAGCAAGGTAAGAACATCTTGATTGTTCAAATTTATGTTGATGACATTGTGTTTGGTTCTACAAAATCTGAAATGTGTGAGGAATTTGCTAACCTCATGACTAGCGAATTTGAGATGAGCCTAATGAGAGAACTTCAATTCTTTCTCGGTTTACAGGTCAACCAAGGAGAAGACGGTTGCTTCATAAGCCAAGCCAAATACATCAAGGAGCTGCTAAAAAGATTTGACATGGCAAACAGCAAAATCATTGCAACTCCGATGAGTACCTCAACTTCACTGGATTCGGATGAAAATGGTAAATTGGTGGATGCAAAGGTCTATAGAGGTATGATTTGCTCTTTACTTTATTTGACTGCATCCCGACCAGATATCCAGTTTAGTGTATGTCTTTGTGCTAGATTTCAAGGCAGTCATAGAGAATCTCATTTGACTGCCGTCAAACGTATCCTTCGATATCTTGCCGGCACTCAAGATTTGGGATTGTGGTATCCGTCATCATGTGATTTATCTCTTATATCTTATTCTGATACGGATTACGCTGGATGCAAGCTTGATTGTAAGAGTAGTAGTGACTATTGCTAATTTCTAGGCGGGTGTTTAGTTTCTTGGGCCTCTAAGAAATAACACTCGGTTGCCCTCTCAACTGCGGAGGCAGAATATGTTGCTGTAGGGAGCTGTGGCACCCAAGTGTTGTGGATTAAACACCAACTCCAAGACTACTTGGTGGATCTTGGTTGTGTCCCGATTCTGTGTGATAACACTAGTGCTATCAACCTTACAAAAAATCCAGTCCAGCACTCTAGGACTAAGCATATTGAGATTATGCATCACTTCATTAGAGATGAGGTCGGTAAGAAAAATTTTGAACTACATTTTGTTGATACTCTAAATCAAATTGCTGATATTTTCACCAAGCCCTTGTGTAATGACAGATTTTCAACACTCAGAAGGGAGCTTGGTCTTTGCCGACCTCAGGCCAATAAGAATTTGAAATGATGATCATGTTCAATTTATTGTGTGTTTTTGCAGATTGGTGTTTCATGCATTGTTGATACGTCAATATGTCATTTTGCATTGCATGTAGATGCATAATAATGAATTGAGTTCATGTTCATAATGCATTGTATGGTTTGTGTCGCATCATTCTTGCATGGCCATGGTATATCAAATGTTGATGTATGGAAGGACAGGTTATGCTTGTCTCGAAGCACTCAATATGCGTGAGGTTTCACCTCCGCCAAGTACCATGTGTCAATGTCGCATATAGGCCATATAGTAAGGGGGAGTTGTCCTTGTGCAACATTCATGCATATTCATTCTGTGGCATTTAATAAGTGTACAACCATGCGTTGGGTCATACATTTCATTTCTGTTACCTTCATGAGTGACTAGGTCAACCTCCTTTGCCATTCCACTTGATTGCAAATATAACCCCTTCGTGTATCCATTGTATATCCTTAGGGGGAGTTTTGTTGAGTCTCTTAATCTCTTCCAATCTGTGCTTCCATGGCTTACAGTCTGCATATGAGATCATGAGACTGACGAACATATAGTGTGAGAGCTCTCTATTATATGAACTGATGATTGTCCATCAAATGAAAATAGTTCAGATTTAATGATTTCCTTGACGTTCTGAAATATCTGTTATGAAATCATCTATGTTCTGTGATTTTAATAGACCTTAATTAGAGATTGCATATTGTGCTTTGAATGACTATCCTGATATCTGAAAGTTCAAAGTTCATGACCATCTTGGTGATACACTCAGGCTTAGTATTGTTTTTAAACATCTTGATGAGCTGGAATTCTTGAAAATCAATTTGACAGAGCAATGATATTATTGCACGGAGAAACATGTCATGTCATCAAATCAAGTGACAAATGCATATGTCATGATGTGCCCTTGTTATCTCTGTCTTAAAACTTTTGGACTCTAGGCAGAGCAATGGCATAATTGCTGAGAAATATATCCCCTCATCAAAGAATTGAGACATGATATGTCATGACGTGACTTTGCTATCTCTGTTCATCTTGAAACATGACAGTCAGTCTTACCAAATTCTTAAGAATACTGGCGTCTAAACAACGTGTATTCTTACGGCTTGGAGGCATGTACTAGACTTGATTGCTCGTAAAATATGAGTCATGTGCCTTCAAATGCAAATGATATTGATAATCAAACTTGTTGAATTCCTATTAATTCCATGCTTTAGTCATGATTGTTTAGCCTCAATACATGTTTTTGTGTTATTACCTTTGTCGTTATTGAATATGGATATATAAGACAAGGGAAGGTTAAACACTGCCATGATATGCACCTTTGGTTCATTTCTATTAAATCTTGGATGTAGCTACTTTTCGAACTCTGTTGATGAATTCGGATTTCATTAGTATCATATATATTGCTCACGGTCTATTTCAGGTTTGCATATAATGGCTTGCTCTTAACTCCTTTCAGCTCTGATCTCGCAGATATTTCATTTTATTACTCTTTTTTGCTGTTGGCAAAGGGGGAGAATTCTTTGTGTGAGTCCTTTATATGAGCTATATGCGTTATCGCATTGTCAAAGGGGAGAGTTTATGTGCTTTGTGAGTTGTCATGGGGGATGTGTGAATGATGTACGGGGAGAATCCAAGGGGGAGAATCCATTGCTCATTTTTGTATCTCATATGTGTATGTGATGGGGTTTGCATAATTACATAGCATTCATATCTGCATTCATAATTGCATTCACATGCTATTACTATCATGGATCTTGAGCTGCACACAGGTTGCATATGTCATAATCTTTACCATATTTACCATATTGGATATTTCTGCCATATAATGACTCACAGTGTTGCCATCATCAAAAAGGGGGAGAATGTTGTGCCCCTATGGTCATTTGAGTTCACTTGGGTAATTCGATATCATCCTACGGACATTTGAGTTCTGTCGTATTCTTGGTTTTGATAATGGCTAAACACTATTAGTCATTGATATTTTCCACTCTCATGTGACTGACATACGTGATGGTTTGTTCATGACAGGTACGTCATTACATGGAAAAAGAATTTAGTGAAGTCGGCAAAAGTGAAAGATCATTGATCGCGCCCAAGCAAGGATGCGAAAACAAGCACAAGTCGACACGCGATATTCGGCTCGTCATCCATATAAGGTCAATGCACATAGAAGCATAGCCAAGAGAATCCAAGGCCATAAACTCCGTTGATATCTTTTAGACTATCAAGGGAGATGCCACCGACATGCACGGGCTGCTAATGGAGTTGAACGACGGAGCTAGAATGGAAATTGGACCGACCCGGGATAAGCCGGGTTCTGCCCAGCTGGCGGTCGACCGCCAGCACAGGGGCGGTCGACCGCCCCAGCCAGGGATCGCCAGGCTATGTGTGTTTCAGCTGGCGGTCGACCGCCAGCCAGTGGCGGTCGACCGGAAATCCCAGGGACCGCCCGTTTGCAGGTTTCACAGTAGCGGTCGACCGCCAGGAGCTGCAGGTCGACCGCCAGCCCCGAGCCTTCAATGTTGACTTTGTTTCCAACTTCGAAAAGGGCCATTCAACATGGATTTCTTTAATCCAAAAGTCACCTAATCACCCACAAATTGTGGATCTGGTCTGAGGCTTGTCTATAGACCATTCAAGGTCTATAAAACCAAAACAAGAGGGTTGGAAACCCCAATGCTTCAAGGCTTCAAGGGAGATCAAGGGAGCTCATTTTCGAGGCACTGTAGCACCTCCGTGAACAGTGTTTCGGGAAGGAGTTCTTCATCCATTCCAAGACATTCAAGTCCAGATCTGAAGCCATCTCAACCTCCAAGGAAGAAGAAGGAATCAAGGCTCTCAAGGGTGATCTAAGCTGCATCCTACATCTTCTACATCCTCTTCATCGACTCAAGAAGATCAAAAGGAAGATTGAAGCTACATCCATCGTCTTCTTCATCAACTAGAAGAGGTTCAAGGAAGATCATCCCGCAAGAAAGAAGACATCGTCAAAGCATCCGATTCAAGATTCTGCAACTTAGATAATATTCTTTTCTTTGAGCATACTCTATATCTTGTTTGAGTGATTTCATATTTATTCTCTTTTTCATTTCATACAAACAATTGAATCTGAGAATCGTCCCTACCGGTGGTTAGTAGGAGGGCAATCGGAGGTTGTCCGATCTGCGTTGTTGACGTCCCTACCAGGTGGTTAGTAGGAAGGCAATCGGTGGTCTTTCCGATTTGCGGTTCAGTGCGTGGCACTAGTGGAGCCTCACCGGATTTGGTGAGGGGTGGACGTAAGACTGGGGATTCAGTCCGAACCACCTTAAAATCTTGTGTGTTGTGGTTTGTTTGTGTGATTGTTTTGTTCTAAATGCATGCTTAGGTTCGAATCGATATATTAGTAATCATCTTGCTAAGCAAATCGTTGTGTCCTTCGTTTAGCTAGTTATATTCCGCTGCAATTTAATTCATCTAGCTATATAGAGGGTTACATTACGAAAAGAGGGGCAGATCTATTCACCCCTCCCCTCTAGATCCGCTGTCCACTACACAACAAGCTCGATGGTCAGCAGCCTAACCTGGGCGGCCCGATTGAGGCCCATAGAGGATTCGCCAGCCCACAGGCAAGATTGATGGGAGCATCTTGGGTGCCGGAGTTGTAACACCCCAACCTGTCCAAAACCTAAAGATAATTAAATATTTTATATTTAGAGTCCATATAAATTTTAGGTTCTCTTAATTAAAATCCAATACCTTGAACGGAATAGTTTAACGAACTTTATTAAGTAAATTAAATAGATATCCCACTTTAATAATATGTAACTTTTCATAAGAATGTCAGAATAATGTCAATATTAGACCCGTTGGATAGAGAATTTAAAAATCTACAAGTTTCATGTTAAGCATATTTTCAAATTCCGACGTTTGATAGGCTAAAAGTAAGATATAATGCATTAATTATTTGAAATCTTGTTGATGTTAAGTTTTTAAGGGTTTTTAAGCAAAAATCCCCCCTCTCATATCTCCCTCTCCTCCATACGATGGTTAAAAAAAATCAAAAAAAAAATCCACATTGTTATTCCTTTCCCCTCCCCTCTCATCTTATCTACTTTTCATTCTTATCCTTACTCTCTCTCCCCCCTCCCACGTAGCATACCCCCCTCATCCTAATTCATTTGTTCTCTCTTATCCTCTCCCCACCCCCACCTTATAAATACCTCTTCCCCCCCTCTTTCTTCCCACATCCGACCCCTCCTCAATCCCTTCCCATCTCTTTCACCTCCCACCCCCTCTCTCGCCACTCTCTCTCTCTCTCTCTCTTTCTCTCACATTCTCTAACTTCCCCCCTCCCTCTCATTTTTTTTATTTTCATCTCTCTCTACTCTCTCTCTCCACTTTCTCTATATACTCTCTCTACTCTCTCTCTAATCTATCTCTACTCTCTCTCTATTTTTCTCTCTATTTTCTCCCTTCACTCTCTCTCTCTACTTTCTCTACTTTATCTCTTTACTTTCTCTCTCCACTTTCTCTCTCTACTATATCTCTTTATTTTATCTCTCTTCTCTCTATACTCTCTCTCTTCTCTATCTCTTCTCTCTCTACTTTCTCTCTCTACGCTTATAAATAAACGAAGAATAGAAAACATCGTCGAAATAATATAAATATTCGACAAAAGCTTGGACAGAATATTTGGAGTTTATTTGGACCATTTTACCTTTCCTTACGTAGGAATCCGTCATCGCGGGTGAGATACTAAAGTTAATTTGAGAGAATCCATTCTAAAGGTAGGCATGATAAACCGAGTGCATGTTATTTGTTATTTACATTTCTTTGATTTGATTTTGTTTAAAATGTGATTTAAGTCATTGATTTATTTAACCCAATGATCTATGTTTAGAATCAGTTGGTTATTTAGTTACCTTTATGTAAAAATATTATTTTCTCTCTAATCTCTCTCTAATTTCTCTCTAATCTCTTTTTACTTTCTCTCTCTACTCTCTCTCTCTACTCTAATCTCTTCGAATGTTATATACTAGTAATTTATTTAGTTAATGAATTTGACTCACTACCCTATGATTGAAATCTAATTCCTGATATTAAAATACGATCCAGTTATTTTGTAAAGTTCAATGGCAAGTTTTAAGTATCGAGACGACTATGTAATAAGCATCATAATAAGAATAAAATTTTGATTAAGCATATGGACTGTGTCACTTTAAGGAGGTGTGGGGCGATAAACCGTAGTTAACTTCCGCTACGGGATTAGGCCCATTTTCGAGGACAAATGGACTTCTGAAAATCCGGAACCCAGAATAAGAAAATTATCTGGGGAATGGTGGAGTATTAACTCCCGATCCTGCGTGGTTGATCAAGGCCGACAGGCTCCAGCGTTTAGACCATTTATCTTTATGTCGACGTATGGATGCTTAGGTATGTGTTTACTACTGCTTTTAGTGACGGGATGCATGTCCAATATATGCTGCCAAATAATATGAAGTTCAGATTTGATATATGACTTTGATATGATCTGAAAATAAGTTCATCTGTATAAGCTCTGATTTAACTAAGATATGTACTATGCCATTTATATATAAGTCAGATAAGATTTGTTATACGTATTTGCTTATAAGAAGAAAAATCATTCTGCTCTATCAGTTTTCCTTCGCATTCATAATATACGTACAATCCAAATGAAATTGTGATTTGCTTTATATATATATCATGGATTTGTACAAGTTAGTATATGATAAGCATGTGATTGGTTTTAATGACTACTGAGTCTGTGGACTCATTTCTGTTGCCTAACCATTTCAGAAAATTGACCAGTGTGCGTCTTGACTCCTTCGGGCAGTAGGTCAGAAGTTGATCACGGGTTTAATTTGGATTCGGATTCCGCTGCGTGGAATAAATAGATTTGATTTTCTTTTGAATAATGAATGTAAATATGACTTTTGGGTAGTAATATATAATACTCTGTATACGATGTAAATTATGAGTGTTTAAACTTATGGAAATGGTATGGTTATATTTATTGGAATATATGATGGTTTGGCCTTTAGCGCCATGCAAATATCTCAGCCCACAACACTTCCGTACATCCGCTGTGACGTCCCCAGACATGATACGGGATCGCCGGAAGGGGGCGCCACAGAGAGTGGTATCAGAGCCAGGTTGTGAGGCTTGAAATTATTTGCTGCCATCTGAATTTATATACCATACTAGAAGATCGTAGGAATTTATTTTAGAATTTGATGTCAAACCTAGAATCATACTAATTCAGATTAGTTCTCTCTCGCAGGAGATGGCAGGGAGTGATAGGGTTGAGGTTAATATTTCTCCCGAGGAGTCTGCGCCCTCAAATGGGACATCACAAGGAGTTGTCGGGGGGACAATTCATGGCGAGCTTACTCCCGGTGGGCAAGGCGCGTTACCTATTCAGGGTGTGTCAGATTTAGGAGGGTTCACACAAGCTTTTCAAGGGTTAGTGCATACTATGCAGTTTCAAGCCCAAACTCAAGCAATGGTGCAAGCCCAAATACAAAACCGTGCGCAAGAACAACCGAATAGGGCAACATGCGCTACCATGATGGAGAAATTCAGACATATGAGTCCTCCTTCTTTTAAGGGGGAGAGTCACCCGGAGATTGTGAAAAATTAGGTGAGAGAAATTGAGAAGATTTTCACGGCCATTAGATGTGCAGAGCAAGATAAGGTGATATTAGCTACATTTATGTTGAAGGACCGTGCGGACGAGTGGTGGAGGTCTGCACTTAGAACCACTTTTAGAGATAGAGAGATTGAGATTAGCTGGAACGAATTTCTTGATATCTTCCATGCAAACTTTCTCCCTCAGCATGTGAAAGATAGGAAAGAAGTTGAATTTTTAAATTTGACTCAAGGAGGTATGTCAGTTGTCGATTATGAAGTAAAATTTACTGAATTGGAAAAGTATGCCCCTCATATTTGTTCAAATGAGCTTAAAAGGGTGAAGAAATTTGTTAGAGGTTTGAGAAGTAACATTAGAAGTAGAGTTGCAATCCTTGAGCCTCAGACTATGGCAGCAGCTTTGAGGACTGCTTTTATTGCAGAAACTGAATATGAGGAATTCTTAGTAGAAAGACAAAGGGATAATGCAAAAAGGGGTAATCTTGGTTCAATTGTGAGGAAAGATAAGAAGCCAAAGATAACTTTTTCATAGAGAGTTCAACCAGTTAGGAGAGATAATATGTCAGCTTGTCAACAGTGTGGGATGCAACATAGAGGTAATGAATGTTGGCGGGCTGCAGGTAAATGTTTTTCATGTGGTCAGATAGGGCATATGATAAGGGATTGTCCCAAAAGGCCAAGGCAAGATCAGCAACCACAACAGCAGCGAAGAGTTCAAGCCATAGTATATGCACTAACAAGGGAAGACACCCGAGATGCCAATGCAGTAGCTGAAGGCATTCTTCCTATCGATGATATGCATGCAAAAGTTTTATTTGATCCGGGTGCTACACATTCTTTTATTTCTCTAAGATTTACTGAATTATTGAAAGATAAACAAATTGTGAACACTGATGAGATGTCCATTAACACACCAACTGGGGGAGATAGCTAGAACGACTTATGTTATTCCTAGCATTGATGTGGTGATTCAGGGGAGGATTATGTCAGCATGTGTGTATCTGCTGAAAATGACTGACTTTGATGTCATCCTGGGAATGGATTGGTTAGATACAAATTTTGCCCTTCTAGATTATCATGGAAAGAAAGTAATTTTTCAAAAACCTGGGGAGCAGACATTTCACTATCAATGTCCAAGACACCGTTCTAGTAAAACACTAGTTTCAGCACTTAAAGCTTTGAAATTGCTTAGAAGTGGATGTCAAGGTTATTTGGCTAGTGTAATGGCTATTCCTTCTAATGAAAATAAGAAAACCACCTCAGATATCGATGTGGTCAGAGAATTTCCTGATGTATTTCCCGATGAACTTCCGGGTTTGCCACCACACCGAGATGTGGAGTTCACTATTAAACTCTCACCAGGTACTTTATCCATTTCCATCCCTCCCTACAGAATGGCACCAGCCCAATTGGCAGAATTGAAGAAATAATTACAAGAACTGCTAGACAAGTTGTTTATTCGACCAAGTGTATCCCCTTGGGGTGCACATGTTCTGTTTGTTAGAAAGAAAGATGGGTCGCTTAGATTATGCATTGACTATATGAAATTGAATCAAGTGACCATTAAGAATAAGTACCATTTGTCAAGGATTGATGATTTATTTGATCAGCTACAAGCTGCCACAGTATTTTCAAAGATTGATCTCAGATCTGGATATCACCAATTAAGGATAAGGGAAGAAGATATCTCAAAAACTGCTTTCAGAACACGATATGGACATTATGAATTTTTGGTTATGCCATTTGGGTTAACTAATGCACCAATAATATTTATGGATTTGATGAACATAGTTTTTCAACCATATCTGGATACATTTGTAGTGGTGTTTATTGATGATGTGTTGATCTATTCTCCCACTGTTGAAACTCATCAAGAACATTTGAGGATTGTGTTGGAAACCTTAAGAAGTCATCAACTGTATGCAAAATTTAGTAAATGTGAATTCTGGTTGGATAAGGTCCAATTCTTAGGGCATATCATTTCTGGTGATGGAGTGTCTGTTGATCCAGCTAAGGTTGGGACAGTTTTGCATTGGGAAAGGCCGAAGAATGTCAGTGAGATTAGGAGCTTTTTGGGTCTTGCGAGTTACTATCGTAGGTTTATTGAAGGTTTTTCTTCTATTGCAGCTCTTATAACCAAATTGACTATGAAAGGAGTTCCTTTTGAATGGTCAGATAAATATGAAATAAGTTTTCAAGAATTAAAAATAAGGTTAACTACAGCCCAGTACTTACTTTACCTTGTAGGTCAGGAGGATTTGTGATATATACAGATGCCTCTAGAAAAGGACTAGGATGTGTCATGATGCAGAATGGCAAAGTAGTAGCTTATGCATCCAGACAATTAAAGACCCATGAGATGAATTATCCAACACATGATTTGGAGTTGGCAGCGGTGGTACATGCCCTAAAAATTTGGTGACATTATTTGTATGGTGAGTAATTTGAAGTGTTTACAGACCATCAGAGTTTAAAATACATTTTCTCTAAGAAAGAATTAAATTTAAGACAAAGACGGTGGATTGAATTTTTGAAGGATTATGATTTCACCTTGAATTACCACCCAGGAAAAGTAAATGTGGTAGCAGATGCACTCAACAGGAAGAGGCTAATGGCAATCCAGTTGCGCCAAAATTGGAGAATGGCATATGATGTAGTAGAGTATTCTCCGATATGCAAGGGGAGAAACTTATTTCTGGCCCAACTAACTATTCAATCTGCAATGGTTGAGCGAATTGTGCAAGCACAACTGAATGATCAGCAGTTACAAAAATTGATTGGCACACAGAGATTTACTCAAAGTGCAGACGGGGCAATCAGATTTCAGGGAAGATTATGTGTACCTCGAAATGAAGAAATAAAGAAAGACATATTAACTGAGGCACATAAATCACTATATTCTATTTACCTAGGCAGTACAAAAATGTACAAAAACATGAAAAGACAGTTCTGGTGGGTTGGCATGAAAAAAGATATAGCAGACTTTGTCAGCAAATGTCTTACTTGTCAACAAGTAAAAGCAGAGCATCAAAGACCAGCAGGACCATTACAGTTGATGGAAATTCCACAGTGGAAATGGGAGCATATCACTATGGATTTTGTGATGGGACTACCAATGACTATGAGAAAACATGATTCTATTTGGGTAATTGTTGACAGACTTACTAAGTCAACTCATTTTCTGGCAATCACAAAGACACAATCGTTAGAGGATTTAGCTCATTTGTATATCAGAGAAATTGTGAGACTTCATGG
Organism: Amorphophallus konjac; assembly: GCA_022559845.1. Taxonomy (NCBI): domain Eukaryota; kingdom Viridiplantae; phylum Streptophyta; class Magnoliopsida; order Alismatales; family Araceae; genus Amorphophallus; species Amorphophallus konjac. The sequence goes on from CM040124.1 coordinate 345,755,061, forward strand.
TGTGCCAGTGTATATTATTTCAGATCGGGATGCCAGATTTACAGTAAAATTTTGGAGGAGTTTACAGAACGCACTGGGTACACAATTGAAATTTAGCTCAGCTTTTCACCCTCAAACAGATGGACAATCAGAGAGAACCATTCAAACATTAGAAGATATGTTGAGGGCATGCAGTTTAGACTGGAAAGGTAGTTGGGATGAACATTTGCAGTTAATTGAGTTTGCATATAACAATAGCCATCATGCAAGCATAGGAATGGCACCATATAAAGCATTATATGGTAGACCGTGTAGATCACCTATTTGTTGGGATGAGGTTGGTGAGCGAAAATTGATTGGGCCACAGATTGTACAGGATTGTGTAGAAAAGGTTGAGTTGATTAGAAAAAGATTACTTACAGCCCAGAGTAGGCAGAAAATTTATGCTGATCAGAGAAGGAGAGATCTACAATTTGATGTCGGGGATCACGTATTTCTGAAAGTTTCGCCTACTAGAGGAGTAATGAGATTTGGCAAGAAAGGTAAACTCAGTCCGAGGTATGTTGGACCATTTGAAATCTTAAGGATTGGTGACATGGAATATCAGCTGGCTTTACCACCATCATTGTCAGGAGTTCATGATGTATTCCATATGTCCATGTTAAGAAAATACATGCCAGACTCATCACACATTATAGATCAGGAGCAGTTGGAAATTCAGTCAGATCTTACATATGAAGAGAAACCATTTCGCATTCTCGATCGAAAAGAACAAGTGCTGCGAACGAAGACAATTCCTTTGGTGAAGATATTGTGGAAAAGTATCTCAACAGAAGAAGCTACTTGGGAGATGGAAGATGAAATGCGGAAGAAATATCCACAGCTATTCGGTACGTATTGAGTAACTTTTTAAATTTCGAGGACGAAATTTATTTAAGGGGGAGAGATTTGTAACACCCCAACATGTCCAAAACTTAAAGATAATTAAATATTTTATATTTAGAGTCCATATAAATTTTAGGTTCTCTTAATTAAAGTCTAATACCTTGAACGAAATAGTTTAACGAACTTTAATAAGTAAATTAAATAGATATCTCACTTTAATAATATGTAACTTTTCATATGAATGTCAGAATAAGGTCAATATTAGACCCGTTGGATAGAGAATTCAAAAATCTACAAGTTTCATGTTAAGCATATTTTCAAATTCTGACGTTTGATAGGCTAAAAGTAAGATATAATGCATTAATTATTTGAAATCTTGTTGATGTTAAGTTTTTAAAGGTTTTTAAGTAAAAATCCCCCCTCTCATATCTCCTTCTCCACCGTACGATGGTTAAAAAAAATCAAAAAAAAACCCACGTTGTTATTCCTTTCCCCTCCCCTATCATCTTATCTACTTTTCATTCTTATCTTTACTCTCTCTCCCCCCTCCTACGTAGCATACCCCCCTCATCCTAATCCATTCGTTCTCTCATATCCTCTCCCCACCCCCACCTTATAAATACCTCTTCCCCCCCTCTTTCTTCCCACATCCGACCCCTCCTCAATCCCTTCCCATCTCTTTCACCTCCCACCCCCTCTCTCGCCACTCTCTCTCTCTCACTCTCTCTCTCTTTCTCTCACATTCTCTAACTTCCCCCCTCCCTCTCATTTTTTTATTTTATTTTATTTTCATCTCTCTCTACTCTCTCTCTCTCCACTTTCTCTCTCTACTCTCTCTCTAATCTATCTCTACTCTCTTTACTTTTCTCTCTCTATTTTCTCGCTTCACTCTCTCTCTACTTTCTCTACTTTCTCTCTCCACTTTCTCTCTCTACTATATCTCTTTACTTTATCTCTCTTCTCTCTCTACTTTCTCTCTCTCTACTTTCTCTCTCTTCTTTTTCTCTCTCTACTTTCTCTCTCTACGCTTATAAATAAACGAAGAAGAGAAAACATCGTCGGAATAATATAAATATTCGACAAAAGCTTGGACAGAAGATTTGGAGTTTATTTGGACCATTTTACACTTCCTTACGTAGGAATCCGTCCTCGCGGGTGAGATACTAAAGTTAATTTGAGAGAATCCATTCTAAAGGTAGGCATGATAAACTGAGTGCATGTTATTTGTTATTTATATTTCTTTAATTTGATTTTGTTTGAAATGTGATTTAAGTCATTGATTTATTTAACCCAATGATCTATGTTTCGAATCAGTTAGTTATTTAGTTACCATTCTGTAAAAATATTATTTTCTCTCTAATCTCTCTCTAATTTCTCTCTAATCTCTTTCTACTTTCTCCCTCTACTTTCTCCCCCTACTCTCTCTCTACGCTCTCTCTCTCTACTCTAATCTCTTCGAATGTTATATACTAGTAATTTATTTATTTAATAAATTTGACTCACTACCCTATGATTAAAATCTAATTCCTGATATTAAAATACGATCCTGTTATTTTGTAAAGTTCAATGGCAAGTTTTAAGTATCGAGACGACTATGTAATAAGCATCATAATAAGAATAAAAATTTGATTAAGCATATGAACTGTGTCACTTTAAAGAGGTGTGGGGCGACAAATTGTAGTTAGCTTCCGCTACGAGATTAGGCCCATTTTCGAGGACCAATGGACTTCTGAAAAATCCGGAACCCAGAATAAGAAAATTATCTGGGGAATGGTGGAGTATTAACTCCCGATCCTGCGTGGTTGATCAAGGCCGACAGGCTCCAGCGTTTAGACCATTTGTCTTTATGTCGATGTATGGATTCCTAGGTATGTGTTTGCTGTCCAATATATGCTGCCAAATAATATGAAGTTCAGATTTGATATATGTAATGCCCCGGATTTTTCGGATATTTTTCGGATCATTGTAGTGGGTCTCGGAGTGTATTTTGTGCTTTACACGTGTTTTTTTCCCTGATGTGCCTTCGGAACTCTTTGCAGGGCAAACCGTGGCGTTCTACGACTCCGGGACAGTACCACTGCGTTGTGTTCCTTCCAAGGATCGCGGAGGTAATTTTTCGTAATTTTCTGCATTTATCGAATTTTCGGGTTTTCCTATATATACTAACCCTTGTCTCTCTCCCCCTCTCATTTCTCTCTTCCCTCCCTCTCTCTTCTCTCACGCCCTCTTTCTCCCCTCTCTTCTCCGGCGGCCGACGGAGCGAGGCGGGGGCGAGGTGGAGGTGGCGCGGGCGAGGATGCGGGCAAGGACAGGTGAGGATCGAGGCGGAGGAGGCGCGTGGAAGCTTGGTGGCGCGATCGCGAGCCGGCGAGGGTTTCGCGGCATTTTCTTCGTGGATCGGCGTCCACGACGCGTCGTTTCTTCGGTGGAGGTAGGGAGATGGACCCTCAGTCCGTGTACTTCCTTTCCCGCGAGTTTCGTAGGCCGTGGTGAGTCGAGCGGGCTAAACGGGGCGTTTTGGGCAAAATGCATGTTTTTGGGGTGTGAGCCGGATCTCCCGTTTTATGGTGTTTTTGGGCGATCCAGGGGTTTAGATGCATGCCTAGGGGCTTGGGGAAGGTTTCCCCTTTTGTTTCCCCTTCACCCGGGGGTGAGCGGGGCGTGGCATGGATTTTCCCGCGATTTCTACCGTTTTCGGACGCGGACTGAGAACGCGCTATACTCCAGTAGCGCGTTCTCGAAGGTCGCGCTGCCCCGATAGGGCGCGTTCATCGGAGAAGATGAACAGTAAGGCGGTTCGGGTCGCGCCTTACGGACCCAGCGCGTTCTGGTTGTCGCGCTATAGAATCATAGCGCGACCTGGCCTGGTCGCGCTATGGTTACGTAGCGCGTTCGTGTTGAAGGCGCTAGGCGCGTATAGCGCGTTCTGGCTGAACGCGCTATGCACGTGTAGCGCGTTCTTGGAGGGACCAGCCGGGCTGCCCGGGGCGGGCGGTCTGCGGCTGATCGTGCTCCCCTTGGGCCGTGTGTGCCTTGGACACCCAGTGGAGTTCCGTGACCGTGTTTTGGGGTGTCTGGAGGTTCCATTTACCTCGTTTTACGTGCCCATGCGCTTAAAGGTCCGGGTGACCTTTTGGCGTCCGTTCCCATTGTGTTGGTCTCCGGTCGACCCGGTTGGGACCCAGTGGTCGACCTCCGGCCTTGTGAGTGTCCTGGACACCCCATGGGTTCTGTGTCCATGTTTTTGGGGTGTCGGGAGGGACCGTGCTACCTCGATATGCGTGCCCATCGGTGTAGTGGGTCCGGGTGACCCCATGTATTCCAGGCTTTCGTGTTACGCTCGATCGAGTCATCGTATGTCGGTGTGTGTGCGGTGGGGTCTCCCCCCCCCCCCCCCCGCATATCGTGGGTTCCTTTGGAAGGCGATTCCCATGTGGGCCATGTGTTTGGCCTTGGACTGCGAGTCCAGTTGTCGGGCCTGGGGCTGGAGGTTTCCCGCTTGTTTCAAGATGGGAAATCGTCGTGGCGGCTTGTGTGCTGCCTTGGGAATCGTGCTTCTGCGTTTTCCGTGTGGCCCGTGTGGGTGGCCTTAGTCCTTTGCGTTCCCTTCCCAGGGAATGGTCTCAGTACTCGTGCTACCGCGGTTTTAGACCTAGAAATTGGACTAGATTGACGGCCTTGTGCTGTTGCGTGCAACGGTCTTGACCCCGAGTCTTGTGACTCAAGGACCGTTGGCTGTAGTGCGTTTAGAGGACTGTCCAGAGTCCAGTGGCTTAGCGCCACTTGAGTTTTCTCGACTCTAGGGCACGGTGCGTGCGTGGCCGTGGACTGTGAGTCCTGTTTCTTCTCCGACTGTGGTCACCGTGCGACGGGGCCGGTACGCGGGGTTGTCCCCGTACGTCGTCGGATTCGGACGTTGTTTTCCGTTGAGTTGAGAGTCTACTCCTTCAGTGACCCTCCACTAGTCGTGGCCTACCAGTACGCGTGTGCTGGTCGCACCAGGGAGTGGTGTACGGGCTTACCCTGAGGACGGTTAGACTGGTTTCCGTCGGGCCCCTCGTCTTAGCCAGAGTCCGGCTGCGGGGGAAAACCAGTCAGAGGGTCAGACCTAGGACGCGTGGTCTGTGTGTGCACACGTGGTTGGGGACTGTGGACGCACGTCGACGGGCGTGACCCCAGCTAGTCACTTGTTTGTGGTTCCTTGTACGGTGTTCGCGCCTCGGGTAGGACCTACCACGTCAGGCGGTTCACCTGCGGTGCGGTGTAAGACGTCAGGGGATGCTACCGGCTGTGCTTCTAGTGGGTGGTACTCCTGTCGAGTACGGAGTGACAGACTGTCAGTCTCTGTGTCTTTTGACCTTCGGGTTTTTGGTCGTGTTGACCGGTGAGTTCGGTTGTTTCACCTTGGCGCGTGTGTCGGTTCTTGCGCCGTGAGATTAGTGCTAGTGGCTTTACCGAGGTTGGGTCTTGTTGTGCGGTACCTGCGATCGGATGGTCGGGGTTGCACCTTGGACAGCGTGTCCAGGTCGGCTGTGTCCGGGGGACAGGCCTCTACGGCGTGGTTGCCGTATGTTTTTACTTCGGTAGGCGGTACTAGCGCGGTTTGGTAGCTTCGTCTGCGTGATCGAGGTGTACCTTCCGGTACAGTAGGAGTAGCTGTAGTGCCGAGTTTTTCACCGGCCACCGATTTGCTGTTCCTGCTGTAGTTGTAGCTCTCCTTTCCGCTACCGCCACTGTTTCCGGTTGGGGTTCCGCGGGATCCCTGCTGAGTCTCTGTTCTGGAGACTCATTCCCTGCCTTTCAGGTGTAGCGGTTCTTCCTCGAGGTTCGAGGGTGCGGGGCGGAAGTTATCAGTTGCCAGCTTGCCGGGCCGAGTGTTCACTTGGCACGTGGTACGTTTTACTACTTTAGACTGTACTTTCTGTTGGACTGGACTATGTTGTAGTTGTTTATTTATTTCTGTTAATTATTGTGTTGTCCTGCTTTATTTCCTATTTCTTTGTGCCTCCACACTCCTTTTAGCCCTTCCGAGCCCTCCCGGCTCGTGGGCGGCGGTGCGAGTCTCGGGTTATCGGGCCTTCCCGGTAATCGGATTCTCGGGTCATTACAGCTGGTATCAGAGCGGTGGTTGTGGACGTACATAGGAATTCGAAATGTTGCAGTGATCAGAGTCCATAAGGTCCAGTACAGTCGGCAACTGGCTTAGGGTTTTGTGCTTGTTTTCCGCCTTGTTTCTCGCTTGAGAGCTTGAGTGCGCTGTGCGGCGCTGTGAAGGTGGTTGTTGTCCGCGGCTTTCATGCCAGCTTGGGGTCTAAGGATTGAGGTTGAGAGCCTTCTCCCTCATCGGTGATGGCCCTGGTTGTGCTGCGTTGAGCAGAGGTTGCTGGCAGGTGTGAGCTCGCGGTGCTGCGTTCGAGGAACCTGCAGCATGGTCAGGTGGCTGGTGCGGACTGTTCTTGGTTTAGTGGCCGTGAGCGTGCTCTGAGGGAGCTGCTGTCGATTTTTGGTCACTCCAGCTTGAGGTTTATCCAGCTCCTGAGGTGTTCTGATCGAGAAGTGTGCTCGGGTGAGCGGAGGATCTTCTCGGTGAGCTGCTGTTTCGTCGAGCCTGATGTTCTTGTCGTGCTCTGTTGCGTCAGAAATGACGTGTCGGTCCCGATTGTTCTGCTGATTTTGAGGCAGGATTTGGCAGAGATGTCCCGTTAAGTCTTTGCTCCTGTGCTTCTGTCAGTGGATGGGTTGTGTTCGCCCTGGAGTTGGTTTGAGATGTGAAGGCTCCGCGGTGAGTTCGGGACTCGAGGATGAGCGTCAGCGGTTGTCGTTATGGCTAGTGTTGCGGCTCTTGGCGTGGTGTGTTGCAGTTCGAGGAATTGCAGCAGTGGTGCATCGAGAGATGTTGTGATTGTGGTCCGACGTGACACTCGTCGAGTGTGTCGGAGGCGCTGACCTGATGGAGGTGATGGTTTTCCTTGGTGCCGGATGGTGCTGTTTCGAGCATGCGCGAGGTTTGAGGTCAGGTCGAGCGTGGAGTTCTTCCGTTGGTCGAAAGTGCGCTGGTTTCTCCTTTGGTTGGAGGGATTGCGTTCGGCTAAGGATCGTTGTCTTGCATTGTGTGTTCGGATTGGTTGGCCTTGTGTGCCATGAAGTCTATGCGAGACGTGCTCCTTGTCTTGGCAGGGTGGTTGCCTGTGAGAAGTTGTGCCCATTCCCTTGTTGTGTGAGGGTGTGCTGGCGCTTTTCCGGAAGGACGAGTGCTAGGTGGGCGGTGTTCACTTTCTCGGCTGTGCGCGCGGATCAGAGTGCGCAGCGGAAGCGTGGTGGGCTTGTGACCCATTGGTTCAGGGTCGTAGCGTTGGTTGCTACGGGCGGATTCCTGAGTTTGCGTTGAGCATCGGAGGATGGGTTCCTCGGTGTGAAACGTGTTGTTGCCGTGCCGTTGCTCGAGGTATTATGGTTGTTGGCACTGGCAGGATGGAGTGTTGGGGAATGTGTTGGCTAGTGCGCCGCATGAGTACCCTGTTCCTGTGATGGAAGCCGTGTCAGGCGTCGGTGTTGGACCTGGATGAGGTTGTTGAGAATGTCGCCTGACGGAGGTCGAGGACGTGATGGTCGGAGTCGGTGGCTTGGTGTCCGACTTGTGTTCCCAGTCGTGTCCTCGGATGATATCGTCTTTTGAGGAAGTGATCTCTGGCAGGCTGTGGGTTCCTGTTGGTAGCTGCGAGTGAGTGGTAAGGCTAGTCTCGTAGCCGACCACGGTGAGATGTTTCTTGCTTAGGGACCCGTGAGCACTGTCCAGGTGGTGTCCCGTGGCTCTGTGATAAGGGCGGAATCGGGATTGGCAGGTGTCCACTTGGATTGAGCGAAGGATTTGATGAGACCAGATGGAAGAGTGACGCCTGTGGGCGGAGGCCTTTTTGTGAGATTGGCGTCGGATTGGTGGTCCTTGACGGGACGTTGGTGTCGCAATGGTTATCCCTGGTTTGGTGACCAGCATGGGGTGATTCCCCTGTGAGTCTGAGTCCAGTGAGGTGATGACTGAAGACACCAGGATCCGTCATTTGGTTTCGTTGTGCTCCCCGAGAGGGTCGAGTTGGCGCGATGTTCGAGCTCGGATGCGGTGTCCGAGAGGAGTGCAGCTCGAGATGTGGCATCAGTCTGTGTGGGAGTCGACGGATGGCTTGCTGAGGTTTGGAATGTTTCCTTTGGACCCGGTCGAGGACCAGGAAAGAAGGAAGAAGCTGAGCAAGCGGAGGTTTCCCGTTGACGAGCAGTTGGTGACCGGTGGATGGTCTTTTCAGAGACAGAAGATGCTGGTTGTTGGGGCTCGAGCGTGGCGAGAGCCGTGTGCCAGCGAGACCTTTGGTGGTCGTTTCTGTGATGTGCCTTTTCCGGATGGGATCTGGGCTTTGTCGAAGGTTGTCTTCTGACAAGAGTTGGCACAGTGTTATGTCCGACTTTCGGCTTGCCATGTGTGAGGTGTTTCATGGTGTGGAGCCGATGTTCTGGTTGCGGTCTGCTGAGATGACTGCTTGAGCTGGTGGAGGCTCTGTTTTGGTTGCTCCCTTGAGGAGGGAGTGCGACCTGTCAGCTGGTTGCGAAGCTGATGTGCCATTTGTCTGCCGACCATTGGATGAATCGGTAGCTGTTGTTCGTGTCGAGGGTTGTGATTCCTCGGTGAGCGAGATTGTGGCTGCGGTGCCATGGTTGATTCTCGCATTGTCTGAGGTGATGCCGGACTGTGTCCTTTGGTATATGCCTGCTCTGCTGGCCAGTGTGCTCGGCGCGAGGAGCGAGGTGTTGTTCGTGATTGTAAGTCTGGATGTGTCCCTCAGGATCGGTGTTTTGTGAGAATCGAAGTTTTCTGTGCTGGGGCTCTAACAGCGTTGTCAGTTCGTTCAGTGTTCTTCCCCTGTGGCTTCGTGCTTGGTCCTGAATTTCGAGGATGAAATTCCTTTAAGGGGGGAGGGCTGTAATGCCCCAGATTTTTCGGATATTTTTCGGATCATTGTAGTGGGTCTCGGAGTGTATTTTGTGCTTTACACGTGTTTTTTTCCCTGATGTGCCTTCGGAACTCTTTGCAGGGCAAACCGTGGCGTTCTACGACTCCGGGACAGTACCACTGCGTTGTGTTCCTTCCGAGGATCGCGGAGGTAATTTTTCATAATTTTCTGAATTTATCGAATTTTCGGGTTTTCCTATATATACTAACCCTTTTCTCTCTCCCCCTCTCATTTCTCTCTTCCCTCCCTCTCTCTTCTCTCACGCCCTCTTTCTCCCCTCTCTTCTCCGGCGGCCGACGGAGCGAGGCGGGGGCGAGGTGGAGGTGGCGCGGGCGAGGATGCGGGCGAGGACAGGTGAGGATCGAGGCGGAGGAGGCGCGTGGAAGCTTGGTGGCGCGATCGCGAGCCGGCGAGGGTTTCGCGGCGTTTTCTTCGTGGATCGGCGTCCACGACGCGTCGTTTCTTCGGTGGAGGTAGGGAGATGGACCCTCAGCCCGTGTACTTCCTTTCCCGCGAGTTTTGTAGGCCGTGGTGAGTCGAGCGGGCTAAACGGGATGTTTTGGGCAAAATGCATATTTTTGGGGTGTGAGCCGGATCTCCCGTTTTATGGTGTTTTTGGGCGATCCAGGGGTTTAGATGCATGCCTAGGGGCTTGGGGAATGTTTCCCCTTTTGTTTCCCCTTCACCTGGGGGTGAGCGGGGCGTGGCATGGCTTTTCCCGCGGTTTCTACCATTTTCGGACGCGGACTGAGAACGCGCTATACTCCAGTAGCGCGTTCTTGAAGGTCGCGCTGCCCCGATAGGGCGCGTTCATCGGAGAAGATGAACAGTAAGGCAGTTCGGGTCGCGCCTTACGGCCCCAGCGCGTTCTGGTTGTCGCGCTATAGAATCATAGCGCGACCTGGCCTGGTCACGCTATGGTTACGTAGCGCGTTCGTGTTGAACGCGCTAGGCGCGTATAGCGCGTTCTGGCTGAACGCGCTATGCACGTGTAGCGCGTTCTTGGAGGGACCAGCCGGGCTGCCCGGGGCGGGCGGTCTGCGGCTGATCATGCTCCCTTTGGGCCGTGTGTGCCTTGGACACCCAGTGGAGTTCCGTGACCGTGTTTTGGGGTGTCTGGAGGTTCCGTTTACCTCGTTTTACGTGCCCGTGCGCTTAAAGGTCCGGGTGACCTTTTGGCGTCCGTTCCCATTATGTTGGTCTCCGGTCGACCCGGTTGGGACCCAGTGGTCGACCTCCGGCCTTGTGAGTGTCCTGGACACCCCATGGGTTCTGTGTCCATGTTTTTGGGGTGTCGGGAGGGACCGTGCTACCTCGATATGCGTGCCCATCGGTGTAGTGGGTCCGGGTGACCCCATGTATTCCGGGCTTTCGTGTTACGCTCGATCGAGTCATCGTATGTCGGTGTGTGTGCTGTGGGGTCTTCCCCCCCCCCCCCCCCCCCCCGCATATCGTGGGTTCCTTTGGAAGGCGATTCCCATGTGGGCCATGTGTTTGGCCTTGGACTGCAAGTCCAGTTGTCCGGCCTGGGGCTGGAGGTTTCCCGCTTGTTTCAAGATGGGAAATCATCGTGGCGGCTTGTGTGCTGCCTTGGGAATCGTGCTTCTACGTTTTCCGTGTGGCCCGTGTGGGTGGCCTTAGTCCTTTGCGTTCCCTTCCCAGGGAATGGTCTCGGTACTCGTGCTACCGCGGTTTTAGACCTAGAAATTGGACTAGATTGACGGCCTTGTGCTGTTGCGTGCAACGGTCTTGACCCCGAGTCTTGTGACTCAAGGACCGTTGGCTGTAGTGCGTTTAGAGGACTGTCCAGAGTCCAGTGGCTTAGCGCCACTTGAGTTTTCTCGACTCTAGGGCACGGTGCGTGCGTGGCCGTGGACTGTGAGTCCTGTTTCTTCTCCGACTGTGGTCACCGTGCGACGGGGCCGGTACACGGGGTTGTCCCCGTACGTCGTCGGATTCGGACGTTGTTTTCCGTTGAGTTGAGAGTCTACTCCTTCAGTGACCCTCCACTAGTCGTGGCCTACCAGTACGCGTGTGCTGGTCGCACCAGGGAGTGGTGTACGGGCTTACCCTGAGGACGGTTAGACTGGTTTCCGTCGGGCCCCTCGTCTTAGCCAGAGTCCGACTGCGGGGGAAAACCAGTCAGAGGGCCAGACCTAGGACGCGTGGTCTGTGTGTGCACACGTGGTTGGGGACTGTGGACGCACGTCGACGGGCGTGACCCCAGCTAGTCACTTGTTTGTGGTTACTTGTACGGTGTTCGCGCCTCGGGTAGGACCTACCACGTCAGGCGGTTCACCTGCGGTGCGGTGTAAGACGTCAGGGGACGCTACCGGCTGTGCTTCTAGTGGGTGGTACTCCTGTCGAGTACGGAGTGACAGACTGTCAGTCTCTATGTCTTTTGACCTTCGGGTTTTTGGTCGTGTTGACCGGTGAGTTCGGTTGTTTCACCTTGGCGCATGTGTCGGTTCTTGCGCTGTGAGATTAGTGCTAGTGGCTTTACCGAGGTTGGGTCTTGTTGTGCGGTACCCGCGATCGGATGGTCGGGGTTGCACCTTGGACAGCGTGTCCAGGTCGGCTGTGTCCGGGGGACAGGCCTCTACGGCGTGGTTGCCGTATGTTTTTACTTCGGTAGGCGGTACTAGCGCGGTTTGGTAGCTTCGTCTGCGTGATCGAGGTGTACCTTCCGGTACAGTAGGAGTAGCTGTAGTGCTGAGTTTTTGACCGGCCACCGATTTGCTGTTCCTGCTGTAGTTGTAGCTCTCCTTTCCGCTACCGCCGCTGTTTCCGGTTGGGGTTCCGCGGGATCCCTGCTGAGTCTCTGTTCTGGAGACTCATTCCCTGCCTTTCAGGTGTAGCGGTTCTTCCTCGAGGTTCGAGGGTGCGGGGCGGAAGTTCTCAGTTGCCAGCTTGCCTGGCCGAGTGTTCACTTGGCACGTGGTACGTTTTACTGCTTTAGACTGTACTTTCTGTTGGACTGGACTATGTTGTAGTTGTTTATTTATTTCTGTTAATTATTGTGTTGTCCTACTTTATTTCCTATTTCTTTGTGCCTCCACACTCCTTTTAGCCCTTCCGAGCCCTCCCGGCTCGTGGGCGGCGGTGCGAGTCTCTGGTTATCGGGCCTTCCCGGTAATTGGATTCTCGGGTCGTTACAATATATGACTTTGATATGATCTGAAAATAAGTTCATCTGTATAAACTCTGATTTAGCTAAGATATGTACTATGCCATTTATATATAAGTCAGATAAGATTTGTTATACGTATTTGCTTATAAGAAGAAAAATTATTCTGCTCTATCAGTTTTCCTTCGCATTCATAGTATACGTACAATCCAAATGAAATTATGATTTGCTTTATATATATATATATCATGGATTTGTACAAGTTAGTATATGATAAGCATGTGATTGGTTTTAATGCCTACTGAGTCTGTGGACTCATTTCTGTTGTCTAACCATTTCAGGAAATTGACCAGTGTGCGCCTTGACTCCTTCGGGCAGTAGGTCGGAAGTTGATCCCGGGTTTAATTTGGATTCGGATTCCAGTGCGTGGAATAAATAGATTTGATTTTCTTTTGAATAATGAATGTAAATATAACTTTTGGGTAGTAATATATAATACTCTGTATACGATGTAAATCATGAGTGTTTAAACTTATGGAAATGGTATGGTTATATTTTTTGGAATATATGATGGTTTGGCCTTTAGCGCCATGCAAATATCTCGGCCCACAACACTTCCGTACATCCGTTGTGACGTCCCCGGACACGATACGGGATCGCCGGAAGGGGGCGCCACAGGAGTACTCGCCAGCGGCCGAACGTTACCTCTGTCATTATAGACCCTTCCCCAGCAGGGACGAGGTCACTCCCACAGTGCCGAGATTCTCGCCACGAGACCCCTCTTCCCGAATAGACAGGTGTACAACGGATGACTCTCCCTACGATCAATGGGGCGTCACTCCACTACCTACGCTCTCCCCCTTTGAGGAACGGGTCCTCACTGCCAGGATGACCTATATAAATAGGCCCCTGATCAGGCACACAAAGGGGACATACACAGACAAAGACACACTAACAGGCAAGAGAGAAACACGTATAGAGAGACGAAGTCTTCGCCCACCGCTCTGAGCACTCTCCAGGTTCTTTGAGCATACTCTGAGCACTCTCCAGGCTCCACGGGCACTCTGGGAGCCCTAGTTCCTATGCACAGGCTTGTCCACATGACTCTTAAGCTATCTCTCCCCTCTCTCTCCTCCTTATAGTCTTCTTCAGAGTGCAGTCCTCACTTAAGCATCGGATGGTTGTCCCTTGGGAAAATGTCGAGGGTTCTTTCTGACGCCGTCTTTCTAGTATTTGTAGGCTTCCATGGGTGGCTGATCGATCTTACCCAACAAACAAATCTTAAAGTGTGGGACCATTTTCCTACCTCTACAAGAGTCATTTCATGGTGTGAGAAGGGATTGTACTAGGGCACATTGTGCCTGAGAGGGGTATTGAGGTTGACAAAGCCAAGATCGAGCTAATTTTCTTCTTTCTCCACCAACCTCGGCCCGACAAATCTAATCCTTTCTAGGTCATGCAGGCTTTTATTGCTGGTTCGTCAAAGTTTTTTTTTCAAAAATCTCTTATCCTTTGTGTAATTTGTTGGCTAAAGATGTCCCATTCTATTTTGATGAATCATAATATGAAACTTACAATTTATTAAAAGAAGTTGTGATCAAAGCTCTGATTCTCCAACCTCGAATTGGTCACTACCATTTGAGATTATGTGTGATGGCTCTAATTATGTCATTGGGGATAATTTGGGACAAAGGATGAACAAATGTTTTGTGGTGATATACTATGTCAGTCGAGCCCTATCTAAAGCTAAAATGAATACACCATCACATAAAAGGAGTTATTGGCTATAGTGTTTGCCTTGGAAATTTTTTGATCATATTTATTAGGCTCCAAGATTGTGGTTTACTCAGATTATTCAGCTTTGAGACACTTACTTTCTAAGAAAGAGGCTAAACCACAATTGATTAGGTGGGTCTTGATTCTTCAAGAATTTGACATTGAAATTCGAAACAAGAAAGGTTTTGAAAATGTGATAGCAGATCACCAATCTATGATCTATTTAAAAGATTGTGAACCCATTTCAAACTCTTTCCGAGATGAGCAACTCCTGGCAGTGTCACAAGGTAAACCCCCCATGGTTCGCTAACATTGTTAATTATATGAAAGTTGGATAAATCCCTTGTGATTGGTCCAAGCACGAGAAAGATAAATTCTTTTCTTATATCAAGTATTACATTTGGGAAGATTTGGATCTCTTCCGGATCTATCATAATAAGGTCATTAGAAGATGTGTCCCTAAGAGTGAACATGTATTCTCAACTTTTGTCACACTCTTGTATGTGGAGAACATTTTTTCGGGAATAAATTTACGGCTAAGGTTTTGCAAAGTGACTTTTATTGGCCTAGTCCTTTTAACGATGTATACACATTTAGCCAAGCTTACTTAAGATGCCAGACTATGGGGAATATTTCAAACAAGGACATGATGCCACTAAACCCTATTCTTGTATTGGAAATATTGGATGTTTGAGGAATTGATTTTATGAGATCATTTCCACCATCTAGTGGTTATGAGTACATCTTAGTGGAAGTCGATTATGTTTCTAAGTAGATTAACGCTATGACAACATGAACTAATGATCACAAAATAGTCATGAAATTTTTTTAGAAAATTATTTTCTATAGGTTTGGGTTCCTACGTGTCATCATTAGTGATGGGGGCACCCATTTTATCAACCACTAATTCTGTACTCTCTTAGGAAAATAAATCACACATAAGGTGGTAACACCTTACCATCCTCAAACCAGTGATCAAGTTGAGGTGTTTAATAAGTCTGTGAAATCGTATCACCTCTTAGTTGAGCTGGAACATAAAGCTTATTGGGTGATAAATTTAATTTGGATCTACCTCGACCTGGGACAAATCGGGCATTGCAGTTAAATAAGCTAGAGGAATTATGTAGAGAGGCGTATAGAAATTCCAGGATTTATAAGGTCAAGACTAAAGCTTTTCATGATAAGCACATCTCTAGAAAATATTTTAAACCTAACCTAAAAGTCCGGTTGTTTAATTTTAAATTATGATGATTCCCTTGGAAATGAGATCTAGGTGGGATGAGCCACTTATGATAGTGCAAGCATTTCCACGTGGTGTTGTAAAGATTCGTGATCCCAAGAATGACAACATTTTTAAAGTGAATGGACAAAGACTCAAACCATACATTGAGGGGATATCAAATGGTAAAATCATCGATAAGGTCATCTTGATAGACCTACGCTGAACTGAATGACATTACGTCTGATTGAAGATGGTAAACTTAGCGCTTACTCATTATTTCTGGAAGTCTAAATTTCATTTTTTTAATGTCATGTGGGCCACTCATGCACATCAAGTTTAGGAAGATGATTGGATGAGCCCCCATCAATATCCCATGTTGTTTCTCTCATTTACTCATCTGTTTCTTCCCATAGTTGAAAGTTATCATCGTACAATTGGGGACAATGTCACTTAAGTTGGGGGGAGGGGAATAAATTTTTGAAATTGTAAGAAACTTTTTTTGAAAACCTGAAGAAATATTTTCACCTCTAACTGAGTTTTTCATTTCCATGTCTCATGGAAAAAAATCTGGATGGGATAAGAAAATAGATGATATAATATTTATTATTATCTAGCCAGAAACTTACTTAGAATCAACTAAAGTCTATCAACACTAAAAAAATAAAAAAATCATTACACTTGCACACTAACGAAACAAGTAGGATAATCATTCTGTCATTTTGTTTAGTAACTGATACTCTATATACCCCTGTCAAGAAACATTTTTGAAAAAAATAACCTCCTAAATAAAGCGCAAAACATGAAAAATATCCCTTACCTTAGTAACTGAGCCTCTACACCTAAGGAAAGTGCTTAAATTCACGTCAAACGGTGAATGAAAATATGACACAATATATTTAAAAGAAAGAAAAAGACAAAGTGAAATCTACCATTGCCAAAATTCAAATATAGGGTGCATAGAGTTGAAAGTCAACTAATTCGGTCGACAAATAAGGAATACAATTGTCTAGTTCTCAAGTTAGACAATACAAACATACATGTTGTAGACTTTTAGGCGTGTTCTAAGAAAGTGTCTGGTCGTTTTGATTGATAAAATCTGAAGCTCGTTGTAAGGCTAGTATGGTTCGATGATTCTAAAGTTTTAATCTTTAGTCGATTTTATGAAAGATGATATTGTCATGAGGCATAAAACTTTTAAACTCTCGTTGGTCCATACTTTTTTATTGTTTACATTGCTAAAGGACTAGCAATGAGTAAGTTGGGGGATGTGATAATTTACATATTTTTTAGATTAATGATAGACTTTTCATAAAAATATCTCGATTAAAATCATCATTTTCATGTACAATTTTCATGAAAACTCATTTTCGTAATTATTTGAGTCCTCTTGTGAAAATAAATTTTTTTAGGCATATTCATTTTAGCATTATTGTGAAGTACATACAAATTAATTTGATATTTTATTTGCACTTAAAATAAGAACATTATATTACTTGTAATTTTTTCTTCTTGTAGGGTATCGTGAGAAATAATGTAGCATTATAAGGATGCCCTAGATGGGGAGTCCTAGTCTCCTCTCAAGACTCCTCTAATTGCCAAATATACAGGAGTAAGGGGCGCCAGTTTCCGTGAGAAAAGGAAATAAATCAGAAGGAGCTACTTACCATATTAAATAAACGGAAAGAAATCAAAGAAATAACGAAGGAATGATTGTTATGAGAAGGAAAATATGAAGAAATAAATGAAAAGAATTCAATTTTCCCTCCAAAGAAATTTAGAAGCTTGGGTATATTTAAAGACCACATCGGGGGCGTCCTATCTCTCCTTAGCTACAAATTTAAGGTTTCCTTCTCTCTCTCTCTCTCTCTTTAGCTCGTTCTCCTTCTTCCTACTCTCCATGCCCGACCTCTCTCACTCACGCCCCCTCTCTTCCTCTCCATATTCGCCCTCTCTCTTCCCTATCACATTCTCCATTTCGTCTTCTTGTTGTTTATTTTATTTTATTGTTTTTAGTTCGTTGCTTCATTTGTTTTCTTCTCCACAACTCTTATTATTTGTATTTGTTTGTTTTTCTCAGTGTTAATTTACAGGAAGATGACTTCTTCATGTTAGGAGGTGGAGGCGATTCTCTCAAGGAGTTCTAGGTTAAAGGAGGGAGAGAAGGTCATCACAAGGAGGAGTTCCAAGCGGAGTCCTAATCACCTTCCCAAAGTTGCCGCGCCATGACATTAGTTTGTAGATCTAGTTATTCTTTTATCTTTCCCTTGTAATGGGCAAGTTATTGTTGAGTTATTTTCTATTAGTACTTTGTATTCAATTATTCTATTTGAGTTATTTTCTATTCGCACTTGTGGTTGAGTTATTTTTCATTTCTACTTGTCTTTCTACGCGTAAATTGAAGTTGTCAAATCAAAATGTTGTATTCTCACCGTGGATTCAAACCAAACTCACCGCTACTATAGTTATTTATTATTGTTGCGATTCGGATTTGAAATTGATAATCGTTGTGCCTAACGACACATTCACGATCCTATCACACCCCAGGTTACTTAGTTTTTTAGGTGGTCTCGCACCTCTCTAGCTCTTCCAAAGGCTAGGACTCCAGCTGATTTCTTATCGACATCAACAGACTAACCCAACACACCCTAGTACTATCCCCAAAAAGTATGATGCTCTTAAATTGCCAACAAGATAGAAATAATAATATCCATAATTTGTTCCTTAGTGAGCAGATAGTGGACTTCACAAAACTTAAAGATATAAATGACTGATAGACAGAGGAGGAAGACGATAAGAATGCCGTGGTAGCATAGTATCCTCCTCTTGATTGCTTTCTGGGTGAGATACTTTAATGATTTTTCTTGAAGTGTGTTGAAGTCCCCCATTCTGCTTGAATTCTCAGGAAACTTGTATGTTCAAAGATCGCTTGTGTGCTTGAAGACGTCTGAAAAGGATTGGTTATTCAGCCTAGCTCAACCAATTGTTTTCTCCTTCTAAAGTTAGGGTATTTATAAACTCAGGTCCTTCTATCTGTCAGACTCATCGTAGTCTTCAATTGTCTGACCTCTTCGAAACATTTCGTAGTCTTCAATTGTCTGACCTCTTCGAAACATTTCATAGTCTTGATCTTCTAGAATCAGGAGCTCTACTATACCGCGATATGCTTGTCTTATGTCTTTCCCTTTGTGTGTTGTATGTCTTTGCCATTGTAGTCTGTATGCCCTAAAAACGTGCCAAAATAATTTCTTTTGTATAGAGCTATTAGCATGATGTTAGATAAAGCAAATATATTTGAAATATGTGGTGCAATTATTATTTTTATAATTATAAAATAAACCTAAGCTCACACATAAAATATATCTCATGAAATGAAATTACATATATACAACGCACAAAGCATCTTACATTATTTGTCCTAAGCATAAAATATATTAGTGGATACTTGCATTAAATGCGGGATGTTATAGATGGTCAAAGATTCATCGCCTAATATTTGATATGGATGATATATTATTCATATTCCATTCTATTAGGATTTCTTTCATTTTGGACGAAGGTTTTCATCCATGTTATATGGCGTTGTTCACGTCTAGTTTTTACATTTAGGTGTTTCACTTTTGGGTGTTCTTTTGTCATTTAGTGAATTTAGGTGAAGTACGGCTTGAAAGATATCTAACTGGTTGAGACTTAGGCATTGCATCGTCTGAGTTTCACGGTGAAAAGGTATATCGTCTAATATGGACTTGGGTGTTGCATAGCCTAATATTAGGTTTTAGACGAAAGGTTTGTGTATAGGTGACGTATCATCTAAGTTTACACTTTGACAAAGCAGGAATCCTTTTTACTGAACTTGGGCGAAGTATCATCTAAGTTTCTGTTTTGGACGAAAAATCCTTTTATAGATGCTTTATCGTCTAACTTTGGCTTTGGACGTTGTATTGCCTATTCTACATGTTTAAATTAAAGATTTTTATATAGGTGTTGTATCATCCAAGCTTAGATTTTGGATGATGTGTCACCCAACTGAGTTGGTTTCGTCAAACTTTACGATTTAGACGTTGTTTCATCTATCTTTAAATTTGGACGACATAATATGTAACTTGAGATTATAGAAGAAAGGAATAGATGGAGCCTCCTTATTCTAAAATAGGTAGAGTATCGTCTAACTTCTATTTCCAAAAATATATGATGTTTTGTCCAATGCTCGTTTTAGGTGTTAGAAGTTTTTAGGCATTCTGTTGGTCTAAGTTGTAAAGTTAGATTACCTGATGTCTATTTTATATTTTTAGATGAAGTAAATTAAAAGAGTTACTTCGTATAAGTTTTACACTTAGGTTCTTTTTCATCTAACTTATCGTTTTAGATGATGAGTATTTAAATATAAGACACTTCATATATTTTTGACTTTTAGGTCTTGCATCATCTAACTTATCTTTTAAATGATGAAAGGTAGACGAAAGATTATCTTAATAGTTAGGTGTTGCTTCCGGTTGGATTTTGGACTTAGACGTCGTGACGTCTAATTCTGCCTAATTTTGATCAGACCTTGGCTAACTTGATTTGACTAAGTGTCGAGAGACCTGAATTACGTTAAACCTGTATTTTTATTTAGTCATTTATGAGATATTAAATATATTTATTACCATAAATCAGAGATATCTGAAATATATTTATGTTGTCATAAACTTAAAATAATTAAATTACCAAAAAATGATAGTTTCTCAACATTTAGGATGCAATTACAAACATTATTTGCTCTAAATGTTAAAGGTAGGCTCGATTTTAAATCTTACGAAAGTTGCACGCATCTATCACAGATCTTGTACATACGGCCCACAACTGTCGTGCTCTCAAGCTATTATAAAATGTTCAAATTTAATCGAACTAAAAACATCTCCAACATGTTAGTGAAAATTTATAGCCATTAATTTACAAGTACTCACAGAAGTTAAAAAAATATAGGTTACAATACAAATTAACAAATACAACTAAGATTAAAATAAAAGGTTTCAATTACAATTGTTTATAGGAATTTTACTTTTTGTCCCATACAAATACAGGTAATTATGTATTATTCCTTTAGTTATATTTATTTGTCAAAAAACTCTTACATTCTTCTAACTCTTACTAAAAAGTTCATGTGATAAGCAGACCATAGATAAAGAGAATACGACATTAAAAAAGAAAAGAATATTCTCCCTAGGTAATAAAAATATCAAAATAACCCCCTCTCTCTCTTACCCACTCCCCTCCGGGCTCGAGTGGTTCACCACCTCTACTGTCAGCACAGGCTTTAGCTTTTAATATGGTGAGTCATTGGAGTCCACATATATTCATTGGCTGGATGGCTAAATGGTGTCGAGGTACAAAACATCGGACCCCGCCGCCACTCGGTCTGGGGTGAAAGTTGGCATTGTTGGGCCCATGGCCCATTTATTCAGCCCATTGGGTAGCTTAACCCAAGGCCACGTGAATACATGTCTAAGGTGGGTGAAGACCTAAGGAGAAGGGCACAAAAGACATCTGACATTGATGACCTTTTATCTTTTGTGGTGGGCATCCATTGATGTTTCCATTAGGTTACGGCAGGACCCCCTTTTGTAGTTCTGGTGGTGTGCTGTTGCTTTGGCTGGCTGCGGCTGTTCACCTACAGAAAAGGGCTTTGGCTTCGACGTGCAGAGAGAGGTGTTGCGGCTGGTGTTCTGCACAGTGCGATAAACCAGAGGTGCTGCGGCTGTGCAAGTGTGGGTCCGGGAAGAAGGAAAAAGAGAAGGGATTGTTCTTCATCATCCGAACAGTGTTCTCACCACATGGACGATAAGGTTTGCAGTGTATTTTGTTGTGATCGAGTGAGAGAGTTTGGATATTATTTTATCCCTATTATTCTCTTGTGATTGTAACTCGGATCTTGGGCAAGAGATTTCGAGATTTGTACGTTCATTATCTTTATAGTGGATTTGTTGCTCCGACTTGCCCCGTGGTTTTTCCCCATCACTTTGGTGGGGTTTTCCACGTAAATCTTGGTGTTCCATGTGGATGTGTGTTCTGTTTAATTTTTCCGCTGCGTGATACGGTCTGTCAGAAATTATTCGTACACGAGTTATTTTTTTCCATCAACTGGTATCAGAGCTCTGTTGGATTAAAATATTTATTTGTGTATGAATATGGAGGCCGGTAACACTTCCCGCATGATTAGTTTAAATGGAAATAATTGGATGATATGGAAACTAAGAATAGAGGATCTCTTGTATTGCAATGACTTGTATGGTCCGTTACAAGGAGATAGTGGATAGCTGATAAGTGTGCATTTGTATGAGTTAATTCATGATATACACACGTTTTATTAGCTTTAATGTTAATAATTATACGTACGCTTATCACACTTAATATCGATTTATGATCAAAATGCTTAGTTTGATGAAATTATTATAATTTGATCAATAAATATGTTATTTTACAGGCACTCGATAAGAACTCCACAAGTCTACGCAAGAATGGACCAAATATCACGAAGCATAAAAAGAAAAAGAAATCAAAAAGAAATCAAAATAATAATACCTCTATATAAATATTATAAGATTCATCTAATATATATATATTCACTTATATAATATATAAATATATATATTCATATAATATATACATTCATATAATATATATATATTCACAATATATCTATATATATATAATATATCTATATACATAATATAGTCTATCTATACTCGTATTGTGTATGATATATATATATAAATATGTAAACAGAAACGGATGAACTACGTGCTTTTGCCAACATGGCTAATAAATGTTGATTCACTCATATCTCTATACATATCACCTAATATATTTATATACATATCTAATATCTATCTAGGATGATCAAAGTCCGGCAACATGGCTTTTAATCCTTCACATATGGCCCTTCAATACATGTAACGTGACCAAGCTTTAAACAATGTTCCACCTTCTCAATGTGGACCAAATCCCATTTACGTGGCCAACCATGCAACGAAGGGCATGAACCGGCCAAGGCTTTGACGCGGGCTTTGTTGGGAGGTGGGCTTCGGTTGACAACAGCGGCAGCAGCCACTTTGGCACAATTAGGCGAGATAGCGGCCCTTCAAACTAGCTGGCGGGCTCGGCAGACAAAAGCCATGCAGCTGCAGGTGCCTTCCCGCCATCTTTCACACGGCCAAGCTGGCAGGGCCAGCAGCACACGGGTGCACCGCGTACCAAGGCTGAAGACATCGGCTGGCATGCTAGTCAATGTGCCAAAGAGGCTTCGGGCGTGGCTTCTACGCACGAGGGCGGTGGGCGAGATGGGCAGTGCTCCCTTCACTTACGCGTGGCGTCTTCGGTGGCTTCTCACATGCGGCCATTGGTTTCATACCAAACACGGATTGAGAGGAGAAAGGTGTGCACATGTAACCGGGCTAGTTTAAGGCCTATAAAAGGGAGTTGGGGGTGATTGTTTAAGGGAGAGGTTGCTTCATAATGTATTTTTGAACTCTTTTGTTGTCTCTAGTTCTTGAGAGAGTTTGGTTAAGTTCATTTGGTGTTATTGAAGAAGCAAAGAGAGAGAGGAGCCAAGAGTTGTAAGCTAGGGGTTGCTAAGATTTGTAAGTGTTCTTGAAGTTCATGCTTTGTGGCTTTGGTAGGAGAAGATTTTGAGAGCTTTGTATTTAAGTTTTGAAGTTTGTTGTTAGTTTGTATTGAATACTTTCATTATACTCTTAGCCATTTTTAGCTCTTCATGATCAATTTACAAGCTTGTGTGATACTTATTTCAATTTATTGTCTTCTAAAAAGTTGTTTATCTTTAAATGTTCTTCAACTTCTTTTTCTATCATTTCTTCCAATTCCTTTTATATTGAAAGTTATTTCCAATTTTCTTAAGTGATGTTCTACGTGGTTACTATTCATCCGAGTTGATACCTCCTGCCATTTCTTCATTTTGAAGTATTTCCAATCATAATTTTACTCTGCGTTCTTAATGAAAGTTGTTCCTAACTTGTAGATCTAAGTTTTTTTCTTCTACCACTTCCTCTAATTCTTCTTTGTTTTTGATTTATTTTAAATTACCCGCAGTTCTATCTTTAACGCTGTTACTGTTCATCCGCGCGCATAGGTTCCGTGTTTCCCCATTTTTCACCTCATTTCTCTCATTTTCTATCTCTGCACTCTTCATAAAAGTTATTCCTAACCCTGTGATCTTCAACTTTGTCTTCTTTCACTTTTTCTAATTTTATATAGTTTGAAAGTTATTTCCCTTCCTAAGTCACCCTATTTTCATTATAATTTTTCATTTGGTTCTTCTATCGATTCCATCCTTATAAATTGCATCTAAATCTCTCTAAGGTAGTTTTCAATTCAATTTCATGATTTTTAAAATTTAAAAAACTCAAGGTTTTTAACTTTCAAATCTACTTCTCCATGTGGATTTGACTCGGTCTCATCACTTAACTATTATATTTAATTTGTGGGCCGGATATTTAAATTTGGTAGCGAGACGTATTAACGACGTGCGTTTCCGCGCATCAAATTTTGGCGCCGTTGCCGCGGAAGGTTTGAATTTGAAGTTGATAACTTTGTGTTTTCTTTTGTATATATATATTGGTGTTCACTCTTATTTTTGCAGAAAAATAAAAGGATCAACAAAAGCACAAAAAATTAGAAATTTTTGAAAATGTCAAAAAATGTTGTGTCTCCCCGAGATAAATCCTCTTTATCTTTTAATCTTATTATTTTTCATTTGTCAAATAAAGAACGAGGGAATGCGATTAAGGTTAGTACTCTTACCCTCTTTCCATAGATTTAGTTTCTCTGTTTTTACTTTCAATATGTAATTAGTTTTCATGCTTAGAAATGTTCTTAAAAAAATAAAAAAAAATGGTGGACTAGCTCAGTTCACTAATTAAAAAAATAGAAAATCAAAAACACAAAAAAATAATAACTTAGGCTCACTATCATCTTTGAAACTGGTGTCTAAGACTAGAGGTCAACGGCAAACGCTATAAGCGGGAAAGTGGTTACTTAATTAGGACCTTGCGAAAGCAAGGGGAGCCTCCCACTTCCACACCTGTTACCTGGCCGGTGGATAAGTTTGATGGTGAATCTAAGTTGGACTTTGTTTGATAATTTGTTTGTATCAAAAAAATTTCAAAATAAATAAAATATACAAAAAAATGGTGAGGGCATAAATTTTAATCTATGGATTGGGCACATAAGTTGGACAAGTTTGACCAATTGGCTCATAAATTTGATCAATTTCTAGCCATGGATCAAAACCACTTCATACCACCTAGTCACCATGATATTGATCACATGTGGGATAACCCGGCCCATTATGTAGGTGGTTGTCCAAATCCACACTCATTTCTCACCCAAAACAACCCAACCTCTTATGACAATCCATATTCGTGGTCGGCCCAAAATGAGATCCCGTCACCTATGATGGCCCAGTTTCCATCGTTTACCCAGGACCATGTTCCAACCACTCAGTTTGGGGGCCATGATCTACCTTTCACCCCGGAGCAAGGCCAATATGATCAACGGTTTTCTCAGCCCGATTACGAATCATCTCCAAATACTTATAACTCTAACTGGGAAGATCATTCACCAACCTCTTGAATGGACCAAGCAAGACAAACTCAAATATCTCAAGACCTCTCCACACCTTATTTTGACCCATGTCCACATACCTTGAATTCTGGTTGGAGAGATCGACATGATTCTTCTTGGGAGTCTTATCAGGATCTAGGCCAAAGTCCTCAAGAACAAGATTTTTCAAATTGGGAACCATACCCAAATGATTCTTACGATCAACCCTATTATGGAGGACATCACATACACTCTCCACCATCTCATTCTTGGACTGAGTGCCCTTCAAACTACTATCCATCACAATCTGACTCTCAGCCCACTTATCTATCTCCTCCATACACAGATTTACACAAGGAGGAGATGTTTGATCAATTGACACGGCTCTTCCAGACTCAACAACAAGCCTTTCAGAAACAACTACAAAACTTTGAGGCTCATGTGAGTCGGGTTGCTAAAAATATCATAGAAATGGAAGTCGATCCAATGCCTAGCAACTCCACCACAAGTCTTGGGGACCAACTTCTTGGATTTGATGGATGTGATAACGATAAAAGTCCATATGATCAACCTATGATCCCCCAATCTACCACTCATATCACTGTTGATTTTGAGGGAATCATAGAAGAATCTTATGAGGAGGACGTAAAGGAAGAGCAGCATAAGATGCCTAAATTCAATTCCACTTGTGAAGAGGATTATGATGAGTTTGAGGATTATGATGATCTTGAGTCGTCAGGGGGAGAAGAAGAGGAAGAGGATTTGCCAGTCAATGATCAAATTCCATTACTTTTCCTTCCTGAATTTGATGAGTCCTCCTTCCAAGTGAATGACGAAGAAATTGTGAGTGTGGAGAGAGAAATGAGTGTGGCCATAAACCCTTCTTCTTTGATAATTGAGGAACCGGGTGCTCCACTTGAAAGTTACTCTGATTGGGCATCTCCTGATTTAGGGGAGGATGTGGATCTTTTCTCCATCTCTAACCTTGGTGAATCCATAATCATTCCAAATATTCTGTAACTCACCAACTGGTTAGATCCATATGAGCCTTCTGTGAATTCTTGTGTTGAGGAGCGCACTGATTTCATTCCTAATCCTCCTTATCTCCTTGACACTGGCCATGTGGTAGATTCCCCAAAAATTCATAACACCCTTATCCTCTCTCACCTAAACAATACACAAGTGCATCTTAAAAGTGAGGATGAAGGAGAAAAGTTGAGAGAAATTAAAGTCCGCATTGATGTGTTTAATACTTATAAGGACCTTAAACATACAGAGGAATATTTTGTAATTGAAGCTATGATAATTCCTCCACCATTCTCTGACCGAGGGGGTCCGTCCAAATTCTTAGACCCACCTTGGCATGATTCTAGCCCACATGCACATACATATAATCTTTTCCTCCAATGGTACAAGGGCTGGAATTTATCGGAAGATAAGATCATTTGATGGCTCATTCTGAATGCCACATGTTGGTTAGTGAACTGTAATATGTCTGGCTGAAGACGTTAAACTAAGCGCTTCTTGGGAGGCAACCCAAAATTTTTGTGATTTCTATGTGAGAATAAATAGCTTCTTGGGAGGCAACCCAAGTTTTTATTGTGGTTTTGTGTTTATTTTGCAGATTTGAATAAATGATAAGTTGGGGGGAGAAAGCTGATTGCTTACTCTGTTGCTCCGATTTTCAAAGCCAAGTACCGCCTCTCAAACACCAAGGCCGTCGAAGTACACATCAGGTTGTCCCGTTCTTTTCCAAACATATCATGTCTACATTGTTCTATTGTTCCATATTGTTCATGCCATTGAGGACAATGTCATTTAAGTTAGGGGGACAGAAATCATGTTGGGCATGCATTCATATACAACCTCATTTTTTTTTCAACCCATTTTGAGTTTCATGATTCATGCTTCCATTGAAAGTAATTCTGGAATAGAAATGACTGGATAAGGATGATGGAAGATTATTTAATCTAGCCATGGAAAACTGATATAAGAATCTTTTTGAAGTTCATGTGCACTTTAGAAAAATGAAAATCACTTTGCACGCTAATGAAACAAGCAGGACAAGCCTTCTGCTATTTTGGGTATATTGCCTGATATTCTGCGCATTTTGAGGAAGAGATCTTTTATAAAGCTTTCTGCCAAGTTATCCAAATTAGTGCAAAAGCACAATTGAAATTTTTTTTTGAGAAAAACACCATAAAAAATGCTCCGATTCTGAGTAACCGGACTTACTTCACTTAAGACGTGTTGAGGTTCGCGTCAAAAGGAAAAGAAAATTTTGATCTGTGTAACCGGGCCTACTTCACCTAAGACGTGTTGAGGTTCGCGTAAACCAGTGAAGGGTAGTGCAGCATCATGTGTGTATAGAAAAAAAAGTAGAAAGAAAAAAAAAAGGAAAAGAGATCCCAAAAGGGACATAGCAATAAGGCAGACAAACAAAGCTATTATGTTGAACGCTCTAATTAAGAAGTACAGAATTGAAAGGTATTTGTTCGGAATAGTAACTGGAGGACGCAATTGTCTCTACTGTGAATTTAATATTACACATGCACAAGTGCTACTGAATTTTGATTAGAATTCTTGATCATGTACCTTAAGGTTAGTATGTGTTAATGATTCTGAATTCCTAATCTTTAGTTAACTCTATGAAAGATGTTCTGGAAATGAGGCATGAATATTTCAAACTCTTGTTGGTCCTTAATTTCAAATTATTTGCATTGCTAAGGGACTAGCAATGAGTAAGTTGGGGGGTGTGATAAGTGTGCATTTGTATGAATTAATTCATGATATACACACGTTTTATTAGCTTTAATGTTAATAATTATACACTTATCACACTTAATATCGATTTCTGATCAAAATACTTAGTTTGATGAAATTATTATAATTTGATCAATAAATATGTTATTTTACAGGCACTCGATAAGAACTCCACAAGTCTACACAAGAATGGACCAAATATCACGAAGCATAAAAAGAAAAAGAAATAAAAAAGAAATCAAAATAATAATCAAAATAATAATATCTCTATATAAATATTATAAGATTCATCTAATATATATATATTCACTTATATAATATATAAATATATATATTCATATAATATATACATTCATATACTATATATATATATATTCACAATATATCTATATATATAATATATCTATATACATAATATAATCTATCTATACTCGTATCGCTATACTATATGTATGATATATATATATATAGAGATATGTAAACAGAAACGGATGAACTACGTGCTTTTGCCAACATGGCTAATAAATGTTGATTCACTCATATCTCTATACATATCACCTAATATATTTATATACATATCTAATATCTATGTAGGATGATCAAAGTCGGGCAACATGGCTTTTAATCCTTCACATACGGCCCTTCAATACATGCAACGTGACCAAGCTTTAAACAATGTTCCACCTTCTCAACGTGGACCAAATCCCATTTACGTGGCCAGCCATGCAACGAAGGGCACGAACCGGCCAAGGCTTTGACGCGGGCTTTGTTGGGAGGTGGGCTTCGGTTGACGACAGCGGCAGCAGCCGCTTTGGCACAGTTAGGCGAGATAGCGGCCCTTCAAACTAGCTGGCGGGCTCGGCAGACAAAAGCCATGCAGCTGCAGGTGCCTTCCCGCCATCTTTCACACGGCCAAGCTGGCAGGGCCAGCAGCACACGGTGCACCGCATACCAAGGTTGAAGACGTCGGCTGGCATGCTAGTCAATGTGCCAAATAGGCTTCGGGCGTGGCTTCTACGCACGAGGGCGGTGGGCGAGATGGGCAGTGCTCCCTTCACTTACGCGTGGCGTCTTCGGTGGCTTCTCACATGCGGCCATTGGTTTCATACCAAACACGGATAGAGAGGAGAAAGGTGTGCACATGTAACCGGGCTAGTTTAAGGCCTATAAAAGGGAGTTGGGGGTGATTGTTTAAGGGAGAGGTTGCTTCATAATGTATTTTTGAACTCTTTTGTTGTCTCTAGTTTTTAAGAGAGTTTGGTTAAGTTCATTTGGTGTTATTGAAGAAGCAAAGAGAGAGAGGAGCCAAGAGTTGTAAGCTAGGGGTTGCTAAGATTTGTAAGTGTTCTTGAAGTTCTTACTTTGTGACTTTGGTAGGAGAAGATTTTGAGAGCTTTGTATTTAAGTTTTGAAGTTTGTTGTTAGTTTGTATTGAATACTTTCATTGTACTCTTAGCCATTTTTGGCTCTTCATAGTCAATTTACAAGTTTGTGTGATCCTTATTTCAATTTATTATCTTCTAAAAAGTTGTTTATCGTTAAGTGTTCTTCAACTTCTTTTTCTATCATTTCTTCCAATTCCTTTTAGATTGAAAGTTATTTCCAATTTTCTTAAGTGCTGTTCTACGTGGTTACTATTCATCCGAGTTGATACCTCCTGCCATTTCTTCATTTTGAAGTCTTTCCAATCATAATTTTACTCTGTGTTCTTAATGCAAGTTGTTCCTAACTTGTAGATCTAAGTTTTCTTCTTCTACCACTTCCTCTAATTCTTCTTTATTTTTGAGTTATTTTAATTTTTCCGCAGTTCTATCTTTAACGCTGTTACTGTTCATCCGCGCGCATAGGTTCCGTGTTTCCCCAGTTTTCACCTCATTCCTCTCATTTTCTATCTCTGCACTCTTCATACAAGTTATTCCTAACCCTGTGATCTTCAACTTTGTTTTCTTTCACTTTTTCTAATTTTATCTAGTTTGAAAGTTATTTCCCTTCCTAAGTCACCCTATTTTCATTATAATTTTTCATGTGGTTCTTCTAACGATTCCATCCTTATAAATTGCATCTAAATCTCTCTAAGATAATTTTCAATTCAATTTCATGATTTTTAAATTTTAAAAAACTCATGATTTTTAGCTTTCAAATCTACTTCTCCCTATGGATTCGACTCGATCTCATCACTTAACTATTATATTTAATTTATGGGCCGGATATTTAAATTTGGTAGCGGGACGTATTAACGACGTGCGTTTCAATGTCAGCCGATGACTGGAAAATGTTAGACCGAAAAAATGTCGGGTTTATTCGATAGTGACTTGATGATAGTGTTTTTCATCATGTTTCCACTGAGAGTTTTGCACACTCTCTATAGAAAAAGTTGGAGGGTCTCTATGAAAGAAAAACAGCGGGTAATAAGGCTTTCTTGATTAGAAAACTTGTCAATCTAAAGTTTAAAGAGGGCACTTCTATTGCTGAACACTTGAATGAAATGCAGAGTATCATTAACCAATTATCCTCTATGAAGATGTCTCTTGATGATGAGTTACAAGCATTGTTACTCCTCGGTTCGTTACTAGAAAGCTGGGAGACACTGGTGATTTCTCTCAGTAATTCTGCACCAGATGGAGTCGTCTCCGTGAGTCAAGTAATAAGCAGTTTGTTGAATGAAGAGTTGAGAAGAAAGAATCCAGGAATTTCCCACAGTGATTCACAGGCACTTGTCTCAGAGAATATGGGAAGGTCAAAAGCCAGAGGAAGAAGAAATTCACATAAGAGTAGAAGTAAGGCAAGGCCAATAAAAGACATTACTTGCTACAACTGTGGAGAAAAATGACATTTCAAGAATCGGTGCAAACAACCTGAGAAGAACAAGAAAAAGAGAAAAGAAGTAGAGAATGCAGAGTCAAAAGAGAATATCACAGCTACAGTGCATGGTGATGATTATTTGATTTTGTCTACTTCTGATGATATTTTTTCTTGTGTGTGCCAGGACTTCGAATGGGTGATTGACACAGGTGCTTCTTACCATACTACACCAAGAAAATAGTTATTTGCTACCTACAAGTCTGGAAAATTTGGTGTTGTCAAGATAGGCAACCATGGGACAACAGACATCATTGGCATGGGTGACATTCATATAAAGACCAATCTTGGCTGCAAGTTGGTGCTTAGGGATGTGAGGCATGTGGCTGATTTGAGGCTGAATTTACTTTCAGTTGGAAAGCTAGATGATGAAGATTATGATAGCAGATTTTACAAGGGAAAATGAAAGCTCAGTAAGGGTTCTCTTGTTGTTGCTAGTGGAAAGAAATGGCATACCTTATACAGGTTGCAAGCCCAAACTTGTGGTGATCAGTTGAATGCTACAGATAAAGATTCCAGCATAGAGTTGTGGCATAGGAGACTGAGGCACATGAGAGAGAAGGGGTTGCAGGTTCTTTCCTATAAAGAAGTCTTACCAGACTTCATAGGTACACATCTGAACTCATGTGTTGATTGTTTGGTTGGTAAACAACATAGAGTTTTCTTTACTAGTCCTGCATTATCTAGAAAGATGCATGCCTTAGATCGTGTCTATACAAATGTATGTGGCCCTTTGAGGATAAAAACTCATAGTGGATCAATTAATGTTCCAGGTATCAGTGGTGCACTTTGCTTTGCCACTTTTATAGACGACTTTTTCAGGAAAGTTTGGGCCTATGCTTTGAAGACTAAAGATCAGGTTATTGATGTTTTCAAAGAGTTTCGTGCCAGGGTTGAAAGGGAGACAGAAAGATAGCTGAAATTCATAAGGTCAGACAATGGTGGTGAGTATACATGATTATTTAATGCTTATTACAAGTCACATAGCATTCAGCATGAGATGACAGTTCCTGGTACACCTCAGCATAATGCAATTGCAGAGAGGATGAACCGCACCATCATGGAAAAAATCATATGTGTACTTTCACATGCCAAGCTACCTAAAAGATTTTGGGATGAGAGATTGAGGACCACAGTCGATGTGATCAACTTGTCACCCTGTACTGCTCTAGATGGTGATGTTGCTGAGTATGTATGGTCAGGAAAAGATGTCTCCTACAGACACTTGATCATGTAATGGTTTAGACATAATGAAATGATCAAGAT
Source organism: Amorphophallus konjac (assembly GCA_022559845.1). Classification (NCBI taxonomy): domain Eukaryota; kingdom Viridiplantae; phylum Streptophyta; class Magnoliopsida; order Alismatales; family Araceae; genus Amorphophallus; species Amorphophallus konjac. The sequence goes on from CM040124.1 coordinate 345,786,535, forward strand.
TTGCAACCTACGTGAGAGCTTCCTCTCTTGCTATTTTTCCTTTCCCTCCTTTCTCATTTTGTAAGATTTGAGTGTGTCACCCGGTGTGAGACCGTCCGGCGTGAGGCCGAGCTGCGCGAGGTAGCAAATTATCCGTCATGTTCATGATTCCGGAGTTGCCGTCGATCCTTCCTCCGACGCCGTCCACGTCAGATTTGGTATCAGAGCCCAACACGGCGCCTCCCTCGACCCCGACATCCCCGTCGTCGGTCCTTCTCTCGTTCGATTGCTAGAAGTGAAAAAAAGAAGAAGAAAACAAGAAAAGAAAAGAGTATTAGAGTTCTGTTGTTTGAGAGGTGTTTTGAAAAAAAAAAGAAAAAAAGAGAGAGGAGAAAGATCTCGGTTAGTAGATTTAAAAAAATTATATTGAGAAAAAAAGTTCGCTCCTGCGTTCTTCCTCTCTTTCTATTTCTCTATTTTTTTCTATCTTTCTGTTATTCTCTCTCTCTCTTTCTCCCGCCCGTTCTCTCTCTCTCTCTCTCCTTCTCTCTCTCTCGGTTTATCTTTGTCTCTCTCTCTCCCATATTCTCTCTCTCTCTCAATCAGCCGACACCAAGGGATCAGAAGCTAACCATGGCGGCCACCCACGCCAACAGCCCCCCCTCCTGCACCGCGCTCCACCTGCACCGTGCTAGCCATAGCGCCTCCTCCGGCCACGACGCCCATCGGCCTTCCCGCTCATAGCCGTGGACACCTCCCTCACCTTCGCTGCCAACCGCGAAACTGACCTAGCACCGTCCGGGACGAAACCCCTCCGCGTCGACAGGGCCGGCCTCCATCGTCGCCATAGCCGCACCCTCCTCTGCGTGAACTCCCCCCTCACCTGTACGACCGCCATCTTCCCTCCATCTACCTCTCACCTACGGCCATTCTGCGCCCTCCGCCAGCCAGCATTCTCTCCCTATCTCTCTCTCTCTCTCCACCTCTACCGCGGCGAGCTACCTCCTCCCCTCACAGACACACACTCGCAGCACCGTCCCCCTGCCACCTTCCTGCGCACACCCCCACCCAGCCGCAAGCCGCCGCTACCAACCCCCTTCACCTCCCCCTCGGCCTCACACCTCCCAGCCGAGGACCTCCCAGCGCTCCGGCGACCATCGCCTTCCCCCACAGTCCACAAACCCAGGCAGTGGTTCAAGTCCCACCCTCCTCCGCCTCATTCTTCTCCTTCCCCTCCGTCCTCGGTTCACCCGCCGTCGCCAACACTGCCCAGGCTGCTTGTGACATCGTACTCGCACGCACCTGAACCCACGCCCGCCTGCGGACAACTGTTGGTCAAGTTTATCGCCGGCCCGCCTCGCACCGCCCTCGTCAGTTGAATTCCCGTGCGTAGACTGCGCAGGGAAAATCAGAAAAAGGGTTGAAAAGAAAAAAACGTGTGAAAGTTTGAAAAGGGGTTTGAAAAAAAAAGGAAAAGATATTTGAAAGTTGACAAAAAAGAGTGTGAAAAAGTCAAAAAAGAGAGTATGTGGAGTTTGAAAAAAAAGGATTTGAAAAAAAAGAGTTAAATATATATATATATAATATATATATTTGTGATATATATAATCTTTTATACATCTATCTATATATATTTATATATATCTTTTTAACAAATTAATTGTGGCATCCGCACCCACTTCGGCGAACTGAGTAGCACCCGGATCACCTTGTCATCAACAGACGGTCCGAAAATCCCGGAGTGAAAGTGTCCGTAAGTCTCCCTGCGTGGAGAAAGTTGAAATAATTTGTTCCCCTGCGAGGGAAATTTTTAAAATTGAGTGGTTTTGTAATAAATTAAATCCTCCCTACGCGGAGTGAATTCATTGTAACCGGTCAAGCTTCATCGACGCCGTGCAGACCCGCACGTCCCCACTCGCCCTCGTCTCCGGTCGGAGTTAGACTTTTCAGTCTAGCTAGGTACGTGCTCCCCTCACTTGCTTATTTAGTATCTTTTCAATTGCCGCGTGAAGTGAGAGAGAGCCAGATCCATGCAGCTAATCTTCTGAGTGCATCGCTGTGGACGGCGAGAGAGAGCTTGCTTGCACCTATCCTTAAAGTCCTGGACTGTCACATTAGGGCACCCTAATTAATCAGGAGGTAGTTCCACGACTACTTCGCCTACGGGCACGCAACTTTTCCTGACCGATCCCTTCAAATTGACCCTTTGCATATCAGCTGGGTCCACAACTTGCTAATTTTCATCTCAGGATTGCATCACCTAGGTCCAAGCTCGTGCATGCCACGTCGGTTTAGGAATTCATCAGGCCGTCTATAACGCATGGAACATGAAAGTTATATGGCCGATCTTGACCTCATCGCCCAGTTTGAGGAAATGGATACAATATTTGATGGCATGCATGTCGAGTACATGCAAGTTGAAGACATTGCCGAGAGTTCTAGCCAGAAAAGATTGGGTGTAGTTCGTTGTATCTCAACATCCCAGGAGGACAATTGGCGTCGAACCTCCATCTTCCAAACCTACATCATGGTGAACTCTCATCCCTGTAAGGTAATCCTTGACAACGGGAGCTGTATCAATACAGTCTCTTCAGACTTTATCTCCCGTTTAGGTCTACCTACGCACCCTCATCCAAGGCCATACAACGTGGCTTGGGTCGATGACACTTCTATCCCAGTCACCACCACATGTGTCATTCCCATCCAATTCCAGTCCTACCAAGGATAAATCTTATGTGACGTAATGCCTATGAAGGCCAGGAGCGTCATCTTAAGACGACCATGGATCTATGATGTAGACCTCGCTACATTTGGTCGGTCCCATCAGTGTTCCTTCTTCCATAATGGGAGGATGATTCAGTTATACCCGACACCCCCAAAGGTGACCTCGGGTAAGAGTTCCACCTCCACTCCCACTGGAACTCCCGAAATTCAGGAGAATCTCCGAACTCCCACTGAAAGGAAACCTCCCCTTCCCTCTTCTCATGCATCTATCATACCTATTTCTAAGGCCCCTAAGGTTGACCTAGTTAGGCGCCTTGACTCCATAAATGTCAGTGAGCTAAACAGAGAGGTTGCTGAGACTGTTGACATCACCATCACACCCAAGGAGTCGTGAGTCTCAGTCCCAACTGAAGTCCCGGTAATACTGTAAGACTTCCAAGGCATCGTCCCCGAGGACTTGCCTTCTCGACTCCCTTCCATGCATGATGGACGACACGCTATTGAGCTTGCCCCTGGGTCCACCCTACCCAACCTTCCCCTCGAGTCTAGAATGTCCAAGTCAGCCGAAGAGTTTACACAACACGTCAGTAGTCTGCATGAGTCAGCTGATTCGCATAGGCGTCACCATAAATTTTAAGAAGGTGACTTGGTTATGGTACGGGTCCGCCCCGAACGACTCCCCTTTGGAGCCGTTAAAAAGTTACATGTACATAGTGATGGTCCCTTCCCAATCCTGCGGAAGATTGACTCTAATGCTTATGTTATGGACTTACCTCCCGAATATGGGATTAACTCTACATTTAATGTGGCAGACCTAGTGGCCTACAAGGAACCCACATCGATTCCTAGTGACCCTTTCGAGCCTTCTCCTCCTATTGAGTGTGAGCCCACCCCTGTGCGTCCTACAGCCTCGAGAGCACCGCGCGAGCAAATTGAGAGGATACTGGATGAGCGGGTGACAACTACAAGGAGCAGGGTGTACCAGCGCTACCTTGTCCGCTGGCGGGACCGTCCACCTTCCGATGACTCATGGATCAGCCGGAAAGATCTCCAGCACCTCGATCCAGGTCTGCTGGAGCACTACCAGAGTAGTGTCCCCCCTTACTCGATGGAGTCGAGTTCCAGCCGCCCCGGGAGAGTTAGTGGGGACACCGGGCCCACTACCGGACCCACTTATTGAAGCCGATGCCGCACCGCCCCGACCACACCGAGCTTATGGTTCGGAGATCCGGCTTCCTGAAGACTTGGCTTGTGGCTACGTATCTATATTGCATCTGTATTTTATTTGTGTGTATTGAGTATATGTATTTGTGTGTATATAAGTAAAATACATGTATTACTACATGTATATTTACTTTCGTCTTATTAGGCTAGTCATAGTCAATAAACATGTGTGTTTTGTGTATTTTATTTTCTTAAAACCCAAGAGTCAAAAGTTAGGTAGGTGAGTTTGTTTTATTAGGCTACAGACATATATGCTATTTGTAAAGTTTGAGGGTGTGGTTTCCTATATAAAGGAGGCTCATGTAATAGTTTAGACATAATGAAATGATCAAGATTTGCAACATATGTGAGAGCTTCCTCTCTTGCTATTTTTTCCTTCCCTCCTTTCTCATTTTGTGAGATTTGAGTGTGTCGCCTGGTGTGAGACCATCCGGCGTGAAGCCGAGCTGCGCGAGGTAGCAAGTTATCCGTGTTGTTCGTGATTCTGGAGTTGTCGTCGATCCTTCCTCCGACGTCGTCCGCGTCACTTGAGAGTGTTTGGTTGTCGTGCATTTGCACATATTCCAGACATTGAAAGGTCCAAGTTGATGGTAAGTCAAAAGAATGTGTTTTTCTTGGTTACTCACATGATCAATCTGGTTACAGGCTTTGGGATCAAGAAAAGCAGAAAGTATTCAGAAGCAGAGATGTGATTTTCTTTGAAGATCAAACCTTTGAAGACTTCAAGAAAAAGGTACCGGCCAAGGCTTCTGAAGAAGGCTTAGCAGATTGTGATACAGCGTCTCATCCAGTATGTCAGGGTGATGGGGGAGATAAGCATGAAGATGGTGCAGAGGTAGATGCTGACTTACCTGCAGAACATGCTGAGCATGAATAAGATGAGGAGTAACCTCCTATAGAACCTCAGCTAAGAAGATCTTCCAGAGAACATCAACCCTCCATAAGGTACCCTACAGATGAGTACGTGATGCTTACTGATGCAGGTGAACCAGAGTGTTACTAGGGAGCAGTTGAAAGTGAACATAAAGAGAAGTGGTTAGAAGCTATGCATGAGGAGATGGATGCTCTGCAGAAGAACCACACTTATGATTTGGTGCAACTACTAAAGGGAAGAATAGCCTTGAAGAACAAGTGGGTTTTCAAATTAAAAATCTCAAGACCAATGTTCTCAACCAAAGTACAAATCTAGATTGGTTGTGAAAGGCTTTGGGCAAAAATAAGGTATTGACTTTGAAGAATTTTTTTCTCCTGTTGTTAAAATGTCTTCTATTCGTGTTGCTATAGGTATTGCTGCCAGTCTGGACTTGGAGGTTGAGCAGCTGGATATGAAGACAACTTTCCTCCATGGTGATTTAGATGAGGAAATGTATATGGAGCAACCAGAAGGATTCAAAGTCAAAGGTAAAGAAAATCTTGTCTGCAGGTTGAGAAAGAGCTTGTATGGGCTGAAGCAAGCTCCAAGACAATGGTACAACAAATTTGATTCATTTATGGCTGAAAATGGATACAAAAGAACGGCTTCAGATCATTGTGTATACATCAAATGGTTTGGTGAGAATTTTATTATTCTATTATTATATGTTGATGACATGCTTATCCTTGGGAAAGATATGTCTATGATTGACAGGTTGAAGAAGAAACTTAGCAAGTCCTTTGCAATGAAGGACATGGGGCCAGCAAAGTAAATACTGGGCATGCAGATTTCTCGTGATAGAAAAGTCAAGAAAATATGATTGTCACAGGACAAGTACATTGAGAAGGTGTTGGACAGGTTCAGTATGAGCAATGCAGAGCCAATTAGTTCTCCTTTTGCAGGTCATTTTAAGTTGTGCTCAGAGCATAGTCCAACAAGTGAAGATGAGAAGGAGAAAATGAAGAAAGTTCATTATGCTTCAACAGTCGGAAGTCTGATGTATGCAATGGTATATACGAGGCAAGACATAGCGTATGCAGTGGGTGTTGCTAGTAGATTTCTTGCAAATCCAAGAAACGAGCATTGTGCAGTAGTGAAGTGGATCTTTAGATATCTCAGAGGTAGCTCTAAAATTTATTTAAGTTTTGGGGGTGGACCACCTATGTTGACATGTTACACAGATGCAGATATGGCAAGAGATATTGAAGGAAGTCCACACCAGGTTTTGTTTTTACTTTTGCAGGGGGAGTTGTGTCATTTCAATCCAGATTACAAAGGTGTATTGCTCTCTCCACCACAAAGGCGGAATACATTGTTGCTACAGAGGTTTGCAAAGAGATGTTGTGGATGAAAGAATTCTTACAATAATTGGGGTCGAAACATGAAAATTATGTGGTGCATTGTGACAGCCAGAGTGCCATCCACTTGTGAAAGAACCCAACTTTTCAATCAAAGTCAAAGCATATAGATGTCAGGTACCACTGGATCAGAAATGTGTTTGAAAAGAAGCAGTTGCAACTTCAGAAAATTCACACAGATGACAACGGGGCAGACATGTTGACAAAGAGCTTACCGAAAGAGAGGCAAGAGATGTGCCGACAGCTGGTCGGTATGACTTCACATTGAGGAGTCGCGAGACAGCCTCCCTTATGGGCTGAAGGGGGAGGTTGTTGGGCCCATGGCACATTTATTCAGCCCATTGGGTAGCTTAACCCAAGGCCACGTGTGTAGACACGCCATTCCTGACGTCTCCTGAGAAAGTCTCATGTTACTATACAACGCCCCGCGACAGCTTACGCGTTTTGAATCACTTGAGTGCTTCCTTTTCTTGAGTCTTCTTCCGCCCTTTTCGGCATCCGGAATCGTCTCGTCACGGCATTCGGACGGCATCAACACTAGTCAGACGCATCAGGAGGTTCCGGAACCAAGAAGGGTGTCTGCCGGGCGGCCGCCAATGCCTGAACTGAGGACCCGGGTGGGTCTTTATGGGGGCGTCCAGGCCCCTGGACGCCCCCATTCTTTTAATTTCCTTTTAATTTATTTTTTAGAAGAACAAAATTAAATAAAAAATAATATATTAATGGAGGCGTCCAGGCCCCTGGACGCCTCCATAAAAATAAGTATAAAAAATTAAAATGCCAGCTTTGGCATAAAAACAAAACACAAAAATAAAAACAATATTTTTATGGAGGCGTCCAGGCCCCTGGACGCCCCCATCAACTCCCTCACGGGCGCCGCCCACCGAACGACGGTTTGTCGTGTGTGAAAAAAGCCAAATTATGGAGACGTTCAGCCATGTGGACGCGCCCATTTCTGAATCACGAGGCGCCACTCACAAAACCACGCGTTGTGCCAAACCGCGTGCGGCCGTCGGCGGTGTTCGGTGGACCTGTTGGAGGCGTCCGGGGCCCTGGACGCCTCCACAAAAATATTCCGAAAAAATGATTAAAATATCTTTTTCGCCCTGATGGAAGCGTCCAGGGTCCTGGACGCCTCCACCCTCCGGAGCCCTATAAATAGAGGCCCACCCCCCTCAATTCTGGAGGAGCTTCTAAGAGATCCGATAGGCTGCCGGAGCCCAGAGGCTACTGGAGTCATTTCTAACCCGTGGGGTCTTTTGTAGGTGGAGGTTCTACCGGCATCTCGGGTGCCCACGCTCGCGAGAGGAAGGTCGTCTTCATCCACCGCGCTTCCACGTCGTCCCTACGTTGCCGGAGCTCCGCCGGATCTCACCTTCGGCTCATCCAATAAGCATTTTCTTCCCCTTTTTCTCCATAGTTCTTTACATTCATCATACTGCATCCTCTATCTCCCTACATAAGGGCGCCGTCTCTTGCATACTTCTTGCATTCATCATCACATTTTCCTCCTACTCGAGTCCGAGAGGGGTTTAAAACCACACCAACCAGGTGTGTGTCAGGTCACGATCTCCATACTTTTATTGCAAGGAATTGTTACTACACTGCCATTTTTTAATTCCGTTCGTTTATTGTCTACTGTTTTGCAAGGGTACCCAAGGACAGCCCTCTCCGTCGGCCGGCCGAAGGGGGAGGAAGAAGCAACCCGCCATCTCCCGCTCTTGAGGTAGGCACGATCACTTTCTTTATTTTGGGGTCTTTTGGCCCATGGCGATCACATCTTGTTCTTGAGGCCGCGGCGAGTCACTTCCCTAATGGCCGTTTAAATTCTCGTTCTTATATTCTCTTTATATTCTGTTGTATTCTGCTCATATTCTCAAGGCCGCGGCGAATCACTTCCCCAATGGCCGTTTAAATTCTCGTTCTTATATGTTATATTCTTATCTATTCATATTCTCGAGGTCGCGGCGAGTCACTTCCCCAATGGCCGTTTAAATTTCCGTTCTTATATATTATATTCTTATCTATTCATGTTCTCGAGGCCGCGGCGAGTCACTTCCCCAATGGCCGTTTAAATTCTCGCTCTTTATATTCTCCTTATATTCTGTTATATTCTTATCTGCTCATATTCTCGAGGCCGCGGCGAGTCACTTCCCCAATGGCCGTTTCAATTCTTGCTATTTAATTTCTGCACCATTCCCGTCCCCCCGAGGCCGCGGCGAGTCACTTCTCGCTATGGCCGTTTAACCCACATATCTTGCTATATATTACATTTGTCCCGCTCGCCCCGCCGGAGCAATCTCCCGTGGTGGCCCCTTCTCTCTTCTCTTATTTCTGTGTTGTAGAAAATAAAAGAGGAGCCCGCGCGCTCCGCGTCCTCTTCGCTCCCTGAACCGCGTGACGTCGCTCACAGATTGGCGATCACGGTGGGACGTCTACTACTTCCTTTTGACTACCCTTGCAAGTTCGGCACCATCCGTGCCTCTCCACCTTGGCGCCCGCGCGCGCCCCCGTTGTGCTCACGGCAGCACTGTCAGTTGTGATTGGTTGTTTGTTTATTATATGTCTGTTATTTCTGTTGTTTTCCCACTCCATATCTCTGTCAGCATTTCATTGCATGCATCCATCCCTCTTTTCTATCCTCTTTTCGTTTTTTTTAGGATCACCCTTTCCCGGTGAAGGAAGGACTCTCCGTTTGGGAATTCCTCTCAATGGACTAGAATCTCCTACACTGGGACCTCCGTAAGTCCCCAACATCGAAGAATCTCCTCTTCGTTCACTGGGCTGGTTGTACCATTGGAGTTCCCCGGAGTTAGTCATTTCATTCATGGTGAGACGAGAGACCCTAGCTGACACGGCGGTGAAACAAAAATAAACTAGGGTCCCTATTTTGTGTGAACTTCGGATCTCGCTAAAAACACAAAAAAAGGCGTAAAGGCATCCACTTGTTTGATAATCTCGGCTACCTGCTTGCTAGTGTATGTTTTTGCGTTCTGGGAAAACTGTGAGCATAGCTCACGAGTCTTTTGAGGAGAACCACCCTAGTCGTGGTTTGTCAGCCGACCCGCGAGTCTATGCTATGGACTCGGGTCCTTCTCATGAGCCCTCGCATGAGGTGCAGGTTATTACCGGGGACACGTCCCCACCACAGGATATCTCTTCCTTACTAGGCGTCCTCGCCAACACGGAGCTTACCTCTGAACAGCTCCGGGCCTTCCAGGCCATTCTGAAGGGGAAATATGTTTCCCCCACGCCCCAGGAATCAACTCCGGCCATCGCACCTCTCCAAGAGTCAGTGCAGGCCATTCCATCTCCTTCATTGGCGCAAGCCATCCAGTCTCCCTCGCTTCAAGGACAAGCGAGCCAACAACCACCCTCATTCCAGTTCCCGTCACAATCTCAAACTCCCGTTGTTCCCCACATACCGCTTCAGCTGGGGCCAACTGTCGGCGGTCTGACAGCTCCCTCTCATTCGGGGTTCCCCCCTCAAGTCCCCGGGAGACAATTTCTCCCCCAGTGGCAAGTGCCACCTTCACCCCCAGAGGAGCTTGCTCAATCACTCCTCAATAGGTTCAATCGTATGGACGAGCAGTTTCAAAATCTGAGAAGAATGGTGAACATGAAAGCCACCCCGGCGGTTGCTTTGCCAATCCTTCCCGTCATTCATCTTCCTCCCTCCGAAATGCCCACGTACCGCAGATACAATGGTACCGGCAACCCCTTCATTCACCTCAAGGATTTCATGTATGAATCCTGCTATTGGCAAAACGATCAGAGGTCCCTGGCATACCTCTTTCGGAGATCATTGGATGGTCCCGCGCTTGAGTGGTTCTATTCCTTGGAGCCCCGCGAGGCCGAGAATTTTGAAATAGTCCAGAGAAGGTTCTTGCAGAAATATAGGGATAGGGTCGGTCCTTCACTCTCCATTACCGACCTAGTGGCCGAAAAGATGAAACCCGACGAGGATTTTATCCGCTATGCTGATAGATGGAGATCTCTGGCGGAAAGAATAAGGGATACCCTCTCCGAGCCCGAACAAGTGAAGATGATTGTGTCTAATGCAACCCCACAGTTCAGACACGTCCTGGCCATGAATAAACTTACTACAATGGAGGAACTCTATGAAAGGGCCCGGTACATCCAAACCCAGTTAAAAGACTCCCCCATTATGAACATGTTTGAGTCACCGAAGCCCAAAGTGGTCAGAAAGACAGGCGCTGGTGTCCCGGGCAGAGCCACAGAAGGGGTCGTGACAAATGAGCAAGTGGGTGCGGTCAACAATGTCAATTATGCAGTCAACCCAAGGCCTCCACAAATACCCCGACTTCCCCTCCAACCAGGTCCTTTCCCTCCTCGTCCTCCACCCCAAAATAATCCACCCCAGGATAATATGCCTCCATTACGTCAACCCCAGCAACAACAACCACAACCTCAGCAACAACAACCACCACTTCAGTACAACCAAGTTCCACCCCCGGGGAACTATGGTCCCCAACAGCAACAAAGGAGGCCGGTCGGTCCCAAGAGAGCCTACTATCCACCATTGCCAGAAACCTTAGCAGACATTTTTAATGCTCTCATGGCATCAAACCAACTCGCCCTACCCAGAGAAAGGCCCGTGTGGCCCCCGAATGTTGATACCTCCAAATACTGCGTCTACCACAGGCAGCCATGACACACAGTAGATTACTGCTTCCATTTCAAAGATTACATCCACGACATGAATGATGAACATCAAATAGATTGGGATGAAATGAGACGATACGTCGCGGCTCTCAAGGCTAGGAGACCTCCTCATAGGCCACAGCAGCAGTTACAACAGCAGCAGTTACAACAGCAGCAGCAACAGCAACCACAACAACAACAACAGCTTCAACATGCCCCACAACAACAGCCCGACATGGGCATAATCCAGAATCTATTACCGGAGCACCAACAGCCCAATCATCAGGTTAACCCCATCTCCTCCTTCCCGGAAGTCGGGAGAGAGCAGGTGTGGCACCAGGAAAGTACCTCCATTCTTTCTACCGTCAATCCTATCATCACGCAACACCCTTGCCTTGCCCGGATAGCACCTCTCTCTCATCAACCAGCGTCAGTATCACCTTCACCATTTCCACTACCATTACGCCCTCTCATCCGTACCCCGATCCCCTATCAACCGACACTCTCCACTATGCCTTCACACCCTCTCATCTTCTCCCACTCCCCCACTTTACCATCCACCTCTACCACATTTACCCCTATGCCTTCTAAACCCCTTATCATCCGTCAACCATACATAACCCCGTCTTTCTCCACCGTATCACCACTAATGCCTTCAAAACCACTCATTAACCATCACCCACCTCAAAATCATTGCTCGCTTCAAGCCCTACCCACTTCTACTTCGTCTCCACCTCCACCTTCCAGACCCCGTATCCTTCATAATCTGCGCGATATCCCCTCTACCTCCACCATGCCTCCACCTAACAAACCCCTCATCAGAATCCCTGCTCCCGTCATCACCCCTGCTTCGTCGACCATTCCTCCACCACTACCCCTCAAACCTCTGTTAAAACCCACTGCTACCCCCACAGAGGTACAAAAGCCGCAGACAATGGTGCTCCGGAGTGGAAGGATTTTCCACAGGGTTTTCCCCCACAACAGTCAGAATCCTGTGCAATCTCAGCCAGAGAAGGATGATGGAGAACAACCAGAAAGAGCTATCCCTGGAACACAGTATGATCTATTGAAACACTTGGACAAGACGCCTGCTCGGATCTCCATCCTGGAGCTACTTCAAAGATCCACATCCCACCAGGCGGCCTTGATGGAATATCTTCAAAAAGTCATGGTTAATGAAGACCTCCCCGTGGAGAAGATTTCGACCGTCCTGACCCCAACGGACACACAACCGGCCATCATGTTCCACAACTACGAGCTCGCTCCCAATAAGGCTCGAAAATATGCACTGTGCATTTCAATAAAAATTAATGTGGTATCCATAAACCCGTGTCTTGTGGACACGGGTGCGTCCATAAATGTGATCTCCATGAGCACCCTTCAGTTGTGTGGGGTCAACGATGAACAAATAAGACCTTCCTCGATCACGGTCACGGCTTATGACAATAGCAAAAGGCCGTCACAGGGGATGATTATTCTGAAGGCAGAACTAGGCCCCATGTCAATTCCCACGGAATTCCATGTCCTCGACATGGACCCCACATTCAAGGCTATACTGGGCCGCCCTTACATCGAAGCCATGGACGCTGTGCCTTCCACCAACCATCAGTGCCTGAAGTTTCCTTACAATGGGAGGATTATTAAAGTGGTCAGTACACCTGTCCTTCACACAGTGGATGCTATCAACACCTCTCTGCCCTCTGTGTGGCCATCTCATCGGCCCATATTGTCATTACTGGACGTGCGTGATCTATCTCACGTTCCACTAGCACCAAAGGAGCCGGTTAGGACAACCGCAACATCATGTCTCCCTTTTCACTCCAAAGGTTGGGAGATTATGAGGAACATCGCTATCAACAGGGTAAAGGTTTGGGCGCACAATTATAGGGTATGCTCAAACCGCCAAAGGAAATTAGGCCGAACCGTAGGTTTGGCCTAGGCTTCAAAGGACCGTTCAAGGCGGATTGGAAGCCCCTCACATGGACTCTATCAAACCACTTCAACAGAGGGCCCGTTGTTCAGATGGGAGATTACCCACGAGAAGCACATGGGGGATCACATGCTGTATATTTGGCTGAAAAATGTCCGAGGATCACCAAAAGAGGCAAGATCAAAGATCCGGAATGCGAGTGGAACAAATGGTTTGACATACGGGACATTTCCGTTGCACTAGAAAGGATGTTCTCGTCTCCGCAGCTTGAAGGACCACCATTGATCTCCGGAATACCAGAGAATATTACCACCCTTGCCAAGGTTCCAAACTATCCTCGTCCTCGCCAGAAGGACCCTGTCATCGACGGATCTTCATTCGTCCTAAACATTACCGTCAACGGCTCATTAGCCGCCATCTTCTCCATCCACTCGTCTCAGCCTTTGTTGATATCGTCTTCCTGGGCCAGACTATTATCTGATGATCTTCCCAGATCCCCTTCTTTGCTTACATACCTGCGTGGGCTTTTCAACCCGCGCTAGGTCTTCAACCAGGATCTGCTCTATGAGCCTCACAATCCTCTAGCCATAACCACTTTTCTCTCTCCTCCAATCTCTTTTCACTGCTTTGTCATTAAAAATGAAAACAAAAAAAAAACGTCAATTTTTTAACTTCCCAACAACACATCTTCGTTGAGGAAACCTCCTACATCTCTCACGGGTGCGTACCGCCCTGCGGACCACCCGTCCAAGGTCCGATGAGCGACCTTTTCTGCCCCTCCTCTGAGGGGTCTTCTCCTGTACATTCTACACCATCCTCTTCGTCTTCCTCTTCTTCTGTAAATATTGTCAGTCAATCTAGGAATGATAGGCCAAGGGTAGCACCCAGAAAGAAATCCAAGGGTAGGCAGATCCCTCGTCGATTCCTTCTGGATTTGGCCGCCAGGTGTCAGGCCCTTCTTGCCATCCCCCAGTTGTTAGAAAATCCCATCCAGCTACCGGAAATAGAATGTGAGGGCGACTGTGCATTTGATGAAGGATATGGAGTCTACGAGATCACGGATGAAGAATGCCCCACTGAAGATGAGGGTGAAGAATATGAGGATGCGGCAGGCGCATACGCAAGTGGAATGAGGAGATTCGACGAGCCGCCAACCGCCGTAGAAGAATCCACCAAAGAAGTCAACTTGGGAACTGAGGAAGACCCTAGGATCATCCTCATAAGTGACAACCTACCACCCTCTGAAGAAGAGGTATTAATTGAGGTTCTCAAGGAATATAAGGACACGTTTGCATGGAGCTACGAGGATATGCCGGGTCTAGATTCAACCTTGGTCGAACACCGTTTAACCCTAAAACCAGGGTCCGTCTCGGTAAAACAAAGGTTAAGGCGTTTCCACCCTCAGATGGCTTTGAAAATGAAAGAAGAGGTCGATAAGCTCCACAAAGTCAGGTTCATTAGAGTCGTCATTTATCCTCAATGGGTGGCGAAGATTGTCCCGGTCATGAAAAAAGATGGGAAAGTCAGGATTTGTATCGACTTCCGGGACCTTAACCACGCGTGTCCAAAGGACGATTTTCCCTTGCCTCACATTGATGTGTTGATCGATAACACGGCAGGCTACGAAACCCTCTCATTCATGGATGGATTTTCATGATACAATCAAATTCGTTTGACAGAAGAAGATCAGGAAAAGACGTCATTCACTACCCCTTGGGGAACATACTGTTACGTGGTCATGCCGTTTGGGTTAAAGAATGCTGGAGCTACTTACCAAAGAGCTATGATGGCCATATTTCATGACATGATGCACATATATCTGGAAGTGTATGTGGATGACTTATTGGTAAAATCAAGGACCAGGATGGAACATCCAGAAGTTTTGGCTAAGGTCTTGCAGAGGTCAAGGGAGTTCCAATTGAAAATAAACCCGAAAAAGTGTGTGTTTGGTGTGTCGTCGGGTAATTGCTGGGGTTCATTGTGAGTAAAAGAGGGATCGAGATAGATCCCGACAAAGCCAAGGCTATCAGAGATATGCCGCCTCCCAAGAATTTGAGGGAAGTTCGAGGTTTATTCGGGAGGTTGCAGTTTATTCGTCGGTTTGTGTCCCAACATTCACAAAGGTGTAGACCTCTCTACGAGTTGACCAAGCCAGGAGTAGAATTCCACTGGAATTCTAAATGTCAAAAAACTTTTGAAGGGTTGAAGGAATATCTGGCTAGTCCACCCGTTCTCATTCTACCCAAACCAGAAAAACCTCTGATCATTTACGTCTCAGTCTTGGATGACTCCGTGGGAGCCGTCCTCGCACAAGCTGATGAAGAAGGCAAGGAACGGACAACCTATTACTTGTCCAAACTTCTCAATCCCTGTGAGCAGAAGTACACCGTCATGGAGAAAACCTGTGCTACCCTCGTTTGGGTAGTGCAGAAATTGAAGCACTACTTCTTGGCTCATGAGGTCCACTTGATTGCTCGAATGAATCCTATCAAATTCCTTCTGGAGAAAGTCGTCCTTACGGATAGGCTAGCACCCTGGCAAAGCTTTCTCTCTCAGTTCGACATCACCTACATCCAGCAAAAGGCGATTAAAGGCTATGCCATAGCCGAGCATCTCGCTCACCATCCTCTTCCCAAGTTCGATCCCGTCCAATCAGAGTTTCCAGATGAGGAACTAATGTTCGTCAACCAATCAGATGAGCCAATGTGGACGCTATATTTTGATGGAGCTCTGAATTCTCAAGGGAGAGGAATCGACGTCGCCCTCCTGTCGCCTGAAGGCCTCACATTCCCATTGGCATACCAGCTCAAATTTCCAGTTACCAACAATATAGCCGAATATGAAGCTCTTCTAGCTGGCCTAGAACTCACTCATTCTTTTCGTATCACTGAGTTGCGAGTCGTAGGTGATAGTCAACTCATCCTTCGCCAGGTGCTCACTAAATATCGCACTCGCGATCCCAAACTCAAGCCATACCAAGAACTCACTGCTGCCTTTGCCAAACTGTTCACCAAACTGATCTTTGTTCATGTCCCTCGTCATCAGAATATTCTCGCCGATGCCCTCGCCTCATTGGCATCATCCATAAGGTTCCCTCTAGGAAGATGGTTTGAGTCCATTTCCATCTACAAACTTCACGCCCCTGCAATCGATGATGCTTCCTATGTAAACATCAAAGACAGGGTAGCAAGGAAGATCCTGCAGGAAGATATCCCTGAGAAGAGGGAAATCATGTTGGCAGAGGCTGAAGAAGAACTGGCTGATGAAGAGAAACCATGGTTCTATGAAATCGTCAAATACTGCCAAGATCAGTCTTATCCTGAAGGGGCCACCACAGAGGACAAGAAAGCCATAAGAAGGGTGGCTCAGAAATACACATTGGTTGGAGGTCTACTCTATAGGAGGAGCCTTACTGGTATTCTGTTAAGATGTCTTGGTGACGATGAGGTTTGGAAATGTGTAGAGGAGACGCACTCGGGTGTGTGCGGTGGCCACGTGAATAGTCAGATGCTCGCCAAAAAGATCATTCGGCAAGGCTTTTACTGGCCCACTATGGAAGAGGATTGTGCTGTCTATGTCCGTAGGTGTGTCAAGTGTCAACTTCACGCCGATAAAATCCATTCACCATCTTCCTCACTTCACCCAATATCCTCCCCGTGGCCTTTCTCCATGTGGGCATTCGACATCATTGGTCCCCTAGGTGATCCCAATTCCCTCACCAAGCAGAAATCTTTCATCCTTATTGCGACGGAATACTTCACCAAATGGGCCGAAGTCGAAGCTTACGCGGAAATCAAGGCGTCAATAATCTGCAAGTTCATCATGAAGAACATCCTCGCCAGATTCGGCGTCCCAAGCACAATCGTCACTGACAATGGGCCACAGCTCATTTCTCAGGATCTACAAGACCTCTGCAAAAGGTACGCAATTGCATTGCATCATTCATCGCCTTATTACCCACAAGGTAACGGCCAAGCGGAGGCCACCAATAAAACATTGCTCAAAATCATCAAAAAAACCTGCGAGTCTAGTAAGTTTTCAGACTGGCCAGAAAAGCTTATCGAAGCTCTATGGGCCTATCGCACTTTAATCCGTACCCCCACCGGGCAGACTCCATTTGCCCTTACTTATGGTATGGAAGCGGTAGTCCCGTACGAGACTCTGATCCCTTCTCTCAGGGTACAATTGGACAAGGAATTTCCCCTCGACGATCGTCGTAATTCACTCCTCGCCCAGTTGGAACTCTTGGATGAGAAGCGGCTGGCCGCTGCCGAACACGCGCGTGTGTATCAAAATAGACTCGCTCGCTTTTACCAAAAGAAAGGCATTGAGAGAAAATTCAAAGTCGGTGAGATGGTCGTAAAAAGAATTTTTGTCAAACCTGGAGGTCCGCGTTCTAAGCTCCAACCCAATTGGGAAGGACCATTTGTAATTCAAGCCGTGTACCCTGGCAACGCCTTCAAGCTAATCAACGCCGAAGGGACCGAGTTATCCCACCCTTGGAATGGGCTTTATCTTAAGAAATACTACCCTTAGCACAAAACAAAAAAATGATGAAAAGATAAAAACATCAAAAACAAAAAAATATTGAAAACCACTAAAAATATAGAAAATTCAAAATGCCGATGCCTGACAGTCACCATGTAGTTAAGTCCCTGCATCTAACCTTCATGTTAGGATAGGGCCCATTAAGACTTGGTAGGCACCGGGTCTTGATTTTCCAGAACCGTGGAGATCCATGTCCGGCCACGTCGGCCTATGCTCGCTCGAAGGAAGCTAACATGTGCTCACTTATGTATTTTATTCAAAAAAAGTCGGTAGCATCACCTACGGTGGGGCCCCACCCAGAAGATCTCCGGAAGCTGTAATCTTTATTCTTTTCTCTTCGACCAAATGAGACAGTCGGCGCCCTTAAAACGCTGAGCATGAGAAACCGAAACTCAAACCCCAAAGGCAAGAGTAGGATCCATTTCCTCGAGCATCGATCAGAGCACGAGAATAGGGCAGTGTCCCCGCAGACATACAAAAAGGGAGCCCACAAACCTCAAACGACTATATCTCCCTCACAAAAAGAAATACAAAATCAAAATCAAGAGAAGCCTGGCCGTGACCGTGCCTGTTGCGATAAACGGAACCCCTCAAAGCAAAAGTCTGAATCCACAAAAGGGGCCGTGGAATGTAAACGCTCGAGATTTGGTCCGAAGTTGTCCGAAAGGAAAGAGTTAATGGGCCCTTATTCGCTCGCCGGGTTAACGGCTTTGCCGGTCCTCTCGGGAGGTTTATCCCCTACACTCTTCCTTCTCCCTCTAAAGATGAAGGTTCGATGGAGTTTCTGAAGGGTGAAAACTGCCTAGGGTCTGCGACCTTATTTTAATATACACATTTGGTTCCCTACTTTGAAAAGTAAAAGCTATCGCTGCGAAGGAGTCTCCGTGTTTCTGGCTGGTAAGACCCATGTTTACCGCCTTGATGTCTTCTTGTTTAACCTCGGGCTTAGGCCAATGCAAGCGCGTCACCTATGGGTACGACGGCGTCTGATTCCGGGTCAGCGTCGCGCGGTTGGTCGTGAGGGTTCCAGGGTGTTCCATCATATACCATCTAGAGTTGTGAGGAAACAGACCCGGGTCGGGCAAATCTCTTACCTCAAACACCTTTTGGGTGAATCCTTGTGGACGGAAGCGACTGGGAGCCTAAGCATGACATGACGGTATTGTCATCAGGGTAAGTCTTAGCCGGCGGGATCATCATTCGAGGGGTCTAGAGGCCCAAATCAACCTAGATGTGCACTTAGGATACCTAAGAGGTTAGTAAGAAACCCCTGTTCTCACGTAGGTTAGGTGCCATGTGGGTGCTTACCGGGCGTTAGCAACAAAAAAATTGAAATGATAAAAGCAACAAAAAAAATGGAAAAGAGAAAATGTACATATTTGCAAACAAAAAAATCTTTTTTATGATAAAACAAAAAATAAAAAAAATGCCAAATATAAAAAGAGAAAAACAAATCAATTTTGCATTTTGCGTGCAGCATCTCACTTTTTTTAAAATACCGCTTGCATTCGTGTGCTTGCCTGTCGCATTTATCATCACCGGATCTTTCCCTTGCCTTCGTTAAATAAAGGCTTGGCCCCTTGACCAGTTATCAAGAACAGTCACAGTGACTATTTGCTTATTGAGCAAGGGGCCAAGTCAGAACAGAAATTCTGATTTGTTTGTTTCAGTGATATGTGCAGGGATTCAGGCAACAGAAGCAAAGGTGAAAACCAAACAAACCGAACCTTGTATTTTATTCCAAAAACCAAAAAAATTACATCAAGTTCCGCCCTCTCTCTCTGCATTACTCGTCCCACTACTCTCCGGACAAAACGCTCTCAAAGGTGCTACCCAACTACGAAAAGCGGTACCCCTACCGCTTTGTACTCCCCTTCCTATTCCCACACCCCGGCATTGATCCACGGAAGCAGCAGAGAAGCTACCAACACGAAAGCCGCGCTCTCGTGCTCTTCGGTAGCGCTCCTCACCATCTCTCAGCCACTGTTCAGCAAGACCAAGACTGATTCGGAGTTCGAATAGTTGGGCCTCCATGGCCCTTCGTTCCTCCCTTTCAGTCAATCTGTTGGCTCTTTCTCTCTCTGCGTCTCTTTCTTTCTCTGCACGTTCTCTCTCGCGGTCTTCCCTCTCCAACTGGAGAGTGATCCTCAGTTCCACGGCATCCCTAGAGGAGTCGTCATCAGGATGACGCCGCAGTTCCCTCTCCAGTTCTGCTATCCTAGCCTCCTTCTGCGCAGCTTGGGCAAGCGCTTCTTCCGTCTCCTTTTCCTGCCGAGTGTACCATCTCAGATACACGATAAGGCGTAAACAAAAAGAACTCAGCACTGAAACTTTTACCTGTATACAGAGCATCCCTTCTACCTCCGCAGCACGCTGCGTGGCATGAGCAAGTTGCTCATGAAGCAAGTCAAGTTCTGAGGTGGGAATCCACAAGCTGGAAGAGGCACCACCTACTCCCATCGCTGGGGAAGCCGCGCCAATCTGGGCATGCTACGACTGCGTGAATTAGCAGCCAACATCTGGAATCTACGGTTTTAATTAGGAACGCACTGTACACCTACCAAGGCGCTCGTAGCTCCACGGGCATCGCCCAATTGTTGCTCCATCTCTGCCAAGCGAGTTCGTAAATTCGCTATCATGGCATCCCGGACATCCTGCAGCCATACGAGTCAGCATTTTTCACCAGAAAACCAAAAAAAAAGGAGAAAGAAGAAAAGAGAAAAGGGGGAAATCTACCTCCACAAGTCCCTGGGGTTGGAGCCACTCTGCGTACTTTGTCCTATATAGACGCAAGTAGTCCTCGCTATCCCGCGCATGTGATTCAACAATCGTGCCACCCCGTTGCCAGTCTTCATACTGTTCAGGGAACCAGACGCGCCAGTCAATGCAGGTCGCCGGTCCTCGCGTCTTTCTCCCGACACGAGGTGGCGCAGCTGTATCCACCCATTCCTGAGCCAGTCCCAAAGTCCTCAAAACCAATCGTAGCCGAAGCGGCTCGATTTCATTCAGGCAGTGCATCCACAGTTCCCGTCCGAACCGGGCACGACTTGCTAGAACCCACGGCTGGTCGGCATCGACCATGTCTGAGTAGGGTCTCCAGTTTACCATCGCTGCAGGGAACTCCTGTAGCTCCCGCCTTAGCACCATCAGTTGGTAGGTTAGGGGTGCCGCACTCATGATGGGTTCCCACCGCCTGGCTAGCGGCACCATCGCGGGTCGCCAATGCCGAGCTCTCCCCATGGGGAGGTAATAATAGCTCCACAGTTGCTCGGTGCAGGTCATCAGTACTTTGCAAAAACATAAAAAAATACAAAACAAGCAAAACCAAAAATACCTGGATGAATGGTGTAAAACCACTCACAGTCATCTCACGATCCACTTCTTGGAACAGGCCTGCAAACAAGTGTGCCAGCATGGCAGCTCCCCAGGCGTAGTATCCTACTCTTTCAAGGTCTGACAGCAGCTCCAGGAAGCGACATTGGATACCGTCCCCTTTCGAGCTCAGTACCAATCTCCCCAAAAGGAAGAGGAGAAATCTCCTCAAATCTATGTTGCATCTTTCCCAGTTGCCGAAATCTGTGCAGTACACGGCACGGCATCCTATTTCCATCCTTTCCATGAACTCTTCTGAGGATTCATCGTCCCGCCGACGAGTGTCGGTGAGCCCTAACGCATCCATGAGGGACGCCTGTTGGCACTCAAAACATGATCCTTTGGCAACCAAGCCGCAAAGATGAATGATACGGCCCACTGAAGCACGGAAGACGATAAAGATCAACTTATCAAGGGGACCCCTCAAGCTGACAAAGCCCCGAGCCACCTTGAAGGGAACGTCGGGGACTTTACCTCAGGAGAGCCGAAGTGAACCCGCAACCAATCGACAGCGCGATCAAGCATGCCCAATGATCCGGCATCGACCTCGTCATGCCGCTACCCCACATCCGTCGCCCGACCAAGGACGACGGTCTACCCAATGACTCTCCTAAGGAGGAAGAATGTCCTCAGCCATCCGAAACAAGGGGGCCAAAGGTTCTGTCAGCAGAAGACCCCGATTACCCGGCACGGGTTCGGCTTCTCGCCATAGTGGGCCCGTTAGTGGCCGATTGATCACCAATTCAAGGTGGAATTGTCCAGGATGTAACGTCATCCTGTAAGGAAGGTTCGAGCACGAGTTCGTCTCAGCCAGAAGCACAAATCACAATGCCGAAGACTGTGTCAGTAGGACACCCGTATGCTCGGACCGGACACACACGAAGTCTTGTTTAAGGCCATTCGTCCTATCAAGAGCTTCGTGAACACCCCATCAAGGCCCTTCGATGGCCAGGGCGAGGGGAACAGTCGACGGGAGCTTCCGGAATCATCTCCGGGCCTACCGGACTGACACGCCAAGTGAATA